>JARHVA010003079.1:600000-1140000 GCA_037957365.1 Torreya grandis
TGGATCTTATGATTCAAGGTAAAACATATGTTCATAGAATGCCCAGGGCCTTGGTGATAGTTATAATAAGTATTTTCACCATACCCAGAGGTCTACTCATGTCAATCTCTATAGGAGAAGTGAGAGATATGAGGTGACACTCCACAAGCCATGGGAGTAATAAAGGAGGAGACTATGGTAAATGTGTAACTTGTCTCCTTAGTTCATTAGATAATACAAGCTAATTAATTTTTTGTGACACTACATTAACCATGGTGGTTATTTAATTTTTAGGATCATGGGTTTTTACCTTATAACTTGGTTTGATAGTAAAATTCGTACTATATGTAGTTGTATTTAGTGTGTTCACTACATACTTAAGCTTATTTAAATAAATAAGTTTTATTTCATGGTCCTAAACAATATGACATGAGTAATAAAAATATTTGAAATTTTTGAAAATAATGGACTTATGTAAAGGAGGAAGAAAATTTTTATTGAATATGTTTTGAAGTTATTCATCTTCCATAGTATTTGTCATTCCATCCAACATTTTCTTGTACTTTAAGACATAGTCATTGATATGTTCATTGGTTCTTTGTTTAATCTTTGAAATTTAAGAATAGGAAACTTTTTCGGTAATTTTAATAGATAAATGTGTCAAAATATAATATGCAAGAGGTTTGAATTATTTCAAATATTGGATAAATAAATCATAGAACGACCTCAAAGAATAAACCCTGAGGCTCCTTGGAAAGAATTTAGTCAAAATTTCATCATTAGAAGAATAATCAATGAATGTCACATAGAAGGATTGAAGATGTTACTCATAAATCACCCTTGCCATCATAAAATGTGAACTTAGGTACAACAAAACTAGTTGGAAAATAGTGTAAATATATCTCAGGTACAAGAAGGTTATGCAAAAAATATTGTGAATAAATAGACTAAGGATATTTTAAGGCATTTTTCTCAATATTAGTTACCTTGTACTCCAAGTTATTTATAACTTGAAGAAGATTTTGCACTATAGATCCATTGGGATTTAAATTATTGAGTTGAGTAGTCACAAAAAGATAAGTAAACATGAATTGATTAGAAATAGGTATTGACACCATTATTTGAGTTGAATCATTTATTAACCCCATGGTATATGTAACAATAACATTTTGGTCCTTAGGGAATAAAGGTCTTAAAAACATAACTCGTTCCCCCATTAGATGTAGGAATCAATGAATTATCCAAGGGGAGGGATTTTTTACTTATGCCATTTGAATTTTTAGTTTCTAATATATTTTTTTGGATCTCATCAAGGTACTTTGGGTTTTTTAATAATGCACTCATGAAACAATGCAATAATTTCCAATTTCTCTTGGTATATTTTTTCATTCTCATTGTTTTCATTAGATTCATTGTGTTCATTATCAAAAATTTATTTTATGAGAGCCTCATCAGTAGGATACTCATTATCAATAATAATATCATCATATACTATAGTTTTAGTCCCCTCATTGGTTTTATTCATCTTACGTGGTAGGAGAGGAAGCTCAATGTGTTCAATAGGAACACTACCCAATTTAGGTTATGCCCTAGTTGCATATAAAACATGTAAGTGACAACTGAAAAAGTATAGTAATTTGAAACCCTAGTTAACTAAAAACCTTAATACTACAAAAATTTGGATTCACATATATCTATTTCACTAAAATTTTAACCCTAATTTTTATGAAGGTTGGGTTAGGGTTAAGATTAGAGAAATGAATAAGCACAAAGGTGATAAATATATCTATAACAATCCAATTAATTACAAACTCAGATAATCAATAATCTAAATTTAAATGTTGGCATATGATAAAAATAATAAGTATATATATGTTATATATTTTAATTATAATGAAAAATAGATACTTATTTGATTTTGATGCTAATACAGATCTAGATTTGGAACAAATAGGAGAAAAACTAAAAGCAGATTCTAGAATAATCATCATATTCTAAATTAGGTACCTATGTAACCTCAAACACTTATGTTGACATGGGATGGTTGCATTGATGCTAATTTCTGACTTAGACATAGGTTTCAAGTATATAATACCTACTTAAACTAGATGCGACCACATGGATGCTTTTATGTTTAATGTCACCTTCACTTTGGTGCATTTAGATCTAGGTCATAGACTGTCACTCCTTGTCGAATGATAAAACTATAGCTTTTCATATTCATAGTGACCTTATGAAAAATGGGTTATTATGCTCATGGTTTTGAGGTAAGCCCAAATACCCCTCTATCAATTGGTGATTTTTACATATCCAATACTCCTAATAGGGCCTCAGACTAAATTAGTTCTCCCCTAATGTGTTGTCTTGTGTGTACATAAGGGTGAAATACATGGAAAAAAATAGTACAAAATTGACCTATATTAGAAACTAAAAAATAGGACTCATGGCATGATACTTTAGTACTTCATAGCTATAGAGGGACTGCTTCTATGACTATTATGAAAATAAGAAGGAATAGGGTAACTTTGCTCACACAAATGCTTCTTGATAATTGACTTGCGAAATTTTTAGGTTTTTACTAGGTGAGTTTTGACAAGGATTGTTTTTTAATATATACCAATCCTATCTATAAAATATCTCACACTAAATAACTTAGGCCAACCATAAGGACATATTACATTAAAAAATTATATATCTTTAAAGAACTGGAAACATGTATTGGCACATTGACACTTACGTTGATGTAGGCATCTAACTGGTATGTAAATGTATAGGAAGTAAGAAATTAGGTATAGGTTTAGAACTTGTTGAGATGGATAATAAGTATGTTTACAACATTAAGGGAAATATATAAGGTATGGGTCATCATAATGATGTTATTCAAACTAATAGATAAGTAATAAGCACAAATAGATAGTAGATGTGAGCTTGTTAGCAACAAGAAAGGTCTAGAATTGATAGGAATAGCCAAGGTCTGTATTTTCCAAGTGTATAAGACTAAAGTGCTATATAATTCATAAATAGTGTATGCATACATAAACAAAGTCAAAAGGTGATAAAAATTTAGCAATTTAGTTTTATAGGTAACTCACATTATTTTCACTTAGTTTTATTACAAAAAATATAAGATTATTACATCTTCACATCCAAGTTGTAACTATTGTAACTGTAGACACCGAAATCGTGTCGACTCCCCTGGTCATTCCCCATCTTATTCTTCTTCGCCTATTGAACCCTTGTCGATCACTTGTTCCACCAACCCTGACCCTGGCAGCATGTAAAAATGAGCACAGAGCTAAAGGTAGACTCTATCCCCATTATGCATCTGCCGACGACGGTCTTTACCCGGCCGATGTCGC
Source organism: Torreya grandis (assembly GCA_037957365.1). Classification (NCBI taxonomy): domain Eukaryota; kingdom Viridiplantae; phylum Streptophyta; class Pinopsida; order Cupressales; family Taxaceae; genus Torreya; species Torreya grandis. The sequence goes on from JARHVA010003079.1 coordinate 603,339, forward strand.
CGATGTCAGTCATCTATCGGCCGACGTCGGCAATCCTGCCGACATCGGTCACCTTCCCCTTGTCCGTTATCAGTTACCGTTCGGTTTCTCGAAACGGTTGACGAACCGTCTCTGGAATCGTCCCTGTCCCCCGCCTTCATCAACCTCCGCCAACCATTCGAGACGAGATCCCCGAACGCTATTCGAAATGCTGATCAACCGAACCCGAGCAACCAACCTGCGAATTCCTCCATCAACCTGCGAACCCCGAGCAATCATCAACACTACGACATCAACACTCTCGACATCAACACTACGACATCAACACTCTCGGCATCAACCAATCTGCACACTATGGCTTTCATCGCGTCTTCTGGCAGGTAAGTATTATTCTGTTTATTTTATTTCTTTCTTAGTTATTATTTATTTTCTGTCATCCCGATTCTTCAAACCCCCAGACTCTGTTCAAACCCGACCTGACCTTGCCCAGAACCTATCCCGACTCTCTCAGAACCTGTCCCGACTCTATCCAAAACCCTACCCTGACCTTATCAAACCCTGTCCCGACTCTGTTCAGACCCAGCGTCCCTCGTTTACATCCCTAAACCTATCCCAACTCTCTCAGACCCTATCCCGAACCTTTTCCCAGAACCTGCCCCTACCGACGTCGGTCACTACCCCGACCGACGACGGCACCTTAACCGACGTCGGCACCTTCCTTAACCGACGCCGGCACCACAGAGACCGACGCCGGCGACTGTGCAGAATAGTGCCGCATATCAGGTACGCATCTTTTATTTTCTATCATTTATTTCTGTCATTTTATCTTTCATTATTATCTACTTTCGTCCAATATTCTGCTTTTTTATCAGTGGGTTGATATCCTTCTAGGGAGTCTTCGTACTTTCGGGATCGGGCGTTCGCCTGACAGCCCACCATATCCTTTGACTAACGTTTTTCCATGTTTTAGCCTTTTCTTCGTAGGTGTCATTCCTCCACAGCAAAAGAGGAGAATCTTTCAACGTCTGATTTCGGTGTGCACGACTTTATCAGGTACTTCTAGCCTTGACCATCTTTTAGTTTCTTATTTCTTCTTTTGAATGTAGAAAGCAATTTTGCATAGAAACATTCTGGCACGCCCGGTGGGACCCTAGGTCCTCCTTGGGTTCTTTCTTTCTTTCATTCATTTAGGTGCATTAGGTTTCTTCCTTTTCGCCTCCTTTTGTCTCTTCTTAAACGACATCATAAGCAGAACTAAAACGAACATTTCTTTCTTTCTCGCACTTCTAGACTAGCTAAAACTCATATTCTTCGACTCTTTCTCCATTCGTCTTCATACGAACAAACATTTCGACTTGGGCATTAAAACACTTTGCATTCATTTCTGATTGCCTGCATCTTTTAGACCACACATAGTAATTAAACCGCATATTGAATTAATCTAGATCACTTGATGTTACACGACCAAACCACCTGCACAAAACAAACATTTTAACTTACCTGAGACAAGGCCCGACTGGGATTTCATCACCCAGCAGATACCTTACCCGTCCCGGTGACCCTACTTGGATTTCATCACCAAGGGGGAAGCCCACTCCGTTCTCTGGCAGAGTCTAATCTCTAGGCGAGGTATATTTTGGCTAAGCGAAACCAGCTAACCACTAGAATCGTGAAGTGAGGGGAGCTTGCTCCTTAACACCAGGCCGCGTACCAGACCCTAACACAGACTTCTTAAGCGCCTTAACAAAACCTGAAACCATCCATAGACTGCTTCTTCTAGGACCCGACTCACAAAACCAACCTTCCACTACACACATTCTAAGGCATAAGCCACTATAATCCTAATAATTTACTTCTAGGGTTTTAGGATCTGCTTGTGTCTTCATCTTTTTATTTCTTATCTGCTTGTTTGAGCTTGTGAGGATGTTCTTTCTTGCCTTGAATGGTTCTGACACGTAGTCAAACCAAGGCTCTTCTTGACCACGCTAGCCATCAATCACTTTCGCCTACCCCGTCTATAAACAATCATATAATGGAGTTCTACTCGAAGACCGAAAGAATTCCTACTAGACTATCTCCAACCCAGACGCCTATCATCCCAAAAGGGGACCAATATTTTGCAAGATTCTTGGACCTCAATACCGCAGCCCTTCAAAACTATCTCGCAAGAAAACCAATGCGGGACCTTTCGGGCGACGTGGCGACGACATCAACACCATTTGCCACCCAACCTTTTACGACTCAACCTTTCGCCTCAACCATTAACCCGACCATGGCCTATACGCAAAGTTCGGCCTCCTCGTCTATTTTTAGACCAACCTCCACCGGGGTTTCGTTACCCCCTCAACCACCTGCAATTCAGCCAAGTTCTACATTATATCAGGACTTGATTGTCTCGACCCCTCACACTCTTGCACCTATATATGCAGGAGTGCCTACCTCGCCCTTTGTCAATGCCGTCACACAACCTCCTTTGGCGGTATCTAGTCAGCTTATGTCTTCGACCTTCATAACCCAACCACCCTTAACCTCTACTTCTGCCCCTGCGACTAGTCATCCGTACACTGTACAACTGACTATGTCGCACGCCTCCTCTAGCCTCTTCCAAGCGCCTTACAACCTAGGGGGCGCTCAACTCGCCAATCTGTCAGCAGACGTCATCAAGATGCCGATGGATAAAATGTCCAGTCTCGAAGCCTCCATTTCCGGTTCAAGCAATACTTTGTCATATGAACAAATTTGCAGTGAGCCCATCCATCCTTCTGTCCCTATCCGACCATACCCCAACCATTGGGAGCTTCCTAAATTTACTCACTTTCAGAGTAAGGAAGACCCACAACAACATCTACGGGCATTCAGACATGCCTGTTACCTTATCACCCACGACGATGCGTTACTTTTACGCACGTTTCCTATGTCCCTTTCTGGCCCTGCCCTTGACTGGTATAGTTCTCTTACCAGACACTCTATCTTTTCATTCATTCAACTCGCCCAACTATTCATTGACCATTTCTCAATCAATATCACTAAACAAGTTTCGATCACAGACCTTTACTCCATCAGGCAATTTGACGATGAATCAATAGCCGATTTTGTCGCTCGTTGGAGAAGCTTGATTAATCAGCTCTCCTTCTCCTTGCCTCAACCCGAGCTCATTGAGCTCTTTTCCCGAGCATGTGTCAGTCCCATCTCGTCCACTTTGCGGATTCAGACATTCCACACTTTTGACGAGGCCTTCACCATGGCCCGAAAGCTTGAACTCCGCGCCATTGAAGAAGATAAGGTCAAATTGTGTAACACTAACACAAGAACCAATGGCCATTCTTCTTCCAGACCTTCTTCTGCCCACTCTCAATCCAAGGAGTCGGCAAATACTGTCATCTTTAGACCATCATCTTCAACAATAACCAACCGCTCATCATCTTCAACATTAGACTACATCAATAAACATTTTCAACGTCAATCCATACAGCGTCAATTCACTCCAATTGGGGAGTCATATGCCTCTGTCTTGGATAAACTCATCAAGCAGGGGGTCCTCGATCTCCCTTCAATCCAACCACATCAATTCAACCCCTCAACACCTATCCCTGCATGGTACAGGGAAAACCACTTTTGCAACTATCACCGTGTCAAAGGCCATGACACGGATCACTGTCAAACCTTCAAAAATATCGTCCAGGACATGCTAGACAAGGGGGATCTTATTTTGGATAACCCGAACGTACCGCCCAACCAAAACCTTGACATCTTCAAGCAACCCTTTCCTAATCACCCGCCTACTCAAGACAACGTCCAAACCATAATCAATGACCCTCAAGACCATGATATACACACAGTCGACACTATCTTTTCTCTTATCCCTGACCAACCATTTTCACAGGTGGAAGACCTTTCTTCCCCTATACCTCCTCCACATGGCGAAGAACTTTCTTCTCCCACTTGTCCTCCAGCGACTTCTCCTATATTGGAGGACGCTTTGACCACATCAACACCAGCTGCCTCGCCTTCATCATCTATAGACGATCATACCTTTTTGACTCCCCAACCACACACAGAAGCCATGACTACTCCAGAGCTCTTTCCACTCAAAGAGCCCACACCTTTAATCTCTTCTCCATCGAGAGAAAAACCGTCCACATCTAAGTCCAAACCCGCGCAGGCGTCCATCATGCCCAAAGAGATTAAACCTCTTGGTGTTTGCCCCACATCTAATCTTGCCTCGCACAAAGGTGGCCCTCAACCCAAACCAAAGAAGGCTACTAAACCACACCGGAGGACTCCTCCCCCACCTTCGTCATTATTTTCAATCTTGGGCCCACATCCGTCTACTTTACTCGGAGTACTTCCCACTCCCATACTTCACAGAGGTAAGTCACCTCCATTATTCTATCAACCCGTCAGACTTATACCTCCTTCAAACCATCGACCAACGCCTCCTTCGCCTCCCAAACCAATGTCACCAACCCTCTCTGCAATAAAACATCCTGACCCGTTAGCAGGTTCATATGCCTTGCTCTTACGGCAATTGTTGCAGTCCTCTCGTCTCTATCTCCCGCCTCTTAGACCATATCACTCTCTCGGACCAAAACCACCATGGTTCGATGACACTTGTATTTGTGCGTATCATTACACGCCTGGGCATGACACTGAGCATTGTCATGCCCTCAAGGTCATCGTTCGCCAATGTCTGGGGAATGACACCTCTCTTCTCGACCACATCATCAACAAACCTTCAACACCACCCCACTCATCAACTCTCGGATCAAGGCCATCTTGGTTCGACAACTCTAAATTCTGTCACTATCATCACACTCCGGGACATGATACCGAGCGTTGTTGCGCTCTTAAAGCTATCATTTGTCACCACCGGAAAAAGGATTCCTTTCTTATCAAGGATCCTCTTGACCACCCCTCCGACAAATCATCAACACCGACCCATACCTCTCCAACCTCGTCATCTAAATCGGGATCTCCACAACAGACTAGGGTCCCTTCGTTGCCTTTAACCCCTTTATTCAACATCAACACAGTCCATCTTACTACTAAACCTCAACCGACCTTAACTAATCCATCAAACATTCTCCCTAGCCACTGGGGGAATTCAACCTTCATCCAAACTTTGACTAATTTTTCAACACAGTCTCGACCACATATCAATCACTCTATCAACTTAGCCTCAACCAGACCAGCAACCAAACATTTAACCCGACCTCAACCAAACATTCGACCCAACCAAAGACCAAATACCAACCAATCAACCCTCGACCAACCATTGACCAATCATCAAATGACCAAATCTCATCCAAACATTCGACCCAACCTTTTTATCAAAATATTCAACCTTTCTCGATCAATCAACAATCATATCAACCAACTTCACATCCACTCATCAATCAACACGTGACCAACATGGAGCGAAGTAAACGAGGCAAGTTTGCTCCTAATTGACTCGGACCTTATCACGCACATGTATAGACCAGGGACTTATCAGACCCTGAGCCTTTTTATGCATTGCATCTGCAACCGTTCTACTGCTAGTCGAGTATTCGTCCACTTGACACTTAACTTGAGCTCGTCCCTTGAGCAATCCCCGTCCTCTTCATCCTACTTCCTTTCAACCCTATTTCCCTTTAACAAGTCCTCTACAACCCTTTTATGATGTATGGATGCTTTGTCCTAATAAAAGGGAGCCCTTGACCTTCTACAATCTTGTCCATGACTCACATTTCTATAAAAACAAATCACGATGTCAAAACATATCCATGGTCACTATATCAATATCAAAATCAAATAAACAGACTGCTCCCTCGAAGGACAGCTATACTATCATTGCTGTAATAAATAGACTGCTCCCTCGAAGGACAGCTATTCAAAAGCCTTTATATTAAACAAAAATCTAGACCACTCCCTCGAAGGATGGCTATGACTAATCTGGCAATAAACAGCATTATTTTAGAAGCTTCCCGCATTGATCAGCTTTACAAACTGACCATACATCAAATGACATCTCTATGCAGGCTTCCCGCATTGATCAGTCTGCGCCAAAAAAAAAAAAAAAAAAAAAAAACGAGTCACGGACTTGGCTTGTAGTTGTCTCAGGGTCTCCTATAAAAAGGGGCAAAGTTATCTCTGCTCTTAAAATGGGTTACCCTCTTTCCTCCTCCTATTACCTGCTCAAGGGACTTTGAGCTCACTTTAATGTCTAAGTGATTTGATTACCGCTCTAACATAACTATGGTCAACGACGTCATGCATGAATGGGGCTCTTGGTTCTCATAACCCCTATCTATGCTCTCTTTTTGGTCCTTGTCAATGAAAGAGCAATTTGCTTTTCACTTTTTCTCTACACTTTGGTCACATTCACCCTCATCACTTGTCAATCAACTCAGCTCAACTCTCTTTTCAGACCATCAACATGACCTAGCCTATTCACCCTAGTTTCTATGGACACCAATACACATGGAAACTATCGACCCGCCACAATTTATGTTAAGCATAAACCAATACTTGCTGAAGCATAAATAGACCTCAATTCATTTTTAGCATACATCCATCACGCATATGAGATATTGCTAGGGATGAAAAACCCCTCAACCAATGTTGCAGAATACACCATTTGGAAAAGGCTGCAACATCTTTTTTTCCTCACCATCCCTTTGACCCTTCCTCCCTTCTAGAGAGAACTACATCGGCCTGAGGCCCTATCACCAGGGCTATGTAGGCAGCACTCAGTTGACATGGGGTCTTCTGGGGTTAGCTCGGCCGCATCCTTTCGTCCATTCATCCATCCCTCGACCACCAACCATTGGAGATCATGCCCATCTCCTCCGACCTCGACCACTTCCAAGACATTGTTGCCTTGGTTATTTTTGCATGTATGCTACCTCATGACTGGTTAGCAGAATTGTGCGCAGACCTTTTTGGACCCTCACAAGTATAGGATCGCAAGCCGGTTGATCCGCACTACTTGTGACTTTTTCGTGTTTCTAGGAGCACTTCCTGAGCCCGGGATACCTGGAACACGACGACCCATTTGGAGCTTCAGCTTAGATTGAGTGACCCGATCAGCAGACGACTAAATGATGGGGCCTGGTTACTTCAATTTTGGCACTCCTAGACCCTTGACCTGTGACACTTTGGCCTGACCATCTCGTGCAGTGGTATGCACGCAATCACGACCTTTTGCAGCGTTCACCCTCACCCCTTTTTCATCCACTCTTTATCAAATCAGCACCCGATTCCTGGTTCCCTTCCCTCGACTCCTGCTTTGAGGGGGAATACCTTATCCATACTCGGGGCATTTCACTTCCTATTTTTGTCTTGCAATTCATTCGAACAACCAACAAGACGAAATCAATCTTATCCCTCACCTGGGGCACTCACTCTTATTTTTGTCTTGCAGTTCATCCAAAACAACCAACAAGACAAAAAGGGGCAAATGTAGACACCAAAATCATGTCGACTCCCCTGGTCATTCCCCGTCTTATTCTTCTTCACCTATTGAACCCTTGTCGATCACTTGTTCCACCAACCCTGACCCTGGCAGCATGTAAAAATGAGCACAGAGCTAAAGGTAGACTCTATCCCCATTATGCATCTGTCGACGATGGTCTTTACCCGGCTGATGTCGCCGACGTCGGTCATCTATCGGCCGACGTCGGCAATCCTGCCGACGTCGGTCACCTTCCCCTTGTCCGTTATCAGTTACCGTTTGGTTTCTCGAAATGGTTGACGAACCGTCTCTGGAACCATCCCTGTCCCCCACCTTCATCAACCTCCGCCAACCATTCGAGATGAGATCCCCGAACGCTATTCGAAACGTTGATCAACCAAACCCGAGCAACCAACCTGCGAATTCCTCCATCAACCTGCAAACCCCGAGCAATCATCAACACTACGACATCAACACTCTCGGCATCAACCAATCTACACACTATGGCTTTCATCGCGTCTTCTGGCAGGTAAGTATTATTCTATTTATTTTATTTCTTTCTTAGTTATTATTTATTTTCTGTCATCCCGATTCTTCAAACCCCTAGACTCTGTTCAGACCCGACCTGACCTTGCCCAGAACCTGTCCCGACTCTCTCAGAACCTGTCCCGACTCTATCCAAAACCCTACCCTGACCTTATCAGACCCTGTCCCGACTCTGTTCAGACCCAGCGTCCCTCGTTTACATCCTTGAACCTGTCCCAACTCTCTCAGACCCTGTCTCGAACCTTTTCCCAGAACCTGCCCCTACCGACGCCGGTCACTACCCCGACCGACGACGGCACCTTAACCGACGTCAGCACCTTCCTTAACCGACGTCGGCACCATAGAGACTGACGCCGGTGACTGTGCAGAACAGTGCCGCATATCAGGTACGCATCTTTTATTTTCTGTCATTTATTTCTGTCATTTTATCTTTCATTATTATCTACTTTCGTCCAATATTCTGCTTTTTTATCAGTGGGTTGATATCCTTCTAGGGAGTCTTCATACTTTTGGGATCGGGCATTCACCTGACAGCCCACCATATTCTTTGACTAATCGTGTCGACTCCCCTGGTCATTCCCCGTCTTATTCTTCTTTGCCTATTGAACCCTTGTCGATCACTTGTTCCACCAACCCTGACCCTGGCAGCATGTAAAAATGAGCACAGAGCTAAAGGTAGACTCTATCCCCATTATGCATCTACCGACGATAGTCTTTACCCAGTCGATGTCGTCGACGTCGGTCATCTATCGGCCGATGTCGGCAATCCTGCCGACGTCGGTCACCTTCCCCTTTTCCGTTATCAGTTACCGTTCAGTTTCTCGAAACGGTTGATGAACCGTCTCTGGAACCGTCCCCGTCCCCCGCCTTCATCAACCTCTGCCAACCATTCGAGACGAGATCCCCGAACGCTATTCAAAATGCTAATCAACCGAACCCGAGCAACCAACCTGTAAATTCCTCCATTAACCTGCGAACCCCAAGCAATCATCAACACTACGACATCAACACTCTCGACATCAACACTACGACATCAACACTCTCGGCATCAACCAATCTGCACACTATGGCTTTCATCGCGTCTTCTGGCAGGTAAGTATTATTCTATTTATTATATTTCTTTCTTAGTTATTATTTATTTTTTATCATCCCGATTCTTCAAACCCCCAGACTCTGTTCAGACTCAACCTGACCTTGCCCAGAACCTGTCCCGACTCTCTCAGAACCTATCCTGACTCTATCCAAAACCCTACCCTGACCTTATCAGACCCTGTCCTGACTCTGTTCAGACCCAGCGTCCCTCGTTTACATCCCTGAACCTGTCCCAACTCTCTCAGACCCTGTCCCGAACCTTTTCCCAGAACCTGCCCCTACCGACGCCGGTCACTACCCCGACCGACGACGGCACCTTAACTGACGTCGGCACCTTCCTTAACTGACGCCGGCACCACAGAGACTGACACTGGCGACTGTGCAAAATAGTGCCGCATATCAGGTACGCATCTTTTATTTTCTGTCATTTATTTTTGTCATTTTATCTTTCATTATTATCTACTTTCATCTAATATTCTGCTTTTTTATCAGTGGGTTGATATCCTTCTAGGGAGTCTTCATACTTTCGGGATTGGGCATTCGCCTGATAGCCCACCATATTCTTTGACTAATCATGTCGACTCCCCTGGTCATTCCCCATCTTATTCTTCTTCGCCTATTGAACCCTTGTCGATCACTTGTTCCACCAACCCTGACCCTGGCAGCATGTAAAAATGAGCACAGAGCTAAAGGTAGACTCTATCCCCATTATGCATCTGCTGACGACGGTCTTTACCTGGCCGATGTCACCGATGTCGGTCATCTATCGGCCGACGTCGGCAATCCTGCCGACGTCGGTCACCTTCCCCTTGTCCGTTATCAGTTACCGTTCGATTTCTCGAAACGGTTGACGAACCGTCTCTGGAACCGTCCCCGTCCCCCGCCTTCATCAACCTCCGCCAACCATTTGAGATGAGATCCCCGAACGCTATTCAAAACGCTGATCAACCAAACCCGAGCAACCAACCTGCGAATTCCTCCATCAACCTGCGAACCCCAAGCAATCATCAACACTACGACATCAACACTCTCGACATCAACACTACGACATCAACACTCTCGGCATCAACCAATCTGCACACTATGGCTTTCATCGCGTCTTCTGGCAGGTAAGTATTATTCTGTTTATTTTATTTCTTTCTTAGTTATTATTTATTTTCAGTCATCCTGATTCTTCAAACCCCCAGACTCTGTTCAGACCCGACCTGACCTTGCCCAGAACCTGTCTCGACTCTCTCAGAACCTGTCCCGACTCTATCCAAAACCCTACCCTGACCTTATCAGACCCTGTCCCGACTCTGTTCAGACCCAACATCCCTCGTTTACATCCCTGAACCTGTCCCAACTCTCTCAGACCCTGTCCCGAACCTTTTCCCAGAACCTGCCCCTACCGACGCCGGTCACTACCCCGACCGACGACGGCACCTTAACCGACGTCGGCACCTTCCTTAACCGACGCCAGCACCACAGAGACCGACGCCGGCGACTGTGCAGAATAGTGCCGCATATCAGGTATGCATCTTTTATTTTCTGTCATTTATTTCTGTCATTTTATCTTTCATTATTATCTACTTTCATCCAATATTCTGCTTTTTTATCAGTGGGTTGATATCCTTCTAGGGAGTCTTCGTACTTTCGGGATCGGGCGTTCGCCTGACAGCCCACCATATCCTTTGACTAACGTTTTTCCGTGTTTTAGCCTTTTCTTCGCAGGTGTCATTCCTCCACAGCAAAAGAGGAGAATCTTTCAACGTCTGATTTTGGTGCGCACGACTTTATCAGGTACTTCTAGCCTTGACCATCTTTTAGTTTCTTATTTCTTCTTTTGAATGTAGAAAGCAATTTTGCATAGAAACAGTAACAATAGACTATATCTATTCATTTCATCCTACAAGCTCACTAATCTTTAATGGCTCATATTATGGATTCTAAAAAATAAGTTTATTAATGTTAAAAGCCTATATTTTACACCTTATATCAATTAAGTGGTGGAAAATTTTACATAATTAACTAATAATTAGGATCTAAGTATTGTTTATAAACACATATTACTAATCAAATTAAATAACACACCTTGATATTATTTCTTTTGTCAAGAATTATATTATTAGCTTTAATTGTATCAATTGGAAAAATGACCAAATGACATGTATGCATATTTTTTTTAAACAATTTAATATTTATATGTTACTTATATGTGATATTTTACATAATTATTTTAATATTACAATGAAAAATGTAAGTAGTGAACATTTTATATCACCACCTATAGTCCATCATTAGAAAAAAATGTGTGAACAATGAATCAAATCTATTTTTATAGATGTCCACTGATTTACAGACCAACCATATGGACAATTATTAGAAACATTGTAGTTAGTGTGGTTTGTATTTATAATTTTATAATATTATAAATAATAAAGTCCTTGATCACATACTAATATTACTCTCAATTATGAATAAATATTACCAATTCTAGTAAACTTAACATGGTCTCACTATGACAATTATTTTAGTTCATTTATTGGCTATAAGTAAATATTATTAGCATATATGAGATGAGGAATCCAAATTGGGTTAGATCAATTATTATTAAATAAAATATTAAAACAACCTAATGAATCTAACACTCTAAGCCTATCCACTAGGTTTGAGCAAGATCAAACGAAAGATGAATCAAGTAAAAAGCTAAACAAACTATTACCTTCCATAGAGACTTATTTTCTTGCTGAAATTGAAGGGGATTATATTTGGATTGTAAAATATATCTTTGGAAATGTTTAATCCACATGTGGGTAACATTTCCCCTCTTCTACACTTGATTTGCCTTGGAAATAATTTGAAGAATGTGAAAATCCCTTATGATTTTGTCATAGTAATTTTACACTAGAAAGTTTGTCTATATTAGAGGGTAAACCCTCATTATATGCACTCCAATAAGTTTATTTTTCACATATGTGGTCTATTTTTCATGGAATTATCTCATACATGCCCTATTTTTTGTTGTATTATAACCAAACCGTCTTTTTGGGCCTCTTTTGACACCTATTTAACAACATTATTTTTCCACCTATACCACATGTTTATGTGAATGTGTATCTTTGTACTCACACTTAGGCTATAAATGTGTTATTATCCTTTGATATCTCATCAAAAATCCATTTTATAACTTTTTCACATTATATCCCCTTTTAATTTTCCCAAATACAAAAAAAAAATTCAACTGATCAATGGTATATCTTATCTTTTTTAGGTAAAAAAGTTTTTAAACATACAATTCCATATGAGAATGATTATAAATAACTTTGGGTAAATCATTATTAACTACTCCACCCACCCTACTAGGTAAAATTGTAGTGTCATTGATTATAATTTACTTTTGTTAAATCATTGTGTTATCACCCATCACTGATTATAACTACCTTTGGTCAAATCGGTGTCTCCCATTCTACTATTGATTATAACTACTTTTGGGTAAATTAGTGTCCCACACTTCATTACTGATTATAACAACCTTTGGGAAAATCAGTGACTCAAATTCCTTTACTCATTATAACCACCTTTGGAAAAATGAGTAGTTATAACCCCATTACCATTTATATCATGTCATTTTCTCCATTTTGAGGGGACGCTTGGCAACTCTATTTTTTCACCCACTCCCTCGAGGGGGAATCAAGGGATAATCAACCACCCTTTGGGGCATGAACCTTTTATCTTAACAAATTTTTCATTCTTTTAAAAGATGTTAATGTGCATTTACCTCGCAATACCTTATCAAACATGGGGAAACTGTAGATACTCTATTTTGGCCACTTTTATGCCTAAATTGGGATTTAGATCCATTTATAGAAAATGACATAATGTAGACCTTAAAATCACCTAAATTTCACAAATTCATCTTCTTAAGGGATTTAATTTCTTATAAATGTGGTGAAGCTTTTTTATTTTGGGTATTACCCTATATACACCAATATCCTAGTTCGGTTTCAACCTTAGTCAAATTATGACCTAGTAATTTGACATTCTTGGCTTATCAAGCTATTAATTAAAAACATTTAAAATAATATTCAAAAGATAAAAATTGCTAATAAATATTAATTAAAAATCAAGTCTCAATTACCTTACCTAAGTAAAAATTCCAAGTTGAATTAGTGAATTTTATTTATTTAAAAAAAAGATTTTTATCCAAATATGAATTCAAGGTCAAAGGAGCTAATAAAGTGATTTATTAATTCTTAATATTCTAAAAAGGTGATTCACAACCTAAAAAATATCTAAAGTGAGTTTTTATAGCTCCTAAATATCTAAAAATCAGTTGTTAAGATTTCATTAGTGCTTTCACCCAACCCAGGGTTAACCTCACTCAACCTATGATATTTTAGACCAAACCAAAGTTATAATTAAACCTAACATCCCTAGGGTTAGAGTTAGTTCTAAGACCTATAAATACAAGTGGCTTCACTCTAACCAAATAAGATTTTGTTTGTAAGGTTATTTTATATAAATTCCTTTAAGAAGCCATCAAAGTAATGTTATAATGCCAATTTGATACCAAGCTTCACATCATGCCAAGAAAAGCCTATAAAATCCTTAAGTGGCCATTATATAAGTGATACCAACATGGAAAAGCATTGATATAATTCTCTAATTCCATAGACCAAACACGAACATATACTATGCCAACAAGCAGACATCAATTTTGATAAGGGAGATAAAATTCTTATTTTTTTATCTCTATTTTGTGATCTTATCCATTAACTTATGCTCCCCATTGTTCTTAGGTAAGAGTGTTTAGTTTCATTTTATTGTTATGCATGGATTTTTATTATCGTCACTAAAAAATAACTCATCAATATTTATGTGCTCTTTAGACTCCTAAAACAAATAATGGTATGCCCAATAGGACCACACATCCCATATGGCTAAGAATAAATATGTGCAACCTTTATATTTCCTAAAAAGATTATTTAACTCTTCAAGTTTATAATTTTGTTCTTAAAAATTCCATCATTCTATTTTGTTTATAATTGGTGATCTCACTCTATGTAATGATGAAATCCCCATGTTTATCCCATGTTTATGATATTTATTTTTTAGAAAATGGCAACCTCAAAACATCTTCAGCCTATGTAATGGTGACATCGATAAAGAGAAATGGTGACATTGACCCTATCATTTAGCGACTTTGAGAGGTATAATTGTAAATGATTTTGGTGAATTTGCTTATTTTTGAGTTATATTTGGTGACTTTGATAGGCCTAATCAGCTCTTCACCACTGTCTAATGTTGACTTCAACAAAAATAGTTCTTGTTTATCTATATTCATATGGAAAACAATGATTTTTATATAATTATAAGCTTTTCTCTATTACAAAAACATTGACATTGCTCTATGTTTTTCAAAACTTGAGAGCTAAAAATGGAATGTTACTTATTGGTTTGATTTTTGGCCTAAAGATAAGAAAACCCCCTAATGTTTTTTTAGGAACAAATTTGGAGAATGAGAGGCCTAAAAAATTATAATTCTTACATACACTTTCATTTTACTACTTAAAGTCAACCTAATCAAACTTATCTTTTTCACATTTCAATTTTATAAGAGCGAACAAGGCCAAGCGGTTAAAAAATCCATTCATATTTGAGTTGGTGTTTTTAAAAAAGAACATCCACTTTAGTTTATATATCTTAAGATATTTTTTATTTTTGTTTTTTATTTGTTTATTATCTAGTTTCAAAGCTCCTATATTAAATTCATTGTTTGTGGCAAACCAAAAACTTTGCATGTATGCTCTCCCTTCATCCCCTATAGGGAACTTGGGTGACCAAAAGCACTTTCTTTATTTCCCTATTTGTTTAGCCTAGAATAGAAATAATGTCATGTATGATCTCCCAAAGATATGAATGACTTAGGTGACCTATAAATGATCTATGAATTCTTTTCAATTTTTATTTATTTATATTCTTACATTTATCTTATGGGAAAGAGTTCATCGCCTCATCACAAGTTATTTAGGGGTGCATTGAACTAGAGTTTCATCTCCCAACATCATACCGAACGCACTCCCTAGTGGGGTATATAAATTAGGCATGTGATACTGGGATTATGTGGGACTCAAGGGTTATCCTTCCAATCCTAATGAAATCCTGGGTCAGTTCATGCTAAACATCAGACTTTACTAAGTAGTACATAGATTAAATCACTATGTAAAGGACAAGACATTTACTATTGGAGAGTTATCATGATGTTGTCATGGTGGTGTCATGAAGGTGTCCTATTGATTGGATGAAGTGTTTTGATAGTCTATGTGATGATGACAAAGTGTGTAATATGATTTTTCTTGTATACTTGAAGGTATCTTGGTTGATCTTTAGTGTTGACATGGTTAGAGATGTCTAGGGATGAGTATGGAAATTGTATCATGTGAAAGAGGTCCCTAAGATCTTATCTATTCTTGGATATCTTGTGTGCATAAGTGTAATTCATTTGGTTGTCTATAGTTTTCATCTAAACACTTTGGGTCTAGTGGCAAAAAATCTAAGTAGGCAGATTGATGACATCACCATTGCCATGTGTTAATGAGTCAAGGGGAGTTGGTTATATGGATGTGATCATAGTATTCCATAGTTATTGTGTGCTAGATATCAAGTCATGCATCAAATCATGGTCAAATATATGTGGGTACAAAGTTAGCTTCTAAGATATATTTCATTTTTTTCCCATACTTAGCCAATTTTTCAATATGGCCAGAAAGAGTCGAGTAATCAGTTTGATGATATAATATCTTGCACATGTGTATGGTTCAGGAGAAGGTGATCATATGGTTTTGTTTAATTTTGGACCTATTTTAGTTGTGCTAATTTAGAGATCATGTGATATAGCACATCAAAAGATATACATATGCAAATTTGGGCTCCTAAGCAGTTTGATTGTGTTTTTCCATACATAGCCAATTTTGCATTATGGAACAAAGAGCTAATTGAGAATTTTTATGGTGTTATATATTTCACATGTGAAGGTACCAAGATAAATTGATCATATGGGTTTTTTTAGTTTTGATCATAGATGATTTTCATTAAAGCACAGCAAAAGTTATAGATGTTCAAAGTTGACCTCTCAAGTAGATTTGGACATGGTTGGTTTTATGACAAAAGATTTCGAGAAGGCATTTTAGTGGAATTATATCTCACATGCATGAGGGTTTTGGGAGTAGTGTGTCACAAGATTACATTCTCCTAGGTGAGGAGATCATCTTGTCCAAATTTGATATGATGTGATTAAGCACAAAATAAATTATTGAGGTGCCAAAATGGATACTTGTGCATATTGAAAGGGTCCCCATACATAGTCATTTTATAAAGTGTTAAATTTCAAGCAAGATCAATAGTGCATTTTGCTCCAAGAAGTTAGGAGGTAGTGAAATTAGGATAAGTGCATGATGTTTAATGACTAAGAAAATGTATAAGATAATGATCCAATGGTGAGTAGGTATTCGTACATATTGATCAATGATGAGCATTGATTGTTATTGACCTAATTAATCTACAAAGATTGATGGAGCACATTGAGTCAAAGTTCCTAGATTATAGGAGCTAAGGTCAAAGTGATAGAGGTTTAACGATTGAGCATTGGTGCCTTTGTGTTAAAGATCAATTAAGATCAAATGGGGCATATTTGATTAGAGCTAAGAGTTTATGATGTTTGAGCATTATGTTCAAAGGTTAACTGTGACTGTTGTAATTCAAATGTTTGAATTTAACATAGAAAAAAATAGAGATCTATATTTCATCCATATCTTTTGATATAAATTAAATTTTTTGGTTCTTTTAAAATTAAAAGATTATTAAAACTCCATTGTGTATATAATGACCTAATTTGAAGTTCTAGAAGTGTGTACAGTCAAAGATTTTGAACCTAGAAATTGACTATGTGTTCATGCTTATTCTACAAGTGACTTGAGAAGGATATTCGATCTGTATTGATGTTGTTTTGATGTCTCACAATAAATTAGATATTAAAAAATGTTTTAGACTACATGAAGATGATCTATGTGGATTTTGTAGGTGTGATCGATATATCATTGAGTATTAACAATGCTTAACAATTTCATTGTGTGTTGGTTCATGGTGACTATGTGCACTAGGTTAGTGTTTAAGTTGTTTGAGTATATGTAAAAGTGAGATAAGTTGTCTACGATCATTTGAGAATGTTAAAGAGGATATAAGGAGTGATCCCATGTATTTGAAAGTGGTCCTATGTTCTTTTTTTGCTTGACGGAGTGCTAAAGGAGTGAATGGGTTCACATGAGACCTATAAGGGCTACAAGGGCATTATTAAAAGATGTAGCTCCTTAAAGGGTGACCCATAGATTATATGACCAACATATGAATATTTTATTGAGATATGTCTTCATGTGAAATATGCATTAAGGGATAATGCATGCCTAATGGCCAACCAAGGTAGTGATTATCAAGATTTCTCTATAAATAATAGAACAAAATATGATGGGTTAAAGATTTGAAAGAGTTGGATGAGGGAGTGAGAAATGAAGGAGATAACCTTTGAAATATAATGTATAGGTTAGTGAGGACTAGTATAGAATGAAGAGGATTAGACATGATTCTCTAAGTAAGGTTCTAAAGATGATCAGATTGGTCATTAGACCTAATAAGCCTAGAAGAGATAGAATGGGTGAGTATGCTTAAGAGGTTGTTTGAGAGAGGCTTGTGTGTGTGAATTATGGAATGAAGGAAAGGTAGAGTGCCTTATGGATGAGTTGATGAGTAGATTAATTTGAGGACTATTTGTATGACCTATTGGTCATAATTTTATTGGTAAAATAATGTTCTTATTGTTTTAGTGTGAGAGAAGGCAAGGTCAAGACTATGTGAGCTTGGTGGTTGATCTGAGAGGGAGATCTTTATGTGGATGATGTGTATAACCATCTAGTATATTATTAAATACTATGATATAATTAATTGTGAAAGATGTATTGAGTATGTAGATTTGAATAATTGGTTAGTTGGGATATGTATGTGTCCTAATTGATCTTGGTGTGTTAGTTCAAGTATGTAATGTGATTTAGCCAATAGGGAGTGTTATGTAATCCAAAATGGTGGATTCAGATACATTGAGAGATTGATAATCAAATTTACATCATCAAGTGTTGTTGACATTAGTTCAAAGGTTGATGTGTTCATAGGTGTTGTTGTGGCAACTCAACATCTAAGTTATCCTCCTTATAAGGTGATACTTGCTAAAAGGTCTAGTTGTTGTAGCTTAGCTAGGCAGGTGTGATAGTACCTTGTGGGATTATAGTAATACTAAATAGGTTTTGTAGTTACCTGATCATTTGTATATATTTTAAATTAGATCTTATTATTATAGGATTGTAGTCTAATTATAGATTCCAATGGGTTTTATTCCCCAAGAGGGTTTCCCACATATGTCTTGAGTTATGTGCTTGATCTTGCATTATCTTTCTTACTCATTTATATGAATGTTGTGTATGCCTCATGAATGTATGTATGTATTGATTAATAGTTTGGAAATATTGAAACTAAACAATAAATATATGGAATCATTAATTCAGCCCCCCTCTCAGTGATTATACCTCTAAAAAATGGTATGAGAGTAGGTTCTTTAGAGGAAGCTTAACAGCTTGAAGGAGATTATGAGTGTTACAAAGATGGCTAAAAAGTTGAGGAAAGAAAATATTGAGTTGAGATCAATGGTCAAAAGTCTTAAAGAAAAGATTAGTCATATTAAAGATAAATGATGTAGGATGATGGATGATGTGGTTAAATAAGCTAAGAGAGATAAGGAGACTGACCAAGTACTTAGTATTCAGATGGAGGCTACATGTTCAAACATGAAAAATAAAGAAGTTAAAAGGGATCAATTTAAGACTTATCTTGTTTCCCTAAAAGATGATTATGAAAATGTCATAATTATAATAGGCAAGCTTGAAGAATAAAATAAAATAGAACAAGTCAAAGAAGATGGAAAATAGATCAACAATCTCAAGGATCAATTAGGGGCAGTTAATGTAAATTTGAAGACAAGAGAAGAAGAATGCAGATATCTTAAAACGTAGTTAGAAGAAGCAAATATAAAAATGAGTTCAAGACAAGGTGAGCATGATGAGATGAAAATTGAGATAAATTTGTTGAATAATGAGCATGGATAACTCATATACAAGTTGAATAAGCTAAGAAAGGAGCATGAGAAGTCTGAGCAAGTCAAGGAGATTGCAAACTTGAAAAGCAATAAAAGAAGGTCTATTAGAAAACCAAATTCTTCAAGGTATGCTAGTTTATTACATGGTCATTACTGTACATGTAATAAGTATGTTCATAGAGATAAGGATTTTACAATGAAGTTATTCAAGTTTGGAAATTCATGGAGCTATGAGAGGAGTTTTTGGCCAAATATTGATCATAGTTCAAATCTGTCAAAAGGTATGAAAGATGTTATTTTTTTTAGTTGTCATAAGAGTGGACATATTGCTAGATTGTATCCAACTAGTGTTAAGAGGTCTTCAAGTTATGCCAAAGGATATAGATCTCCTAGAATGTTGGAGAAAGGATAAACTTAGGTATGGAACCAAAGGTAATCATTGTCAATTTTTCTAGTCATAAGGTTGATAAGAAAGTTGTTCTAAAAGGCTATGTTGTAAAATAAGATAAGCTCAAGGATCAAGTTGGAAATATGGCTACAAAAGACAATAAGGGTCAATCTATGATATAGAGACCTGAGGTAGTAAAATACTAAGAATACTAACTCTATTGAGTTGAAGAGTCTTGATGGATTATTTAGCATGGTGGAAAAAGAATCTGAGATGAAGGAGAGTCAAGAGTTTCTATTGATATCATTTATTGGAAAATTTTAAGAAAAGAATGAAGTCAAGGATTTTGTTAAAATCAAGCAAGACTGTAAGTTAGAGAAATATATTAAGATATGGGAGTCTCCTAAGTTTTGGGACTTTTAGTGTCTCTATGTCAAAGGGTGTCTCTATCTAGGCTTCAAGGTGACACTTTTTAGTCAGAGGAAGCTTGGTGGCTGTCAGATATTGTTTTTGCATTTTTTATATATATCTATCTATTAGAGAGAAGAAGTTTGTGAAGAATCTCAGTGGTCCTATCTTGAGAAGGAGTTAGCTTGTTCAACATGGTTTAGATGTACTGGTACCAATTATTTGAAGACTTGTTGAAGATTTCATGTTCTTGATGAAGCATGAAGTTAGGGGAAGATTTGTAATTGGTCAGGTCCTAAGATTAATAAGACTGAGTAGTTGAATTTGAGTAAGAAGGTGTGGATAAAAAAAAAATTTTATCAAGATGATAATGCCAATTAAAGAATGTATTTGTTTAAGGGGGAGAAATAAGTTCATCAGTATGTTTTAGAGTTTTACGAAGGAGCTATAGTATAGAGTTAGAATGAATGGTTCTAGATGGTTTAATGATACTGATGAAAATTTTAAGAAGTGTTTGGTGCTTAGAAAGGTCTGTGCATTTCTTTGTGGTGTGCTCTAGGTTTTTTGAGGTCTGAAGGTATGTATGTGCCAATTGAAGTTTTTTGAGTGCTCTTGGTTTTATCATCTTTTGGCTTAAGGGAAAATAGGCCTAAAATGGGTTATAGTATGTATGGGTTCTCAAAGGTATGGAATCTCAGATATTGATCCAGAAGTGTGTGATGGGTGTCTCCAATTTTTCAAGTAGTTTTAGAGGTGTGTTGACCAAGTGGAGGTTTGTTAACCCTACTTTTTTTTTAGATTCTAGGGTTTTGAGCTATACTAAAAAAGTGGTTTTCCTTATGATTTTAGGTTTAAGGATTATTAATATGTTAAATAGGCTAAATTGGTGTTCAAATCAATATTCACATAGATTTTAAGGTTTGTGGTTCTCAAATTATTCAAGTTTTTGTCATGTTGGAAGCCTAATTAGATAATTTGTTTGTGAAGGAAGTATGTTACAAAGGATGATATTGTTGATTAAAATTGTTTGATTAAGGGGGAATATGAGAGTGCTCTAGATATGAAGGTTTAGGTCCTAAATATGTGTCTACTAAAAATTGTGGGCTTTACAAGTTTCAGGTAGGGCTATAAGGAGGCTAGACATGCCCAGTTTGAAGAAGAGTGTTTTTTGCTCAGTTTATCCAAAAGAGAAAGGTATGAGTATATAAAGGTATGTTATCAAGGTGGTTTAGTTCATTTTTCTTATTGTTTATATTGTATAATTTATATTTGGTGGTCATGGAAGTGTCTTAAGAAAGAAGAGTCTAGTTAGCATGTGTGATGGTTCTTCATGGTGTGTAGAGATCTGAAGATGCTTAGAAGGTAAAATTACTCAATTTTTTTAAGGGTGAGTCCCTCTAAGATGATTATTAATGTGGGGTTA
Source organism: Torreya grandis (assembly GCA_037957365.1). NCBI lineage: Eukaryota > Viridiplantae > Streptophyta > Pinopsida > Cupressales > Taxaceae > Torreya > Torreya grandis. Next base: position 624,787 of record JARHVA010003079.1, read on the forward strand.
TGTTTTATTTCTTTCTTTGTTTCTATGCTTGATTAAATATAATATTGGCTTAGAGCAAAAGGTAGTTGTCACGATAAGAAGATGTAGCCTCAAGGTAAGGGGGAGTTTGTATCATCTTTCTAAGATGGTCCTTTCCCATTTTTATAGTATTTTTAGGTCATTAAGATAAAATTTTTCCCACTTTGAAATTGTGTCAAAGGGAGATAAAGTTCCTATTGTATGAGTGCTTTAAAGAGAGAGAAGGTGAGCTATATATTGTTATATTGATGGGTGTTGACATCAATGACAAAGGGGAATATTATTAGAGAGTTGTCATGATGATGTCATGGTGGTGTCATTAAGGTGTCTTATTGAGTGTATTAAGTGCTTTGATAGTCTATGTGATAATGACAAAATGTGAAATGTGCTTGTTCATGTATACTTGAAGGTGGCTTGGTTGTTCTTCAATGTTGACATGGTTGGAGATGTTCAAGGATGAGTATGGTTATTGGAGCATGTGAAATAGGTCCCTAAGATATTATATATTCTTGGAGAGATTATTTACATAAGTGGAATTAATATAGTTATCTATAGTTTTCATTTAGATACTTTGGGTCTAGTGGCAAAAAATATGAGTACGCAGATTGATGATGTCACCATTGCCACATGTGAATGAGTCAAGGGGAGTTGGTCATATGGTTATGATCATAGTAGTCCCTAGTTTTTTATGATAAATCTAAAGTCATGAATTGAATCATGGTCAATGATATGTGAGTGAAAATTTTTATTCTAAGACAAATTTCACTATTTTCCCATACTTAGCCCAAATTTGTAATATGGCCAAAAAATGTTGAGTAAGTAGTTTGATGATGGAATATCTCATATGTGTAGTTGGTTCAAGAGAAGGTGATCATATGGGTTTATTAAATTTTGGACCTAGTTTATTTATGATAATTTCCATATCATGTAATGTATCACGTCAAAATATATACATATGCAAAGTTGGGCTCCCAAGCAATTTGATTGTGTTTTTCCATACTTAGCCAATTTTGCATTATGGCAAAAAGAGCCAAGTGAGATTTTTTATGGTGTTATATATTGTACATGTGAAGGTGCCAAGAGAAACTGATCATATGGTTTTGTTCAATTTTGAGCACAGATGATTTTTCTAAATTTTATATCATGCACTAAAGTGTGATAGAAGTTATGGAAACTTAAATTTGGTCTCTCAGGTAGATTTCGACATGCTTGGCTCTATGATAGAAGATTTTAAGAAGGAAATTTAATGGAATTATATCTCACATACACAAGAGTTCTAGGAGTATTGTGTCATATAGTTGGATTCTTCTACATGAGGAGATCATCTTATCCAAATTTGAGATCATACAAGTAAATGTAGAAGAAGTTGCATGATGTTTTTTGTTTTTAATGAGCATAAGATTGCCCATTGTAGGTTGAGATGGTTTAAATTTATGCATGAGGAAGTATTGTTTTTTAACTTGGTCGAGGGCTTATTTTAAAGTCTTTAGAGAGAGAATCCCAATCTGATATTGTAATTTGGGGTATAAAGCATTAGTGAATAGGTGAAAAAGGTTGTCATCCACCATATTATTCTCACATTTGTTAGACAATTTCTTCCATCATTTGATGAAGGATTATGACGTCTCAGTTTCAAGTTGTTTAAAATTTATAAAGTGGGCTAAGTTGTTCTTGGGAAGATCACTAATTTGAAATTCTTGGACTAGTGAGTTAACCAAGTCTTCAAGGCTAGTGATAGAATGAGTTTTTAATTTATTATACAAATATAAAGCATCTCTTGAGAGTGTTTTATTTAATATTTTATTATCGACAAAGGTGTTAATTTTAACCCAATCTTTATAAAGGTTACCAGTTATTTTAAATGCAATGTGGGAGTAATGGATCCATTATAGGTGATGGTGGGTGTGATACCTTGTATGCCAATATTATTAATTTAAGGTATAAAAGGTTCATTTTGTCTATGTTTTATTGTTTTATTAATGAGTTATGGTTTTGGGATAAGGTTACCATGGGAATCCTTAAGGGGGGTGGGGGGCATTTAGATTTTAAACTCCCCACAAAACCTGTTGAGATTGGTTTTGAAGATCAATGAGATGGTTTAACATCTACATAATTTTATTTTCATTATTTATTTATAAATTATGTATTTTATTAACTTTTTGTAATAAGATTTGGTTAGTTTAGGCAATATTTTGACTAGTGTACATGACATGATGTATTAGTATTAGTATTAATGGATTCAATTACACTATGATTAGTAGCATGTTCCATACTAGTGGCATGAGTAGCATTGGTATCAAAATGAGCACTAGTCGAATGATAATAATTGGTATTAAAATATTCAATAGAATCCTAGCTAAGGGGAAGGGTCTTTTGAAGAGGCCCAATAGAATCTTAACCTACCATGTTAGTAGAGATACTTGGCATGGAGGTTGAAGAAGTCATATAAGATGTCATAGTGTGTGAAGGAGACATAATATAAGTAAAATGTTGAGATGAAAATAAATTGGTTTCCCAAAATATTTGAGATAATGTAGGGGAGGGTGAAGGAGGTTCTTCTACATGAGGACCTATAATAAGACTATAAATGGTTGAAGGGTATTTTACTCTATGTTGAGGGAATTCATTGATGAAAATGAGAATTTAAGTTGTGTACTCTAAATAATGATCATATTCTAATGAGAATAAATTATTATGAACTAAGGATGAATGGGGAAGAGTCCCATAATTGGTAGTGTGAGTGGTAACATAGACATTACATTCATCCAAGGTGGGTGCCATAAGATGTGTCTTGGGAAGCCTATTAGGATTGGTAAAAATTATCATGTTTATTTTATTTAACTATGTATTATCTTAAAATAATAAATTCATGATGAAGGAAAGAGGTTAACAAGTTTATGGAAATAAGGATCTATTGATAAGATATAAAATCAAACCAATCGACAGTGTTCTATAAAATAAGAAATAAAATAGGGAATACAAGACATAGTTGTACGAGTCGGATATAAACTATAAGATAGGAAATAGAATAGTATTAAAATATACAGTCATATAGGTCAACTATGTACTTTAGAGGGAAAAAATTAATAGGCTTAAACTATACACAGTCATATAGGGTAGTTGTGTATTGAAAGTAAGAAAGACAAACAATCTGTAAGAGACTGTGTTGATAGAGATGAATATGTTCTAAGAATAGGTATTTTTTTGTAAAATAATAGCTAAGAAAATTTAATGAAGCACACAAGTAATTAGATAAATGTGTTTGGTCTAATTGTAACACACAACATAAACCTTGTATTAACACTAGTTAGTACAAGTTTTGAAATACAAATATAATGATCAAAGAGCAAACAATAAAAATTGAATTTAAATTCTTAATAATTGGTCATTCTTGAATGTTATTAAGTTATAATAAATTTTGAAATCAATGTGACAGAGAGTTGATTGTAAGAAGGAACTTGAAATCAATCTATGGATAGTTTTAAGTAGTTTATCTTGAAAGAGATTTGTAATGGTGAATGTACTAGATTGTTGTTGGGGCCTACCCCCTCACTTAACAATCTTAGAGTGATACATGTGTTAGTTGATTTGCCAATATATACCATTAACCATGTGTTTATAATTAACTATAAAACCAAGTCATCCTCCCCCTTGGTGATGAAATTTAAGTAGGTAGACCTTGGAAGGAAAATGTTTAATGATTTTTAGTGTTACATTATTTGGTAATGTGTTTAAAAGAGAAAAATAGTTTAACTAAATTGGTAAACTGAAAAACCACTTAATTATTCTATGTTTATTACTCTAAACATGTAAGCAATTGAAATGAAAAGTGAATTAATTACTATGAAAATAGGTTAATTTATTTGACTCTAAAGAGTACAGAGTTAATTTAGACAACACTACATGCAAATAATACATAATATAGTTGATAGGGTCATAACTATTTTACAGAAGCAAGATCTAGATGAACATAGTAAAAAAGTTTGATTGTGTCTTCTAGAGACACTAAAGGCTATAAAACTATTTTGATCTAGATGACCCAGTTCATTGTAGGGTTACAATTTTATAGACTACAAATGTTGAAAAACAAGACTATAAATGAAAACTAGAAATGATAGAGAAGGTAATAATGAAACTTAGTAATTTTGAAGATGTTCAGTTTGAAAATTTTATGTTGTGTTATTGAAGTGTTGATTTTAATATTCAATGAATAGAGTCAACTAGGTCAATGAAGTCTAAAAACCCTATGTGCTAAAAATAATCTACAAACTGAGTCAACATGATTGACTATATCTGCAAAACTATCTATGGAAAAAGAGAACTAAAAAATATTTGACTGGGTCAATGGAGTATGAAATCCTATGACTAAAGAAGAATAATGTGTCGATCTTATTGATCTAGTCACATGTATTTGGAGAAGACTTTAACAGAGAAAATACAGTCATTTTAGAGTGACTGTGTGTTAAACCTATGCACATAATGTTAGATTGTATCGATAGGTTCAATACAATAATGAAAAAATAAGAATATATAAGATGATAATAAAATGAATGCATGAAATAAAACCTAAAAGGGTTAGATTCACATTAGGTTTACCATAATGTATACAAGGGAAAATTCAGCTAACCTGCAAATCAATCCTATCCTAGAGAAAATAAATCACACTTACACTTTTGTTTGTTGATACATATAGGCATTCAAGGTCATGACCAAGATGGATCTATTAGACCTAACCAAGGGGTTTCTTATCACAATAACATCACTAGAGAGGGTTCCAAAGCCTTTAGTCAAGAAACACCATGCAACAACCCTAGTTAGGTCCTATGTTTTCATATTCACAAAGTATATGCAATGTAAAGTAAAATCTAATGTAGTGATTACTAAATTTTGTGGCATAAAGTGGGGGTAATAAACATAAAAATTAAACATGCATAGAAGATCTATATTTAAAACAATTTATAGGAAATCCTAAATTATGGAAGATAAGTACAAATGCAAATATATCTACTTTGAAAAGGAGGAACAAATTTAGGAATACTTGCCTTTGAAGACAAACTCACTAAGCCTCAATATCTCCCTTGTCCAAGGTGCTTTGAAAGAGGTTGTTATGGTATGTAAGGATAATAAGGATAAATTAGCTCTAGGATACACAACTTATCTATACATCCAAAATACTTATCCACAAGACAATATTCATATCTCCAAGTGTAATATTAGAACCTTAAGCAATGCTCCTCAATTAGAATGGTGGATAAGTAGATATGTGATATAATATTATTCTTCTTCTCTTCCTAATAAATTGTAGAAATATATATATTTGAATCTAACCCTAAACCTTTTTGAAATTTTAGTTGATAAGGTTAGCCCAATTTGACATTATATCGTTAATTGATAAAAACTAAGTTAGGTCCTGATATAAACTAGTCACAGCTAACTTAGACTCATAACGTGATAATATTAATTTGAATACAACGTAAGCCTAGATTGACATTGTTCAATAAGTGTCAAAAAGGGTTTTTAGCTTAGATAGGGGTTGAATAAGGTGGTTAATTATTTGAATGAGTGTGTAGGATAATTTTGTGTAGATAAAAAGTGGTGTTATAGGGGACAACAATCTTGTGAAGCACCAATGGTCTACCCACCCATTTCTCGATGTACCCTTTAAGGAATGTACTTAGAGAGATTGAGACTCGATAGGTTCCTCCAAGAGATAAAGGATCAATAATTGATAAAGTTTAAAAATATCATGTGTATACAAAACTTTAGTTACTTTTATCTAATAGGTTTAGCATCCGCATAAGTGATGATGTTATGAACAATGATACTGGGATCAATTATTGACATGACTTCATATGAAAAATTAAATTATTTATGATATTTTTCAAAGAATAGACTAAATTTATCATGCTCTTTAGGAGTGAGCTCTTTGGAAATGGTAATAGGTTGAGGGCATGTCAGTATATTGTATTCTATTTTTATAATTTCTTTGATGAGCATAATATTTCCCATCTTAGAAATGGTATGGAGAAAGAGGGAGGGGAAAATAGGATGTGTTTTTGGATCTATAGTAAGATTAAATTGTTAAAACAAGGAACCTTTTACTTAAAGTTTCTGAGTTTATGATGTTGGCATGGAAGTTTAGGTTCTCTAGCATGGAGGAGATCAAGTATAATTTCATCACTAGGAAGTGTAGGTAAGTGTCCATAGTATTCAACATATACTTATAGATTAATGATTTGATTAATTTTTCTATCTTATTCAGAATGTATTTGTCTTACATCATTTTCTTTAGCAAATAAGGTAATTCTTGGTGTAATAGTGGGTATAGATTCTATATTAGGGAGATTTGGTTGAGTAGAGTCAATTAGATTGTTAATTTTTGTATTAGTTTTTTTAAAAAGATGAAGTGTTATTTGTAATGAGTTGTATAACCTCAATGGTATTGATGTGATCATAAGAAGGAGAAATAGTGTTTTTTTTGGGACAATAAGTTGTATTATATTAGTTTGTGTAGAAAGTTCAGAGGATTTATAAGTCAAGATTTATTCAATTACCCATGAGGTTTCTAATAATGGTAGATTAATATGATGTACATAACATTCATGCTCTAATTCAATATCAGATGATATATGAATGACATGGACATTGTAATTAAAGGCATGTATTTTTAATAATGTCTTTTGATAATTTTGTACATCTCAATCTTGTGGACATGATATAATTATCATCATAAGTGTGGGAAATAGTGCATGCATCTATTTCCATGGGAGAACTAATAGTTGAAAGACATAAGTTGTTAAATTTTTAGAGGAGACATGGTTAAAGGATCCTAAAATATTTTGGCCACTCTACACTCATCACATGTAAAGCCATATTCTATGTAAGAAACTTCAAATGCATTATATGGAGGGGGAGTATCAATAGTATCCTCAATTAGAGGAATGGTGAAATCACATGGAATTAAATAATGAGGAGGCCATTCCATAATTTAAGGAGTTAATCTAGTGTTATTACAAGTGTTTTATAATTTATTTGGTTCATCATCATTTGAATAAATGAGAGTAACATGTAGGTTAGGATTCATGTTAAAAAAATTTAGTAAGAGGTGCACTATTGATGTGGGGAATAGTTGGAATAAGATATTGAGACTTAGGATTTGGTATTTTTGTACTCCATGGATTATGATTAGATTCATGTTTATAGAATTTGACATTATGAATGAATTTGATACATTTACTACCTAAAGAGACAATAACCTACATATAATGTGTCCATGGGTGACCAAGGATCATATTTTAAGATAATGGTAGATCAAGAACCATGAGCTTAGTGTGAATTGTCTTAGGTTTGATATTACATTGGAGCCAAATGTAACCAAGTGGTTTTTTATTGGTTTTATAAAATCCTCTACATGTGAGATGTGTTTGTTTAATGTTTTCTTTAGTGTATCCAATTTATTGAATTAACCAAAGTTAGCTAACATCAATACATGATATTTCATCTACTAATAATTTTTAAATAAACGTGTTATTGATCACAATTTTAATGAGGGGTGGATTGTTAGTTTCAAAAAATAATTTCATCATAAATGATATCCTCTTCAACAAATTTTATGGATGATTTAGAGGATTTGTAAATGGTTTTGATTGTATGCACTTTTGTAAGTGAAGTATCATTAGAATGGATTTTTGAATCAAGTGATGGTTGTTATTCAATATTTTGTAATTGTTGGATGAATAATTTATGATGATATGGAGAAGTAAAAACTAACTCCATAAGGGGAATTTTACAAGGCATTAAATTAATTTCTTTTGAAAAATTCTAATATGATTTAGAGGTTGAATAACCAACATGATTTTTATGAGGTACAATGTTTTTCATAATAATAGGAGAACTAGGTTGGGATTTTGGTTGTGAAAGTGTTTCCTCATTTGATTTAGTAGATGTAGGTGCAATTGTGTAGTATCTATAAGTAGTTTTTCCTTGGTGGAGGGTTTATTATGTTTGGTGATAGGTTCTTTGTGAGTAGGTTGTCATCTATAGTTGAATTTCACTAAATTCACATATTGATAATTGGTAATATTGATAATAATAAACATTAGGTGCATAAATATAATCATTTGAGTATTATGTGTTAGAGGTAGAAGTCGATTGTTGAGGTTTGGAAGATATGGTTTTAGTAACTTATTTATTTTGGGATACTTTAATATAATCATGATGATGTAATTTGATCATAGCATCATGGTCAAATGTGTCTCCCAACATAAAATAAATAATAAATTTGACTATTCCATGACATGTTTCATGAGAATGATCCACATCAACATGAAACCAACAAGATTTTTTAGGGTCATACCATGAAGGTGTGGTAGTATTATAGGTGAATATTTTAGATGGAAATACCAACTACTTGATTTGTGTAATGGTGGATGGGAATCACATTGATTATCTACTTTTACTACCCCTACTTTCAGTTGAGAAGTAGTATTTGTAGTTTTGTTAGTTAAGGTTTGGAAAGATTTTTTGGTTTATCTATGAATTAGTTTGAATTATTTCATAAGGAAATCTTGTTTTTTAACTTGATCAAATGCTTTGTTTAAAGTTTATGGAGAAAATTTTTGGACCTTATACTGAAGTGAAGGTGTGAAATAAGTGATAAATATTTGAAGATATTATCATCATTCATGTTATAATCTGATTTATGATCTAATGATTTACATCATTAGATGAAATCATGAGCTACTTCTGAGTATGATCTCTTAGCATTGATAAAATGACTAAGAAAATTTTTTAAAAGATCATTTTGTTGAAATTATCTGACTAAATCATATTCTAATTGTGTGATGGAATGTTGAGGCAATTTATTAAACCATTATAAAACTTTGTTTGTAAATGTTTTGACTAAAATTTTAGTAGTAGAAAAGGTATTTGTTTGAATCCATTCCTTGTAAAAGTTACCAAATGCCTTAAGAAAAGATGCAGGTTATTTAGTTCCATCATATTTAATAGGTGTATAAATGTTTCAATACCAATAACAATAATGAAAGGAGTTAAATGTACATTTTGGATATTTTGAAGCATATTATTATATATAAGGTGTTGCAAAATGATATTCTCATTTACATCTCTAAGAAGAGGAGGAATAAAATTTCAATTATTTTGAGGTGATATAAGATGAGGTTTATTAGTCATTTTTAATAAATGATGTCTCATTTGCATCATTTGAGAGGTGTTTTCCATTTACATAACATTCATTTATTGGACTATTTGTTCAAGAATTTAGGTAGTATCAATTTGTGTATTTCGATTATTAGTGTTGAGAGGTGGAATATCAGGATTTTTAAGAGGATGAATATTGGTGTTATTAGGAGGAACATTACCATTGTTAGTATTATGTATCTTTCTTATTAGAGGATTACTTATGGCATTATTTATTAAGCTTGTATTGATTACTCCAATGGTTTAGTAAGGTAGTTTGGATAAGGTGGTATCATGAGGAGTGTGAAATGGATTACAATGATTTAACTCATCACTTTCGATGATTTGAACCATGTTGAAATAAATATATTAAGTATAAGAAAAAGTACACCATGAAGAATTATCCTCTAAGTTGGTAAAAGTGGGTAATAAAGAACCCATGTATCATCTAAATGAGTTAAGGTTATCAATAAATATTTTGATAGGTGATTTCATGATGTTTAAACAAGGTAAAAAGAAATATAAGAATTTTCAAATTGTGTTAAAGGATGAAAATTATGGGAATAAAACAAATTCAACTAGATATTGTACCAGATCAGCCATATGAAATTCAAGTAGAAAAAATGACTATATTGACCAAGTACTATGTATTCAGATACGTAAATGGATTTTTGAATAGAGAAGTGATAGGATAAAAGGTGAACTAGGTCATCCAGTTAGTATAAAGTTGATTAGGTCGATGTAATAGTTTTTTGAGCTATAGATCATCAAACAATATGAGATAGAACTAAATCAAACAATAGTTACATAGTTAAACAGATCAACATAGTTATAAATAAATAAAAATATGATAATCTATAAAATATTGGGTCAATATGATCAAATGAGTATTGTATGGAGGGAGAATATAATAGTGTAAAAACTACTAGGTTAAGTTGTTCTACTGAGTTCTGTGGGAAATAAAATAAAACTATTTTTAGTAGACTAGGTTGAGTTGGTCAATCGAGTTATATAGGAAAGAAAATAGAATAGTTTTTAATAGATTGGGTTAAGATGGTCAATTAAGTTATGTAATTTGAGAAAAATTTAAAATGGTCTGAATCTAAATTATTTAGATTTAGTTATTGAAAATATAATTAAACACACAAGCAACTAGTTCAAGCTGGTTGATCCAATTGTAATGCACAACACAAACCTTGTGTTAATGATGTCTAATACAAGTTTTCAATATAACGTAAAATAGTAAATAAAAATAATGATATTTAGAATATAATTAATTATTCAAAAATAATATCAGGAAGTTGTACTAAAGGTTTTGATTGAAAGTGTAGGCTTCTAAAGATACTTATCCATTGGATAGTTTTGGCCCAATATTTTTGAGCACTGACTATGGAAGAAGTACCATTCCCATAGCCCACTAAACCTAAGTTAAAGGGTAATCTATAATTATCTTATTGGTGCTAACCACTAACTAATGAACCACACAAACAAATGCATGGATAGATTCCTAAGGTTCAATAAAAATGGAAATCCTAGGCAAATCTAAAATAACACAAGGTAGGTAGAAATTAAAGAATATAATCCCTCTTAGATAGGATTTAGATAAAATTATCTAGGTGGAAAGGGAAATTGTTTTCTTAGGATGAAAATTTTCAATTTATTAAGAGCTTGCTTCAGAGTTTTGTTGGTTTATTTCATGACCTTATTTATCATTCTTGGAAAAATGGTTGATCAGATCAAACAAATCTAGAAGAATTTTTTTTGGAGGGGTACAAAGGATAGATTCATATTCCCTCTTATCTCTTGGAACAAATATTATCTTCCTATATTTAAAGGAGGATTATGGCTTATAAGGGTGAGATTCATGAACCAAGCTCTCCTAAAAAATCAAGGTTGGATGGTGATAAATGCAGACAACCAGTGGACTAGGATCATCAAGGCTAAATACCTAAATTTTGGGGAGAGATCCTTATTCTTGGTAGAAGATGGCCTTGTAAATGGTTTAACATTATTTAAATCACTAAGATATGGAAATAACATCCTTATAAAAGACCTTAAATGGAATATTGGAAAAGATAACAAAGTGGATTTTTGGTAGGACCCATAGATCCAAACCCCTCTAGCCTCCATAATTCATGTCATGTAGCTGTCAATTCATTCCAATGACACCATTGGTCACAAGGTGTGTAATTACTAGGATAATATTGAAGGTAGGAAAATATGGAAATCTCTCCATAAAGAAGACTTGAGTCATCACCAAGCTCTTTTTCTACAAAATTTAAATTTATCTCTCTAGAATATTCACATTAGTATATTTCCAAAAGAAGATGCTCTCATTTGGAAAGAGGATCCTAATAGGTTGTAGTCAGTTAAATTTGGCTATCTTTCTCTATGAGACCAGGTAGAATTTGAATAAAATTGGAATGATCTCTAGATAAAAAATCTCATTCCAAAGATCAATGTTGTTTTCTGGTTGGCTGCTCAAAATAAGATTCTTATGGTGGATAACCTTATGAGGAGGGGAATCACTATCCCAAATATATGTGTTCTTTATAAACATGAGGATAAGTCCAAATAGAACATTTTCCTCTCATGTTAATTTTCCTCCTTTATCTTTTTATCTTTCTTCAACCTCTCCATCTAGTCCTAGGTAACTCTCGATACTATTAAGGATATGATATCCCAATAAAAGCCACCTTGGGATTACCCACCACTAAAACTCTAATGGAACTTGGTTTTGCCCTATATTTTTTGGATCATATAGATCTCAATAAATTGGATTATATTTGATAAATACAAGCCTAACCATTTTTCTACCTTCAAGAGAATCATGGCCTTTGTTAAATAAAATTGGTTATCCTTTGCTTCTTCCTTTGCCAAGTCTTATTTATCATATTTCTCCTAGATTCACAATAAACTTAACCTTGACATTCCTGATAAATCCCAAAAGTAGTGTTTTGATATATCTAAGGTTAATTTGACTCATCCTCCTCCCAATTGGTTCAAATTGAATTAATAATGGGGCTGCTAAAGGAAATCTAGGTCCAACGGGAGCAAGAGGAGTCATACGAGATTCCCATGGGAACCTCAAGGTAGCATATGTGTGACCTCTTGGGATCCACATGAATCATGTTTCAAAAGCTAAATATACTTTATGGGGCATTGATCTTGTAGTGAAAATCAATAAGGAGTATCTCTATATTGAGGGAGACTCCATGAATATCATAAACTGCTTAAAGGATTGACTCAATATTTCTAAAGCATTTTTAGGATTATCAATGATGCAAAAAACTTTCTATCTTACTTTAAATGGGTTTCAATCACTCATGTATATAGAGAGGGAAATATAAGTGCCAATAAAATGGCTAATATTAGGGTCCATATTAGCTCTTTTACAAGTTGGCAAGGTGATGTGCTCCCTGATGACATCACTCCTTTTATCAAACTCAATAAAGGACATCCCATAGAATGAAATAATGTGTTTATTTATGGCTATTCACACCTAGCCTAAGAGACAAGATGATAACACATGTAAGGACATTATAATATAGTCACTTCTAAAAGCTTTGCATGCATAAATTAATTTGGCACTTCACAGTAATGATTTATTTGGCTCTAATTTTAATACTCCCTCCATTCTTATTTATAACACCTCAAGATGTGAAGCTTGTAGAAGAGTTTTGAAAAACATTAAAATGAGAGGTGACCACAACCATTTCAAACCCATTTCCTATGTGGATGTTAAGGAGGATGAGTATGTTTGGCATAAGATGGTAAAATGGGTTCTTGATAACTATATAGAGTGGTTGGTTGGGAATGACACCATGATAAGGATTTCACCCATGGATGAAAGGAAATAGAGGTCCACATGCATGGTTTAAGGATTCTAATTATCAAATAGTTTATAGGGGAGATCATGGGGATAGATCTCTTGGGGGTTAAAGCCTTCAAAGATAAAAAAAGGAAGGAAGAACTTGTCAATATTTTCTATAGCAAAGAGAAGAAGAATCTAAAGGTTGTATCTCAAAAAGGGTTCATGGGGGTAGACTTATAGAGTAAGTGGTTAGATGTATGCTTGAATATCATGCACTATATCACACTAGAAGGAAAACATATGGTAATATTTTCACTTCACTTTATTTAGCTCAACCACTTTAAGGGTCACATTATTAGTCTCCCTTTTTTTCTTTTGAAATATATAGAAGCCAATATTTTGAATTACAAGAATAATCCCTTAGTGGATCTTATCCACCAAGGGTTGATTCTATTGTTGGTTAAGAAGGGTGAAACCTTGTGGTCAAAAAAATGTTAGAAGTGATTAATATAACCAATGAACAAGAAGATTCAAGCAGGGAAGAGGATTTCTTCATGGAGTATGAGTCCAACAAAGTTAGGAATGATCAAAATGTTCGTGTTAGAGAAGATTTTATGTAGGAGGAGCCAAAGCTAAGAGGAAAGGACATAGGGGTTCTTGAATTCATGACACCAATTGCTAATAGGGGTTGGGTTTTTATAAATCCTAAGATCAAGGATGTATTTAAGTAGTCCCTTGATAAGTTACATAACAAGGTGTCTATTTCAAAATTATTATGCAATGAAATTATGGATGAACTCAAAAATCTTAAAGCATTATTGGTTTAAGGAACTTTTGATAAGAGTTTTGGAAATTAACATACATGCACAAATGAGCTCACTCCCCAAGGCAATAAAACCACTCATAGAGATGAAGCAAATGAAAATAATAAGGAGTAAGAATAAGGGAGGGAGGAATCCAAGCTCATGGGTTCCAATTATAAGAGGTAGGTCAAGGATAAAGAATGAGTAGTTGGGTATAGGACCAAAAGAAAGATAAATAATGTCGATAGCTCTCAGACTAATAAATTGGTCTATTATTCTAAGTTTGATTAGTTGGCTTTGTTTATTTCTCTTTTTGTTGGCAAGGGTTTTTGGTTGAAACTTAGTGTCTTTTAGGTTGAAGGTGGTTTATCCTATTGGGTTCTAGGCTTTATCCCTTTTTGTTTTGCTATTATGTCATGCTTATCTTTTGCTTTCTTTTGTAAGGGTATGGGACCCATTCAACCCATTTATTAACCTATCTAATAATAAATAAATTAAAGAATATGTTTAGCTCTATATTATGGCTATGAGTATTGGGGCAAGCCCCTCATGCCAAAATATATATAAATGATAGAAAATATCATAAATAGAGTGTCAACTAGCCCTTCATGATAGTAGCTAATTAGTTTTAAAAATAGAAGTACAGAATTTCTAGAGAAAGCCAAATGAAGTTAAAATAAGAGCAAAAATCAAAGTTTCAAAAGTTATTTTGTATTTTTTGTAAAGTAAATAAATAGGCAACCAACTAAAAATTAAAATGAGTTTAATTATTATCAATATAGGTTAGTTCCCTTTGCTTGACCTAGAAATAAAAATAAATAGAATAAAGTTGACCTAGTTAACCAAGTTGTATAAATAGAATAAAACAGACTGAAGCTGATCAACTCAACCTATTGGAAGATAGTATAAAATAAACATAGTCAAGTGAATCAACTTAGTATTCTAAATAGAAATTAGGTATAGAACTAATTTAAAGTGGTTGACTTAGTTGATTGTAAATGTATAGTTTTATAGAACTAAGAAACTAGTAAAGATAGTACTAAAATTTAAATTTTAAAAAATATTGAGAAAATATATTTACATAAAATTCATAAAACAAAAATTATTAATCTAGTTAGAGTGAACCTAGAAGATAATACAAATATAACCAGGTTGATGTAGTAATTTTCTTGAGAAGGCTATATTTTTATTTTAAACTATGTTGTTCAAGTGGAAAATTAAACTTATAGAGGTAAAAGATAGAATCAAGCCAATTGAGTTAGTATTAATAAAACTAGTAAATAACAAAATAAATAAAACTATGTTAATCTTATCAAAATAGTTATAAACTTAAAAATGTAGATAACAAAATAAATGAGTATATTGTTGTAAATTTTAAATTTGGAAAAAGAAACTAGGTTGACTAAATCGATCTAATTTTTTAATACTAAAAATTCCATGTACAATAAGCTGAATATGGTCGATAGGCTCATCTCAATTGGAAAACTTACAAAATGATGCCTTAACTAGGCTAACTAGGTTGATGAATATATAAAAACCTACACATAGAGTCTAACTAAGTCAACATGGTCAACATAGTATGAAAATCTATATATAGAATGTTAAACTAGGTCAATAGGGTTGATACAATTGTCTGCAAATAAGAATTAAAAATCTATAAAGGTTAGATTCATGTCAGGTTCACCAGAATGTATGTAAGTGAAACTAGATAGATATATAACTTATCCTATTCAATAATAGTCAATCTCAAATAAGGTAATCAATTAATAAACACAATTGGAAATATGTTTATATTGGGGTCATGACTAATAATGGCTCTATTAAACCTACACTAAGGGATATTTTATCACACAATGGAAAAGGAGAGGTTTCCAAGGCCTCTAGTCAAATGCCATTTTGTGATAACCCTAGCTAGGTCTTATGATTGTAAATAATATTAAGCAAGCTATTATACTAAATAACATGCAAGCTAATCTAATCACCAAATCTTGTGGCACAAATGAATATGATAATAAATATGTAAATATAATTCCATATAATATAACATACTATAAACATCCAATTCTTATCACTATTATGATAAAATTGCAAATCTAGATAATACTCTGCAACAACACATAATCTAGACCAAAATCACCAAAATGCTTAAAATCATTTGCACATGTTACATGCAGGTGTCGATTATTATCTATTAATGCTTGATTATGGAAATAAATTTTTATAAAATCATTATATTTTTGCAATTCACTTTGAGTCAAATTGTGACCATGCAAAATGATGTCTTGGACCAATGATATCTTATGATTCAACCCACATGTCACTTGCATGTGTCAATTCACATCTATGATACCCTAACTGGGGTATTAACCTATATGCAACTGACATATTCTTCTTATTATAATCAAGTCAAATTACAAATCATTAAAATGACATTTTTGATTAGGTTGATTAAACATGCAATAAATTTCCAAAGAATTTTAGAAAACTAATTAAAGTCACTTAAGAAAATCAAAACCAAATTAGGATTTTAAGTGAAAATTATATGAAAGTTTTTGAATATCTATTTAATGGAAATTCATTACTCAATTATGCATCATCCCATGACATCATCACAAAGGTGTCATCCATAAGACATTAATGGGATAAATATTAGGATTAAGCTCTCCCATGCCTCATCGATGCCCCATTCTTCCAAATATTAATGAAATTATTTATTACTTGTCCCTCCAAGATTGAATTTGTCCATGGCCACACATCTTGATTCTAAGATGGATGGTCATGTTTGATCCTGAACATTTCATAAAATCTTGACTTTTGTAAACTTAGTATGCAGAATACCTTAAAACAAACTTCAATTGAGTAATGTTATTATGCAAGAATATTACTAGAGAAACCTTTACTCATTCAACCAATGAGATAAAATTATATAACCAAAGCCATTATTGAACTAAAAGATGATGGAGGCTCATGTTATACTTCATTAACTAAGACTTAGGGCACCAAATCTAGGAGAATCAAACTTATTGACTATTTTTGAAGGAGGGACGTTACTTAGAAGGTATTGATTATCTTAATTTCATAATTATCCTCTTAAATTCATTAGCACCACCCATTGAGGGAGTAGGATTGACATGTTAGTTCTTTATGTTTATTTTGATATTTCTTAACTAATGCATGAGATAACTTGTTTCCTAATTCTATTCAACATTCTAGCATTCCTAGTGGGATCGTGCATATCACACATCATTTTATCCCTTCTAATGTAGCACTCGAACCCTATTTTGGGGATAATTTTCTCCTCTTTTCCTCTAGTTTTTGTGTTTTATGACTTCTGGACCAAAAGGAAGAATTAATATGTAAGTGGTGAATTTATCTGAACATTAGCAAAATCAGTTTATGAAATGGTGAGATTGTCTTAAGCAATAGTGAGATCACCCACACAAATAATGAAATTGAATTTTGTGTTTTTTTCTATCTGTCTATGTGTTTTTATAGAATGACAAAATTGACCCAAATTTTGGTATGTTCAACCTATGGAATAGTGGGGTCACGTAAGATCAACAAGATCATCTTAGACCAAACCTATAGGTAACTACTATGTTTTTTTTATTTTTATCATTTTGGTGAGTTCACCATATTTATCAATGAGATAACCTTGTTAATAATTAATATCATCATATTAATTTATGGGATCACAAAATAGTGTGTTTTATTATTTTTGTAAATTATGGAATCATCTTATTTAACAGTGGTATTGCTCTATAGAATGGAGAGAATGCCTTGTGTCAAATTATAGAGAGTTAAAAAATGAAATTCAAGTTTATTTTGATATGATACACCCATTTTTTATACTTATAACTTTTTATTTTTTATAATTAATATACTTATTTTATATTTTACAACAACCAATGGCAAATTTTGCTTCATATTTCATTTGGTGTTCTAAAATGAAATAAAACTTTTGATACGTACTCTTAATATCTTTTTCTTTTTTATTGTTGTTTGTTGTGTGTTTGTTTTTAAAATCAACTATAGCATGTATACTCTCCCCTATCCCATTTTTTTAACTTTGGTGATCCAAAAATGGTTCACTTATTGATTTTATTTCTTAGTCCAAGCATGTAAGGAATGTCGCAAAGGCACTCCCCAAAATTTGAGTGATTTGGGTGATCCCAAAATGATCTTAAAGTCCTCAAACATTTTTATTTCTTGTATCTTAGCTTGTGGATATGATTTTATCATCTCCCCATAAGTTCCCTAGGGAAGTATTGACCTAGGAATTCATCTCTCAACATTGTTTCAGCCCCATTTCATGGTGGGGTATACAAATTGAGGTCGAATTTCTAGGATGTTTGTTTGAGTGGCTAAACAATCTTCAATAGTAAAACCTACCTCAAAATGAATGCTTAACCTAGACATCACACTACACTAAGCAATTGAAAAATTTAGTGGTTATAAAAAGGGAAATAACTTTTTACAACAATCCAATTAACTCAAATCTAAATGACATGTTGTGCACTACTGTTAGTCACACATATGGTACCATTTAGACTATGCCATACTTATAGTTTTTAGATAAACCCCATTTACCATGGAGTAATATTAGTGCAGGGAAAATAGCCTAAAGTTCCTTGATACCGTATGATCTCTTGAGAGAAGAGTGGGCCTAAAAACCTTAATTAAAATATGCATCTATATTTATTATATTTACAACTTATTTCCTCTCAAGAATTAGTATATCGACAGAATACAAGAGTATGAAGCCACCTTGTCAATTTCTAGGATAGGACATACACTTAAGTGTTTCTCTTGTCCTTGTTTACTTACATTGTCTTTTTATTCTAAAAATTATTTGTGTGTTAAACAAAACACATCCTAAACTAAAAATTTGTTATACACCATTTCTTTTGAACAAAGAGGTGTTACATTGGTCAAATTCAAAATATTTTTAGCCCTGTTCAAAATTGAATCAAATAATTTGTGTTTGTGTTTCCAAGGTAGTGGTATTACATTGTTCATTTGAATCTAGATTATTTACCACATGAAAAATTTAAATTCCTTTTAATACAAACTTAAAATTTCACCTTTGTAAGTTCTAATCTAAAACTTTTCTGGTTTATGCCAGAGTCATGTCTATAACTTGGGCTTGGGTGATTCACCTTTCGTGCTTGGTTTGAGTAACTTGGGTAAAATTTTCCATTTGGTTTAAAGGATATTTATATAGACACCTGCCTATTGTATTCTTATTTTTAACTTAGGTTATCTTGCATTCACTTACACTATAAGTTCTTGGACCATTTGACTTTTTTTCCATGGTACACTGTTATGCTACCCATTTATTTTTGGATCTTATACTTAAGATTTATTGTGTTAATTCACATCCTACATTTATTTTTTCACATTATAAGCTTATTAATTTGAAATGTCTTCTTGTAATTTTTTAATCATAACCCACCATAGTTTTTCTTATCTTTTTATGGTATTGACATACTTTGAACTAAAATGTTTGTGTGTTAGACTACATCCTAAGTTCCAATATTATTTTACCATTTTCTAAATTTACAATTTCAACCAACCAAGGTTGAGTAATCTATTAACCTCTTTCTTATAATTTTATGACACCACACCATTTCCTTTTTTATTATAGTCTCATTTTACCTTGTATATGTTTAATTAAAGATTATAAAAATGCCTTTTAAACATTTGTAAAACCAAAATCCAAACACTTCACAAATGTAAAAACCCATCTTCAAACATGTAAACTTATACTCGTAGTGGGGTCTCTTATGGCCTTAGTTATGAGGAAGAGCATTACTATGATGGAAAAAAAATCTATTTTATTTGATGATATCCCAATGATAAAAGGATTTGAATAGGTTATTATGAAAAACAACCTATATAGGAGAAAGATGAATCTCTCCTCAAGTTAATTGAATCAGGTATTCGATTGCCATCAAATTTCCCAATAGAATAATTGCACACGTTTCTTCGAATAGAGGAGAAACATCTAGAGAAACCTCTCACTTGTGATATAAAATATAACATTTCTTCTAATACTAATTTAAAAGAATAACTTATAGACACCTCCCAAACTAATCAAGATATTGATACCAAGATCTATAAAATCAATCAATTGTATGCAAATCAGCTTGTATTAGACCTAATAACTTCTTTAGATATGACTTTAATCAACAATACTACCTCTAAAAATAAAGAATAGAAAATAGATGAAAAAAAACATGCCTTAAATTATCTTACATCTATGGTAGACCATGGAGTTTCTACTAAAGAAAACAAACCTATAGATGTTTCACAACATGTTTCACCTGATAAAGAGCATACTTTTTTCAACCATCAAGAGAATATTACAACTTCATAATAGAACATAACTAAAGACTCATAATGTATTAGAGGTGTTTTACAAAAAAATTTAGTGAGTTCATCTCAACTGCAACACCTTTTGGTGAACCAATAATAGATACCCAAAAATTAGTAGTATTCCTATAGCTCATAGCAATAGATTCTAGAGAATATATATCAAGAACCTAGGAAACAATCTCAGACCTATTAAAATCAAAGAGTAATCCAAAACCAATATTTTGGCCAAAGGGTTCATATAGCTAATAGGACCATACATGTAAGGTATATTCATCCCCTAAAAAAATATATTCCACCAACAAATGCACCAAACATGCAGGAGTGGAATTCAATGAAAGAAATAGTCTCAAGGATTGAGACAGGTAACCAAATTAAGAAATATAAGTTTGATGATATTTGCCCTTATCTATTTGACTTAAGCATTATTCAAGTCCCATTTCTACCTAATTTTAAGGCAAACAAGTTTGATAAGTAAAAAGGAAATGAGGACCCTCGAGAACACATTCAAACCTTTTTTATATTATGATAAGAGGTGGCCTACAACAATATATATTTACTTTGCTTGTTTCCACGTAGTTTTGCTAGACAAGTTTTAGATTGGCTCCTCAAATTACCTAAGGGATCAGTGATAGATTGAAATGATTTATCATAGAAATTTGTCAATCATTTCTCTTATAACATTGAACATGAGTTAAAAGTGGTTCACTTATGCAAGGCAAGACATAGATGGAGAAATATTCAAAACATACCTACAATGATGCAGAGTATTAGTTGGTCACTTTCAACATAATTTACTAGATCATCAATTGACTAATTTTTTGCATAGAATCTGCACCCTAAAGTAACTCACAATTTAAGACCCACTTTTGAAAACACATTTGAGTAAATTATTAAGAAGGGAGTACAGATTGAAAATACACTT
This sequence comes from Torreya grandis, assembly GCA_037957365.1. Lineage (NCBI taxonomy): Eukaryota > Viridiplantae > Streptophyta > Pinopsida > Cupressales > Taxaceae > Torreya > Torreya grandis. The sequence goes on from JARHVA010003079.1 coordinate 645,920, forward strand.
ATAAATAGAGGGTTTATGAAAATATATTCACAAGGTTAAACATCTACTCAGACCTAACCACCTATTTAGGCTCCTACTACAAAAAAACCTAAGGTTTTTAATAAATACAAGAACATGGTGCGAAATGGAGTGAAAAAATCCAAACATGTGTAAATGGTGTAGGCTATACCAACTTCAAATGCATAACCTAATCCACCAACCACTTTGAAAATAATACCTCCATGTAGAGGGTTCAACACGTATAGAACATTTAGAAAACTAGGAGAGCCTATTGAGGTAGTATTCTAGAAGCTAGTGGTAGCCAATTTGATTATATGGTATATACCAAAGCTATTTATAGAATACCAACCTAAACCTAACTAGTATTGAGAAGATGAGTTTTGTAATTTCCATCATGTTATTAGCTATGTTGTTTATCAATGCATATAATTAAGACATCTTATTAAGGATATAATTTAATGTGGCAAAATCAAAGTGAAATAAACAAAATATAACACTAATCAGGACATGGGCATCTATAAGGGTCCTTTTCCCAAACATAATCAATAGAAATAGAGGAATAGTCATAATCAAGGTCAGGGCCAACATCAATAGGGATAAGGTCATAATACTAATCAACATATTCATAATCAGGATCATAATACCTAAGCTAATAACATGGGTTACAACAAAATGATGCATGATTATAATAACACCATGAGATGAGTGTCTAAAAATCACATTTCCACCATTACAATCAAAACTTATGAACCATATAATGTTTCTTGAAGTATTGGTCCCCTTATTTTAGGGATAACACCATCTTCTTCTAGTAATACCACATCAATTTTAAGTAATTTCATTACACCTCAATTTTCATAGGTTATTATTTCTAGACCTCTACCTCTTTCTTTTAATTGCACAATAATAACTAGATGCTCATGAATCACCCTCCAAGTCCATCTGACTTCTTCTAAAACTAAACCAAATTTGAATACTATACATTTTGATCTAAATTTGAACACTATACTAGCCAAATCCAAACCCTATCATTTTTCTGTTGAGAAGACATATAACATTCAGGACCAACTAAGCAAAACATCTACACAAATTTATATCCTAGATTTATTGCATACATTATAAATTCACATAACTATACTAAATGACTTCTTTTAATAGTCCACTATTACTAAATATATCAACCCTGACCAATTTTAGACACTTGTAGGACATCTATCTCCTAGCCAACAACTTACATTTGATTAGAGAGATATGTCTTCCCTTGGTCCCAACCATAATAAACCCCCTATAAATTGAATTCATTATAAAACATCATAAAATCAAGAGAGTTATTATATACAATGGTTTATGGATGAACATAGGGTCTCTAAATTTGATACAACATCTGGGTTATACCTACAAGGGCATATAGCTTGAAACAATCATGATCAAGGCATACGACAATGCTAAAAGAGAGTCTTTTGAGACTATTTGTTTGCCAATCATTATTGGGTTTGTATCACATGATACCCTATGTCATGTTGTGGATATTTAATTGATATATAATATACTTCTTGGTCATCCTTGGATCAATGTAGTACAAGTTGTCTCATCTACCTTGCACTAATGCCTCAAGTTCCCCATGCTAGAATTGAGGTCACCATCTATGTTGACCTTTATCCCTACCAATATTGCAAACATCTAGAGGATGAATATCAAAATTATAAATATTGTTCTATCTCTAAATTTATATCCAAAAATAACAAATCAATAATTTTGGAACCACCCAAATCTAATTATATAGACCCTAGTGAGCTTTCTTCCACTTTGACTGATCTATTTACCACAACATTTGGAAACCAACTCACTATTGAGGATGTAGGTAGTTACATGTACCACTTTAAATATATATTTCATATGTAAAATTTCCTAAATATCCTAAGTACTATGGCAAACCTAAACCTTATGAAGTCCCTTATAGTTCCAACATGATTTGGAAAAAGAAGAAAAGCATGCAGAAACCACCAATGGTATTTATACCAATAACTTCACCAAATCAAGATCAGGAGGCCTTTACTGAAGGAGATTGGTTATAATCTAATGGCTTTGAATTTTTTTTTATAATCCCAGGTAACCTATCCCTAATCACATTATGGATAGTTTGTATTATGTAGGAAAAGGTCTAGGACCATGAGAATAAGGTATTCTAAAACTGTTATCAACTTGTCAACCTATTATGAGTCAAGGTCTTAGATTTATACCACTTTGGGGTGAAATCATGTATTTTAATAATGATTATTATTTATTTATTGATGAATAAACTCCTGATAGTGAAACAACATCCCATTATATCACTTATGATGAGTTAGCTGACACTAACTTATTTGTCTCCAATCCTATTATGATATCACAACCCATTATCTGCTTAACCTTTGCCATCCTGACCTTATAGATTGGGACCAAAAAAATTAAATTATACCCATCAATCAATTTCAAAATGATGAGTCTATCACCAAGTACATGGGCCTTATATATGGATTTACAATTGGTAATCACAAACAAGGCTTTGACTTATCCTTAGACTCTGTTACCTACTTTGGAGAGAAGGCAAACTTTCTTGGTCACACAAAAGATAAAACATCAAGATCTTTGGGTGAAAACCTCTTTGAGGCACTCATTGGTAAATAAAAAATTAAATAAAAAGATAATCCCTTGAGTGAAAACCTATTTGAGGCACTCTTGGATGGGGAATTTGGCTTACCTCTATAAGAAGCACATTGTCTACCAAGTCCAAGCTCTATAGCCAGTGCGAATATCACTTTTAAACAACATAAATTCTTTGAGCATCTTTCTCTTGACTGTATAGAGACATTTTATAATTGGCCATTAACTAAACCAATAAACTCCAATTCATCTCGCTATCCTAAGTTTTGGGGCTCACAACCAAAAGATGAATTAGAAGGATTAGGATCAAACACTGCCCACTATTTTGGAGGATGGTTCTACACTCCTTGTAGAGAATAACATTGAAGTGAAGCTAAGAACTTATGATGATCCAAAAATTGTTTACTAAGAGCATCCCTTACTGATGAAGAGTAAGACTATATTTTCACCATTATTAGGGATTTTATTGATATCTTCATATGGGCTTATTCAAACATGTCAGGATTGGACCCTGACTTGGTCATGCATCACCTTGTTATACATCCAAATGCCAAGATAGTCAAGCATAAATTGAGAAAAATACACCCACACATTGACAATTTAGTAAAGAAGGATATATAAAACTATTGGGAGCTAGCTTCATCAGACCACTAGACTATTTTGAATGGATATCAAATGTAGTCCCAGTGAGTAAAAAGCCATAGGGTATACACATTTATACTAATTTTTGAGATATCAATAAATTGTGTCTTAAATATGATTTCCCGTTACCTAACATTGAAATAATTTTCAACTCAACTGGTAGGTATGAGATGTTTTCCCTCATGGATGGTTTCTCAAGATATAACTAGATCAAGATAGCTCTAGAGGACCAACACAAGACTAATTTCACCACGCCATGGGGAACATTATGTTACCAAATCATACCTTTTGTCTTGAAGAATGCTAGTGCCACCTATCAACATGCTATGACTATCATCTTCTATGACATGATGAACAATATTTTTTAGGACTATGTTGATGATATTCTATCAAAACCAAGAATGCATGCTAGACATTTGATGTTTTATAGAGAATTTTTGAGAGACTTTACGAGTATAAGGTTTGTCTAAATCCTAAAAAGTGCATCTTTGGTGTAACTTCAAGAAATTTTATAGGATTAATTATATCCCAAAGAGGGATTGAATTGGATCTTTTTAAGGTCAAGGATATCATGGAGATTTCTCCACCTTCCAATTTAAAACAACTTCATAGCTTACAGAGCAAGATTCAATCTATTCACAAGTTTATTTCACAACTAGTAGACAAGTGTCATCCTTTCACACAACTCTTAAATAAGGGGGTAAATTTTCAATGGGATAATTAATTTTAGAAAGAATTTATGAAACTCAAAGAATACTTAGCCAACCCACTAGTTTTGATACCACCAACACTTGAACAACCATTACTCCTTTATATCCTAGCCACAAAACATGTACTAGGGGCACTTTTGGCCCAACATGATGAATAATGAAAGGCACATGAAATTTATTATTTAAGACAAACACTTAGAGCATAGGATAATAATTATATGCCTATTGAGAAGGCTTGTTTGGAAATGGTGTTTGATTCCCAAAATTTGTGACACTGAATGTTAAATAATAAAACTATTGGTATTGCTCAAGTGGACCCTCTCAAATACTTATCATCAAAATCAACCCTTACAGGTTACATGGCTAAATGGACCATGATCTTGAGTGAATTACATGTTGAGAACCAAAATCAAAAAACTATTAAGGTTCAGGTCATTGTAGATAAACTTGAAAAATCTCCTATTATAGACACTCAACCACTCATGTTTGATTTTCTAGATGATTCTATCATGATGATCGAAGAAGTGGCTTGTGAACCTGAATAATGGAAGTTAAAATTTTGATGTCTATTTCACTTCACATAGATTTGGATTTGAAATCTTATTAGTTACACCATAAGGGTACCTCATCCCAAATACATTTCACATCAACTTCAACTACACCAATAATATGGCTAAGTATGAAGCTCTCATTGCAAGACATCATCTTAAAATATAGTGGGATATGCAATAGTTAATGGTTTATTTATATTCTCAATTTATCATTAATCAAACCACAAACCAATATTAGACTCAAGATGATAATATTATACCCTAAAATCATATTATGGAAAATCTAAAGTCCCATTTTAGGTCCCTATAATTTTAACAAGTCTCATGGGCCAATAATAGATTAGCTAATGCAATGACAATAATTGGGTGCATGGTACAAGTTACTATTAATGTCAAAGAATATCAAATTTTCATCAATAAACTTCTATATCTAACTCATATATTTCCATATTTAGAGCGGGTGTGTAAAATTATTGGTCCCAATCTCCCACCTAAACTCCTTTGGTACTAGGACATTTATAATTATCTCCACAACCAAGTTTTTCCCCTGACTTTTCACACAATCACCATAAAATCTTCCTTCATCACCTATCCTATTATACCCTCCTAGTAAACACACTTTATCATAAGGGTTATGATGGAATGATTCTTTATGATTTATCTTTGAGAGAATCAATGTTATCACTTAAGGAGGTCCATGAAGGAAGATGTAGGGCCCACACCAATAGTGTAGTATTAGCCAAGAAACTCCTCAAAATAGGGAACTATTGGCATAAGATGGAAATACACACTTGAAATTATGTCAATAAGTGTGTTTCCTACCAACAATGTGGTAATTTGATACACTTACCTTCCTTACTATTATAGTTGATCACTACACCATCATCATCATCTACATCGGATCTCAATATTGTCAAAAAAATAAACCCAACCTCTTTTTATGGCCAAAAACACATCTTTGTTGCTACCAAGTATTTTACTAGGTGGATTAAGGTGATCCCTCTCAATTATGTCATTGGGAAGCAAATTTATAAGTTTATCCATTACCATATCATATATCAATATAGTATCCTAACTCGTAATATATCTAATAATGGTGTCTCATTTGCGAACAAAGATGTCAAATCCCTTTGTATCATGTTTAAAATTAAACACAATAATTCCACACTATATGACCCATAAGGTAATGGTCAAGACAAGGTTATTGTCCTAATCCTAAAGAATATTGTCAATGATGTTGGTTGTAATTAGCACTTACTAATTTTTCCTATCATTTGGGCCTACCACACTAGTCATCAAAACCTTAGAGGAACCACTCCATATTCCTTAGTGTTTATCATAAAGGATATTATCCTAGTCGAGGTTGATCTACCTTCATTATGGGTTTATTTGGATAACATCGTTGATGATGAATATTATAGAGTTTCCAAGTTGTAAGAGCTATAACTCCTTGATGGTAAGAATTTCACTTCCTTGAATAACTTGACATTATATCAAAAAAAATTATGTTGTAGATATAACAAGTGCATTATCCCTTGGGAGTTTAAATTTGGTGACTTGGTCTTGAAGGAGAACTAAAATAACACTAATGTTGAATGAAATAAGAAGGGTAAGTTTTAACCTAATTGGTTGGGCTCATATGTGGTTATAGCAAATTATAGATGGGGGGCATATAGATTGGCTACTTTAAATGGTGAAGATCTCCTAGAACCTATGAATATTTTATACCTCAATAAATTATATACTTGATAGCCTTTTTTGAACAATTATCTACAAGATCCCTTAAGGGAAACTTGTGCCAAAGTTGTTTTTTATCCCATTACACATATAACCTATACCATTCCACTTTGGACACTTATAACCCTGTACCATTTCATTCTAAAACATTTTAACTCTTGACCATTATAAATCTAGATTGTTATAACCCTAAACCATTGTAACTTAGATCATTTATATTCCACTAAACCAATTTTACTTTTACTTGGACCATTGTAACCCTAGACCATTTTAACTTGGATCATTTATATTTCACTAAACCAAAATTACTTTCACCTAGACTATTTTAACCCTGGACCATTGTACCCAATACTAGTTATGATCTTGATTATGATCCATATGCATTCTAGACACATTCAATGTTCATTCTATAAGGTAGTTTAGATGGATAAGTATTCACCACTTCTTTTTTAGATAAGTGTATAAGGATACGTCAACACATGATTTTTACCTACTAGATAGTTCCTTGAGATTTCTTTGCCACTGCATACTATTCTATTTTTTCTAATATTTGGTAGTCATTATTTCCTTAATATGATCCCATTGGCCATTACAACCCATTTTTTCTATTATTTGAACCCTTATCCATGGAAGTGCATCTCTTCATCCAAGTGGTTCTTTATAACTTTTTTTATATTTGCATCATCCCCATTTCAATTGGTTTATCTATTCTTTGAACTCTTACCTCTGGAAGTGCATCTCTTTAGATATATAGTTCCCTATACCTTTTGTTAATATTATATTTTTGTTGCCTATCCCAAAAACATAAAACATAAAAAAATGATGTGACAAAAGACCAAAAATATTGCATTTTACCTTTATTATTCTAATCTTGTATGATCTTACCATTTTTTTAGTCACCATTGTGTGCATTATTCATTTAAGCAATATCCATTATTTCACCCTTGGATTTTATTTTGCTCTAACCATTTTATGAGTTATTTATGTGCTCACCATTTTGTGGGATTTTTCTCTTGCTCAACCTTAGATGCAGTAGACAATCTAAAATCCTAATTTAGTTCATTTGTGCCTACTCATCTCTTGTATTTTAGTGTGATTTTAACCTAAACCATAATCTCTTTTTCATGCACTATCCATTTTTAGATACCATTCCCATATTAATCTACATGAGAGTCATGTTTTCATATCATCAATTTTCTTTTATCACATATCCTAGGAGTATTACATATGGCTTGAAGTTCATGTTGGATCTTGTGTCCATGGGACTATGTAAGCAATCTACAGTTGCCTAGAGCATCTAGAGTTAGCTCAACTACCCATTCCTTTTATTCTACCCCCCCCCCCACCATTTTTTTTATCGCCTCTTATAGTCCAGGGGAAATTTTTGTTTTTTTTGTTTTGTTGTTCCCCTAACACCTAGGCGCAACTTTGTGCCCATTATTTTTGTGTTTTTGTATTAGTGTCATTGTCACTTAGCTTAGGGGTCACCCTATCATAGAGCATAACACCTCTATTACACATTCACAAAACATTTGTGTTCTATATACACTAACATTGTGATTAAACATTCTTTGTGTTCATTTTTGTGTGCTTAGAATAGATTGATTATGGCACTTTTCTTTGCTTTGGTTTGTTTAGTTATTTTTACTCTCTTCATTTATTTTTATCGGTATTTTTTGTTAATTCATTTTTTATTATTCATGTTTTATTATGAATTTGTTTTATTTATTGGTGTTTTGTTGTGTTTTTATTGTCTCTTTGTTTTCTTGTTTTCTTGTCTTCATTTATTTTTATTAGTGTTTGGTTTGTTTGTTTTTACTATCATGTTTGAATACATTTCATAAACATTTTGATTCTAAGATTACCTTGGGCTTGACTTATTATTATTATCATTATTATTATTATTATTATTATTATTATTATTATTATTATTATTATTATTTATTATTTATTTATTTATTTATTTTAGGTGCACCTTGTTGACACATGGGTCTTGATTATTCATATCTTGATTTCACATTGTTTAAAAATTTATTCTTGTTTTATTTTATTCTTTGTTTATGTTTTGAATACATTATTGTTTATAATTAAATTTTGATAATTCATATCTTGATTTTAAGTTAGCTACATTTTTTATTTTATCCTTTTTTGTCTTTTCTTTTCTTTATTTTTATTCAAATGTTCATAGTTGTAACTTTGGTTTTGGTAATTTTATCATTATCCTTAGTTATAAGTATTCACATTTGCACTGGTCAATCACAATATAAATACAATGTTATCCTAAGCTATTCATACTTATGATGTATAATTTAATTTTTCTAAAGTAAACACCAAGTGGCCAAAAGTCCAAAAGTCAATGTGGTGCCAAAAAACATCTTTGAACACACTATACTACATATTATATACCTCAACAGGATATCCTAAGACACACATTAGAAACAAACATGACTCTCTATGTAGGATGTGCATCTCCTAGCATACACACTAAGTAAGATTGACTATTTATATGATTAATTTGGAATGTATGTCTCTTAAATTATCTTTTAGCATCTAGCCATACATCAAATAGAGAAATAAAAACATCAACATCCATATGCTAAAAAAAGGAAGTGTGTATCCTAACACTAACATATATCATCATATCATAATAAAAGCAACATAAATATAAACATCTTGTAACATAAAATAATATTAAGATTCCATGTACAACTATAAATGAGCAAAAAAAATGAATGTCATATATGTCTCAAAATAATGTTTTATACATCACGAGAATATATATACATCTCATAATATAAAAAATATATAGCTTAAAAAATTAGATCTAATCATGGTCATCGCTCAGGGGAATCTAATGGAAGCTCTTCCTCATGCCTGATAGTGGAGATGGAGGTGGACATGGTGGTGGAGGCCCCATGACTACTCATTATGATGATGGTTGTTCTACTGATCACTTTGACTTGGTAGTATGTCTAGACCTAGCCATCCAACTAGTCTATTAGGATCTCATATAGTTAATTTAGGAGGTTTTTCTCTTCTCTACCATAAATTTCATCTCGTATAACCTATGCCAATAGGATATCTCATCCTTAATGCATAGGACATCATCCTTATCATGTAAGGCATCATCCTTGGCCACAAACATGTCATCCAAGTCTCTAATTGACCTTGAACCACTATCTATGCCAGCTCATCGAGCTTCATGTTAGCATGTTGTTTCCATTGATGTTAAAAGGGTGCATCATGTAAATTCATAATGACCATTAATGTCAAAGGTCTATTTATTCAATTGATTAATCATAGTAGTGGCATAAAGAGAGAATTTAAAGGTAAGAGAGAATTCAAAGGAAAGAGATAATTTGAAAGAAAGAGATAATTTGAAGGCAACTAATGTATTATGTTTTCATGAAAGTCAAGGTTGATGTCAAGAATGATGTCAAACATGTTCAAGTGCATGGAAGAGAGATGTTAAGTTATATGAAGCTTGGTCATGTGGTTTTAGGTCTGTATGAGGTTGTGGAGGTTTATTATATTATAAAGAGAATGGCTCAATGATATGAGTGTGTTTTTATGTCTTATGTATACTTTTTTGATGTTAATGTCATGACTTGGAAGGAATAAGTCAAGGTGATAAGTGCATTGGAACCTTGAGCCTAGTCATAACATGGTGAAGGTATGATCTGGTGGCATGATCAAGTGAGGGATCTCAGGAATGTGAGATGTTTTTAAGGTTGTTTTAGCATGATAATAAGGTTTATAAGTATCCACTAAATTTTTAAGGTGATCCTATAGGTGTAGGACCTTCAGATCAAATCTACACCTAGACCACTCTTAGAACCTACTTGGCCTAATAAGGTATGAAGATATATTTTAAAGGAAACTATACATATGTGAGCATGGATATAGGTAATATATGTTTTTTAAATAATTTTAACAAAGTTTTAGGCCATGGTTTTAAAGGTAATTACAATATACACTATTTTAGACCTCTTCAAGTTCCCAAAATGAGGACTCAAGACATGAGAGGCACTTTCAAACATTAATTGGCATGTGTAGCCTTTACGTGGTAAATTGAGATATTAAGGAGAGATGGGTAAGGGTCCTAGATATATTAATGAATTGGTTTTGGATTTAATAGGTAGTCCTTTATGAATAATCATTAACACTAAAACCTGTGTTAAACCTCCCTAAAATCCTAATAAGGACATGATGTGAAATATAATATTAAAAAAAGACTATAATGGTCTAAAATGAATATAAAAATTATTTAAAAATGTATTAAACTCTCCCAATTACCTCCAAGTGGTGGTGGTTAGTAATATGAGGGAGAAAATGTGTAGATACATGCTTGTTTGTGAAGAATTTGTTATAGAAGTCAAAATTTGCATTGGTCAAGAAATGATAATGGATAGAAGGATATAGAGACTCATAATACATTATCATGAATATTTATTTATATTTTCCAACATTATAATGTGTTATACTATTATTCTAAGTTAGCCAATCACTAATAGGCCTGATGAAGCAAACAGTGAAAAACCCAAGCAATAGTGAAAAGATGAATTTGAGTTTGTTTTCATGATAGATTGATGAAAACAAGTGAATTTATATGTTTTTAAATAATTTTAAATAATTTTAATTATTGGCATAAGTTTTTGAGGTCAATGAATATGGTGAAAATTTACTCACAAGTTGACATGTCTAGTTCAGATAAGAAAGTGTCATATAAGGTCATGAGATTGGTCTGAAAGATCAATATTTTGATATTAGACCATATGATTTTTATGTCTAGGGATGTTATAAATATGTCATAGAATATTTTTAATGGATTATGAGTCTTTGAAAGTTTCTACATAGGTTTTTTATTTCTAGGTCACCATGACTAGTCTTTTAGGTAAAATGGCAGTTCTGAGTGAGTAAGTTATAGATATGTTCTTGAGTCCTTAACTCCTGAATGAAAGTGTATAATGCATTTATTAATGACCTTTAGATAATTTATTATATATATATATATACTTTTTTTAATCATTTTTTAGTGGCTTAAGTGTGTTTGAGCTTCAATATTGAAAGGCAAACTGTTTGGTGTACATAAAACTAATAGGAGTTTTATGGCTAAGTAACCCTGAGTGATTTCATGAAGTGGTTGGACCTAACAGGTATTAAGCAGCTCAGAGGATGTTGGATAATATATTTTTGGATGTATTTTTAAATTATTTTGGTGTGTATATAGGTTTAATTATTTCTAAGGGATCAAATAGTAATGTATTAATAAGAAAGCCTAATGTAATTAGGTCTCCATGAGCCCTAATAGATAAATAAGGCCTAATTGAGTTATGGAAGAAACATATGGATCCAAATTATGATTTAAACATGTTTAAAATATGTCTTAATACCTATTATATGGCTTAAATTATATGTTGAATTTGTGTATCTAACCAAATGGTATATGAACAAGAGATGAGTATATATATAAGGCATTTTTAGGCCTATTTGAGAAAGCTAAGAGTAAGCAAATAGATTGATAAATAAATGAGCTTGAGGAGGTTGTGTAACATGTTTTAAATAATTATGAGAGAGAATATAATCATTTCATGGTGATCATATAGGTATTATATAGATAAATATCAATGACACATGACCTATTTAGTCTTAAAGAGGGCTAGTTAAGTGAAGAAGCCTAGAGACAGTTTTGAGAGAGATCGAGTGGAGTAGAGTTGAAGGACTGATCATTAATTATTAAGAGGCTATAAAATTTGAATTAAATATGTGTTATTGATGTATGATAGTGGATATAGTAGATAGATAACTTCATAGAAGAGTATAATAAATAAGTGTGATTGACTAAGTTGGTACTTGGTCAAAGAGGGAATTGAAGCTTCCTTTCAGGTTGGTGCTTGCATAACTGGTCTTAGATAAGTTGGTACTTGGTTAAGAGGGATTTTTATCTTCCTTTTAGTTTGGTTATTTTATAAGTGTCCTTGATTGAGTTGGTACTTATTCATAGGGGGTTGTAGCCTCCTATCAAGTAAGTGCTTTCTAAAGTTAAGTGGGTGCTTGATAAATTTGGAGTTGGTATTCCATGTTGGGTTGGTGCTAAACTAAATTTGATAAATTATATTATAGGATATTTTATCTATTTTTTTTTAGTGGGTTTTATTCCCCATGAAAGTTTTTCACAAATGTGATGTGTTATCTTATTTCATTCTCATGTGATTGGTTCTTAATGCATTGATAGATAACTATGTTATTTTCATAGCTCATAGATGAGTGGATGTAATTGATCAAAAGTTTTTAAAGAATGATTCATCATCCTATCATTAATTATTCTTACAAAAATTGGTATTAGAGCATGGTCCTTTGAATCAAGCCTAATAGTTTGAAGGTGATCCTAAGAAGAAGATATGTATAATGATCAAGAAGAAGGTGACATGTATGATAAAGAAGTATACTATGATAGTGAAGAAGGAAAAGATAAAGTAGACCTTGGAGTTGAGCTCATAAGTTTCCTAGATTATTTGAATCATCAAAAGAAGAGGAATCATGATTTAATATCTATGTTCAAGGATATTAAGGAACATATATGTACCTTAAAGAGTGGCATGGTTAAAGAAGCCAAAAGGGATGAGAAGACCATCAAGGATCTTAGGAATCTATTATAAAGTGTTAATACAAAGTTTAGATCAAAATAATATTAGTATGATTAGTTGATGAAAAATTTATATTCCTTGAAGGTTGAGCATGAGAAGTTTATAGACAAGATGAACAATTTTGATAAAGAGAATGAGAAGTCAGAACAAGTCAAGAGTACCAACATGAAAGTCAACATGAAGAGACCAATTAGGCATCCCAATATAATAAGGGATGAGTTATCATGGGACCATGTAAAAAGGAGTGTTCAATTAAGAAGTAAGTATAATAATGTTATTTGCTACAGTGGTCATAATGTGGGACACATTACAAGATTTTATCCTAATAGAGTTATAAGACTTTTAAAACTTAACAAGGTATATGGAGCTCTTAGAGTGCATGAGAAAGGTCAAAAATTGGTATGGAAGAAAAATAAATTTAGGACTAATCATATTGAGCCCAAGAGTCAACATGGATTATTTACTAAGGAAGAGCAAAAGACTAAAGGAAAGGAATCTAAGCTAGCTCATACTACCTTTCACATTCAAGATAAGGCATGAAATGGTGTATAGATAGTGGTTTCTCAAGCCACATGATAGGAGATAAAAAAATTAATTATTGGAGAGTTGTCAGTGATGTCATGTAGGTGTCCTTATGAGTGGATGAAGTGATTTTATAGCCTAAGTAATAATGACAAAGTGTTCAATGTGCTTGTCTTAGTGTGCTTAAAGGAGGCTTGGTTAATCTTTAGTTTTGGCATGATTAGAGATGTTTAGGGATTATTATGTTAATTAAATCATGTGAAAGAGGTCCATAAGATGTTATATATGCTTTGATATCTTATGTGCATAAGTGGAATTCATCTGGTAGTCATAGTTTTCATCTAGATAGTTTGGGTCTAGTGGTAGAAAATTTAAGTAGGTAGTTTGCTGATGTAACCATTACCACATGTGGATGAATCAGGGGGAGTTGTTCATATGGATGTGATCACATTGGTCCCTAATTTCTATGCACTAAATCCTAGGTTATGTACTTAAGTGAAGTTAAAGATATGTGAGTATAAAGTTGGGCTCCCAAGCATTTTGATAGTGTTTTCCCATACTTAGCCAAATTTGCAATGTGTCAAGAAGATTTGAGTAAGCATATTGATGAAGTTATATCTCACATGTGTTTATGTCTCAAGAGAATGTGATCATATGGGTTTGTTCAGTTTTATACCTAGTTTATTTGTGCTAACTTTTAGATCAAGCATTGAAGTACAAGAAAATATATGCATGTTCAAAGTTAGCCACCCAGATAAGTTCTAAGCATAATTGGCTCTATGATATAATATTTTGAGAAGGAATTTTAATTTAATTATATCTCATATGTGTGTGGGTTTTAAGATTAAATTTTTATATGGATGGATTCTCCTATGTGGGGAGATCATATGGTCCAAATTATAGATCATGAATCCAAGTACAAAAAAAGATATGAATGTGTAAATTTGGATTTCTAGGAAGATAAGTAACGTTCTCATATTCAAATTTGCACATGTTAAATTTTGATCAAGATCAATGGAGCACATTTGCTCTAAGAAGTTGGGAATTAATGAGAAGAGGATAGGTGCACTATATTTAACACTTATTACAGATAAATATCAAGATTCTTCCAAGGATCAATGGTGAGCTATAGATCATACAAATAGATATCAATGGTGTGTATTAAAATTTAAGAGGTAAAAGTGATAGTTGTATATCATTTTTAAATTGAGGACAATCTCAAAAAGATCAATAGGGCACATGGAGTCAACATTACAAGATCGCACAAGATGAGGTCAAATTTATTGAGGTTTAACATTTGATTTTTGACACATATGCATCAAATTTTGAATAAGATCTATGATGCATATTTTATTTGAGCATTGAGGACATGAAATGTTAGCTTAGTGTTCAAATTTTAACTGTGATTGTTGACATTTAAATATTTGAATTTTAATAAAGGGAAAAACTAGTCTATGTATTTTGGCTATAACATTTTATCCTAGACTAATTTTTTCATGATATAAAAATAAAATATGAAGAGGAATCTATGGAACATATAATGAACCTAATTTTAAGATCTATAACTATGTACAAACAAAGATATTGAGCTCCAAAGTTGATTGTGTGTTCATACATATTATGCAAGTAACCTGAGAAGGGTATTTAAGATCATTATAATGTTTTGATATTTAATGGTGAATTAGATATTGGGGAGTATGTAAAATCCATTAGGATTATATATGTGAATTATAAATTTTTGACCACTCATATGTAGTATAAATAATGGTTTAGAAGTTGACTATGTTTTTATTCATAATGACTGTGTACAGAGAAGTCTTTGAGATATTTCTTTTTAAGCTAAAGGGTACTGTGTTGATTATTGGAATTTAAGGGGGACATATATATCATGTAAAATGGATAGATTATTTTTTAAAGTGTTCTTATGTTCTTAGTTGGCTCAGAGAAGTGTCAAAGAGATGAATGGTTCTTTATAGGACTTAAAAGTGACTTAAGCCTATTTGAAAGTGGATTGTGCTTAAGTTTGACCCATGTGATATGCCTTAAGGGTGAAGGCATGTATTTTGGCTGACAAGAATTATTTTGGACTTGATAATTCATGATTGATCTATATATATTGAAAAAAAATGTGTTGTTTTCTAGGCTTTTGAAAGACTTTATGAGAGAGTGCAAGGTGTGCATGTGAGAGTGGTGGAGTGAAGGAGAAGTAGATGTTACTAGTGTATGGGTTGAGAATTAGAGAATATTTTTTACTATGTTTATGAATTTTAGGTCATATTTTTGATGTCAAATAAGTGCTATTTTAGTTTAAATATATGCAAAGAGTTCTGAGTGTGCATATGAGGACAGTGTGAGTGAATAAGGAGAGAGATAGTGGCATGCCTATGTGAGAGGCCTATTTGAGAGATATATAGAGTTTATGTAGGGGTTATATTAATAAATATCCATCATTAGGCGTTGAAGACACCATTTCTAAGGTGTAAGTGTTTAAAGGAGGGTCTAAATGATTTGGTCTTCCTTAGGGGCAGTTGTTCCTTGTGAAACAGGTGTTTCACTTAATACCTTTGGTCTAGATAATATTATCAAGGCTTGATAGTCTAAATTAGTTGATAAATCTCTTGTTTTTAATTTATTATAGGATAGTAGTCTATTATTTTGCAGGCTTAATATTGGGTTTTATTCCCCATCAGGGTTTCTCACAGGAACTATGTGTTATGTGGTTGATCTTGTGTATGCATTGAATGTATGACCTCTATTGTTAATTATTCTTAATTAAGTTGATATATTTTGATTGGTTAATATTTTAAATGAATTTAATTGAAATCTAAATATATTTTCTCACTAATTCACCCCTCCTCTTAATAATTATACCTCTAATAATTGGTATCAGAGCCAGTCCTTCTTGCAAGTTTAACCACTAAAAGGTGATCAAAGGTACAATGGTTGAAAAAGAGGTTGTGGCTTGTCTTCAAGAAAAACTATTATGTGATTTATCAAATTTCAATTCAATAATGGATTTTATGAAGATGTAAGTGAAAGATCTAGAAGCAATAATAAAGAATCTACAAAACATGATGGTTGGTGGTCTCAACCAAATGGAGGAACAATTTGAAAATAAAGACATGACTTACTTAAATATGATCTTATCCAAGGAGGAAAGGAATTTCAACTCCACTAAAAGTGTCAAGAATGAAAATTCATGGATGGGTAATGATCAAGAGAAAGGTAGGTTAAATTTGAACAATGTCTTCTATGGGTATTGCTTCTATAATCAATTTGGTCATAGATACAAAGATTATGCTTTCTCTCTAGAGATAAAAAGGAATATTATATGTTATAATTTTAACCAACAAGTTCATATAGCTAAAAAATATAATAGATGTTTTTGGAAAAAGGATATACAAGTCATTGACACCATAATAGATATTTTTGGAAAAAGGATATACAAGTCATTGACACCATCAAATGGTTCAAGAAGAATAAGACTAAGACTAAAGATGAAAAGAAGCATAATTTAAGTGGTTCTCCAAAAGAAGAGTCAATATTTGTTCAAGAAGCCTTGCATGTTCATGAATATGGTAACAAGATATGGTTAATAGACAATGGATGCTCAAATCATTTGACAGAAGAAAAAAGCAAGTTTATCTCCCTCATGAAGACCAACCCTAGTTCAGTGAGATTTGGTGACAATAAATCTACTAACATAGTTGGTAAAGGTACTGTGAGTTTGGATAATGGTCATCCTAGGATTGAGAATGTCTTATACGCAGAAGGCTTGAAACATAATATTTTAAGTGTAAGCCAAATGTGTACGAAAGGAAATGTTTTAACTTTTCATGATGATATTTTTGAAGTAAGAAAGGTTGGTAAATTAGTTGAAAATGTTTATAAAATAGATAAAAACATGTGTGTATTCCATGAATCCAAGAAGGAGTAGTGTTTCATGAGTCAATTGGAAGAAATATGTCTTTGGCATAAAAGTCTTGGACATATAAATTTTGATAACATGATAAAGATCAATTTAAAGGGATCAATAAGGCATATGCCCAAAACTTCCAAGATTCCTCATTCTCTCTACAAGGCATGTCTTCATGGGAAACAAACCAAAAGAAGAAACAAATCCAAGGATTTATCCACTACAAATCATTAGATTTTATCCACACTGATATATGTGGACCTATAAGGACCTAAAGTATTCAAGGTAATAGCTACTTCATACTTCTTATTGATGATTTTACTAGGATGACTTGCATATTTTTCTTAAAGAAAAATCAAAATATTTTGCAAAATTTATGGCATTCAAAATTCTTGTAGAAAATGATAAAGGGTCAAATATCAAGTGTATAATATCAGATAGAGGAGGTGAGTTTTGGTCTCATGAATTTGATGATTTTTATGAAAAATAAGGGATATGGAGACAATATTCTATTGCTAGAACACCATAACATAATGGTGTTGTTGAAAGGGATAATTTGACTATTCAAGAGATGAGTACAACCATTATTCAAGATTATAAAATATCAGATGCTTATTGGGAAGAGGAAACCAACACTTTAGTTTACATCCTAAATATGTGTCAAATTAGATCAAATGGTGATAAGACTCCTTATGAGTTATGGAAGAATAGAGCAGATAATGTCAAACATTTTAGAGTGTTTGGGAGTAGGTACTTAATCAAAATAGAAGCAGATAATCTTAGAAAATTTGATTCAAGGTCTAATGGAAACATCTTCTTAGGTTACTCCTCTATCAGTGCTACCTATAGGTTCTTCAAAAAGAAACATAACAAGATTATTGAAATTTTGAATGTAAGGGTAGATGAGTCTAGTAGAGTTAAGAAGCCAAAATTATAGGTAAGTGACTCAATAAAAAATACTATTGCAAATAATGATGAGTCATCCTTTCAAATAGATAATGAAGATGAAGAGGAAGAAGAAAGATAAGATTCTAAAGCTCCATCTAAAAGAATTCAAAAATATCATCCAATCTCTCAAATTATTAGAAATGTTGGTGCAAGGTTGTGGACTAGAAGGAGAATGTTGATCAATTAGAATCAACAAGACTTACCTCTATTATTTATTATTTAACCCAAAACATTCATGGAAGCTAGTAAATATTAAATTTGGAATGATGTAATGAATGAAAATTTTAACAAATATAAAGGAATGAAACATGGGACTTATTTCCTAGACCAAATGATAAAAATGTGTTAGGTACCAAGTGGGTTTTCAAAAATAAGATGAATTAGAAAGGAGAATTAAAAAGGAACAAGGATAGATTAGTGCATAAAATATATGCTCGGGTTGAAGGAATAGATTTTGATGAAACTTTTGCTCATGTGGCAAGAATGGAAGAAACTAAACTCTTATTGGCATATGCAAGCTTCAAGTGTTTTAAGGTATATCAAATGGATGTGAATTATGCATTCTTAAATGGAAAATTATAATAATAAGTCTAAATTGAGTTACTTAAAGGATACTACAAGTTGAGTAATCAATATTTTGTGTGTAAACATAAGAAGGCTTTGTATAGTATTAAACAGGCTCCTAGAGCTTGGTATGACAAGTGGGAGAAGTATCTTTTGAGTCAATATTTTAAAAAGGGGGTAGTTGATAGTAATTTGTACATTAATACATAAGTAAATCATTAATTAATTATTGTTGTATATGTTAATGACATGGTTTTTGGATTTGACAATGATAAAATGAGTAGAGATTTTATTGATATTATGAAGATTGAGTTTGAAATGTCAATGTTGGGAGAACTATCTTTCTTCTTAGGATTATAGATCAAACACCTTTATGTAGGGATATTCATTTCAAAATATAAATACATAAATGATAAGCTAAGGAAGTTTGACATGATGGATTATAAGCCAATGGGTACTCCAATGATCACAAGGTGCAAGTTAAGTAAACTAGATGACTCACTGAAAGTTGATCAAACTTTATATAGATCCATGATTAGAAGTCTTTTATACTCTACTATTCTAGGCTTGATATCATGTAATCAGTGGGTCTTGTATGAATATTTCAATATGACCCTAGATAATCTCACTTAAAATCAGTCGAAAGGATCTTGAGATAACTCAAAGGCACCATAGAGTATGGTTTATAGTATCCCAGGAGTAAATAATTATGTTTGAAATATTATACTGATGTAGATTGGGCAGGTTGTGTGGATGATAGGATAAGTACCAATGTTGGGGTCTTCTTCATGGGGGAATGTTTGGTGTCTTGGATAATTAAGAAGTAATCCTTAGTGTCTCTATTAACTATAGAAGCTGAATATATAGTAGTTGTTTCTTATTGTATGCAAGCCATATAGATGAAACAAACTTTGGAAGATTATAAGGTAAGACAAAATAGACCTTGTTCTATCTATTGTGATAATACCAGTGCAATTAGTATCTCAAAGATCATCTTATAGATATTATTTTTGAGAGAACAAGTGAATAATCAAAGTGTTAAGTTACAGTATGTTCCTACAAAAGAGTAACTTATAGATATTATGACCAAACCATTATCAAAAGCTACATTTGAGAATCTAAGACAAATCTTGGGTATCATTTATTTCTCTATGAATCAATATAAGATATTTGGTTAAGAAGGAGCAACAAGTTTTTGAGTTTGATCTAGAGGTTTGTAAAGATGCTATAGTGTAGATGCAAAGTTGGTGGCCATGGAAGTGTCTTGAAAGAGAAGGATAACAAGCCTGTGTGGTGGTTCTTCATGGTGTATGGAGATCTGAAGATGGTCAAGTAGTGTAATTGATCATAAATATTAGTGGGATTCCCTCTTAGATATTTCTTAGTGAGTTACATCAGATTTCAATTATTTTTTGTTCTTTCTTCATTGGTTGCAGTGCTTGGTTGAAGAGAGTGTTGGCATGGAGCAAGAGGAAGGTGTCAAGATAAGAAGTAGGCTCAAGATAAGGGGGAGTTTTTATCATCTTTATAATATGGTTCTTTCCTATTTATTGTCTTTTTATGTCTTTAGGATCAATTGATGCCCACTTTATCATTGTGTCAAAGGGGGATAAAGTTTCTATTGTGGGAGTGCTTGAAGAGAGAGAAGGCGAGATGTATATTTCTATATATGATGTTTGTTAACATCAATGACAAAGGGGGATATTAATGGATATTTTTTAGTGATGTTTTTTAGGAATAAGGAACATATAGTAATATCAATGAATTAAATACAAAAATAAAATATAGAAAACACAACGCAATAGAGACACAGATTTAACATGGTTCACCCAATATGGGCTACATCCACATAGAAATAGTCAATATTTTATTATTATTTAGTCTAACAAATGAAGGGAAAAAACCTAAAAAACAACCATTATAATATCATCTTCACTCAAATATAACATGATACCATAATTACAATGATCTCATATCAAAGGAGGGTTACATATTAGGGAAAAAATACACAAACATAATTTCTACTATTAGATCTACAACCTAATAGTGAACAATCTATATTTATTATTAAATTATAATATTTTATAGTGCATTTTTAACAAAATTTATCTTCAGGGGTGCTACCCCCAAGCCCCCATTAAGGGGGTAGCGACCCTAGTGGGGGAGTGTTGCCCCCCATATCCCCTTATTAGGAACTAGGCATTAAAATAAGATCAGGCTCCACCATCCAACAATGTCATGGTGATGTCATGGATGTGTCCTTTGAAGTGGATGAAGTGCTTTGATAGCCTAAGTAATAATGACAAAGTGTACAATGTGCTTGTCCTAGTGTGCTTAAAAGAGGCTTGGTTGATATTCAATTTTAGTATGATTAGATATGTTTAGGTATGATTATGGTGATTATATCATGTGCAAGAGGTACCTAAGATGTTATATATGTTTTAAGAGCTTGTGTGCATAAGTACAATTCATCTAGTAGTTCATAGTTTTCATCTAGACAGTTTGGGTCTAGTGGCAGAAAATCTAAGTAGATAGTTTTTTGACATCACCATTTCCATGTGTGGATGATTCAGTAGGAATTTTTCATACTATTTTGATCACATTAGTCTGTAGTTGTTATTCACTAAATCCTAGGTCATGCACCTAAATTTAGTCAAAGATATGTGCGTGCAAAGTTGGGCTCCCAGGCATTTTGATAGTGTTTTCCCATAAACCAAATTTGAAATGTGGTAAGAAGATATGAGTAATCATATTGATTAATTTATATCTTGCACATGTGGACATTTCAAGAGAAGGTCATCATATGGGTTTATTCAGTTTTATACCTAGTTTATTTGCACTAACTTTTAGGTCAAGTGTCAAAGCACAGGAAAAGGTATGAATGTTAAAAGTTGGCCTCCCAAACAAATTCTAAGAATAATTAGCTCTATGATAGAATATTTTGAGAAGTCATTTTAATTTCATTATATCTCACATGTGTGTGTGTGTGTGTGTGTTCTAGGAGGAGATTTTTATATGGATGGATTCTACTATGTGGGGAGATCATATGGTCCAAATTGTAGATCATGCATCTAAGCACAATAAAAGATATTACTGTACAAATTTATCTTTATAGGAAGATAATTAAGGTTCCCATACTTAGTAAATTTTTCACATGTTAAATTTTGATCAAGATCAATGAAGTGCATTTGCTCTAAGAAGTCAGGAAGTAGTGAAATGAGGACAAGTACATAATGTTTAATGCTAAGCAGAGATAAATATCAAGCTTCTTCCAAGGATTAATGGTGAGAAACAGATCATAAAGATAGAGATAAATAGTTCATGTTAAATTCAAGATGTCAACATGGCATTTGTCTATCATTTCTAAAGTGAGGACAATGTCAAAGAGATCAACGGAGTGTATGGAGTCAACATTTCAAGATTACACAAGATGAGGTCAAAGTGATTGAGGTTTAACATTTGAGAATTGGAAACTATTAATTAAAGTTTAGATAATATTTATGGTGCATATTTCATTTAATCAATGAGGGCATGATATGCAATCTTAGTGTTTGAAGTTTAACTATGACCGTTAACATTTAAATATTTGAATTTTAACAAAGGGAAAAACTAGTCTATGTATTTTGGTTATAACTTTTCATCCATGATGAATATGATCATGATATAAAAATAATAGATAAAGATGATTCCATGGGTAATATAATGAACCTGATTTGAAGATCTAGAAGTGTCTGCAGATAAAAATATTAAGCTCCAAATTTGACTGTGTGTTTGTGCATGTTTTGTGGGTAACCTGAGAAGGGTATTTGAGCTTGTTCTAATGTTGTTTTGATATTTCATGGTGAATTAGATATTAGGGAGTGTTTATTACTCCATTAGGATGATCTTTGGGCATTATAAGGTTTTGATAAATTGTTTATAAGTTGACTATGTTTTCATTCATAATGATTGTGTGTACAAAGAAGTGTTTAAGCTATTTGTGCTTAAGCTAAAGGGTATTGCATTTTTTTTTTAAATTTAAGGGGGACCTATAGATCATTTATAATGGGTCCATGATTTATAAAAAGTGTCCATATGTTCTTATTTTTCTCAAATAAGTTTCAAAGAGCTGAATGGTTTTTCATAGGACCTAAAAGTGACCTAGGCCTATTTGAAAGTGGATTTTTCTTAAGTATGATCCATGTGAGATGCCTTAAGGGTGAAGTCATGTATTGTGGATGATAAGTATTATTTTTTAATTGATAATTTATTATTTATCTATATATATTGAAATACATGTGTTGATTTCTATGCTTGTGAAAGATTTTGTGAGAGAGTTCAAGGTGTGCATGTGAGAGTCATGGAGTGAAGGAGAATTAGATGTGCCTAGTGGATGCATTGAGAAGTAGAGTAGATTTTTGATTGTGTGTATGAATTTTAGGTCATATTTTTTATGTCATATGAGTGTTCTTATAGTTTGAAGATATGTGAATAGGTCTGAGTGTGCGTATGAGGATAGTGTGAGTGAAGAAGGAGAGAGATAGTGACATGCTTATATGAGAGGCATTTTTGAGATAGAGAGAGAGTTTGTGTAAGGGTTAGATAAATAGATAGCCATAATTAGGTATTGAATACACCATTTCTAAGGTAGATGTGTTTAAATGAGGGTCTAAAGGACTTGTTCTTCTTTAGTGGTAGTTGTTCCTTCTAAAATAGGTGTTTCACTAAATACCTTTGGTCAGAAAGATATGATCAAGGTTTGATGGTATAGATGAATTGATCATTATCTTATTTTTAATTTATTATAGGACATTGGTCTATTATGTTATATGCTTGAGAGTGGGTTTTATTCACGATGAGGGTTTCCCATAGGAACTATGTGATATGTGTTTGATCTTCTGTATGCATTGAATGTATGAGCTCTCTTGTTAATGCTTCTTGATCAAGTTGATATATGTTGATTGGTTAATATTTTAAAGGAATATAGTTGAAATTAAAATATATGGGCTTATTGATTCACCCCCTCTTAGTAATTATACCTCTAACATTTATCTCATTAAATAATAATGCTATATGATCAATCAAATTTGAAAACAACACAACTACCAATATAGTGGGTAAGGGTATCTTGAGTTTTTACAATGAGAAGAACAAAAAAAATAATGTGTTGTATGTGGAAGGTTTGAAGAATAACTAAATTAGTGTTAGTCAAATGTGTAACCAAGGACACACACTAAGCTTTCATGATAGAGTATGTGAGATAAGGAGAGATAAATTAGGAAGGCTAATTACCAATGGTAAGAGGAAAAATAATAATCTATATGTCTTGAATGAGATCAAGAAAGAGAGATAATTTAGGAGAAAGATGGATGAATATTTGCTATGGTATAGAAAGTTATGTCACATAAACTTTTAAAATTTGGTCAAAACAAGCATTAATAAGTCTATGAAGAACATGCTTAAGATCACCAAACTTATAAACATACTTTTCAAGGCATGTCAACATGGTAAGCAAACTAGAAGAAGGTTCAAGTCCAAGAGGTACTCTACTACAAGACCTTTGGAGTTAATACACATTGATCTTGTGGGCCTAAAATAATACAAATCATTCAAGGAGATAGCTACTTAATGTTACTCATAGATGACTACACAAGAATGACTTGGGTAGCATTCTTGAAATAAAAGTTAGAAGTTATTGATAAGTTTAAGAAATTCAAGGCTCTTATTCAGATTGAGAAGAATGGGAATATCAAGTGCATAATATATTATAGAGGAGGAGAGTTTTAGTCTAATGATTTTTATGAGGTCCATGGTATAAGGAGACAATTATCAACAACTATGACACCTCAGTAGAATGGAGTAGTGGAAAGAAAGAATAGGATAGTTCAAGAAATAGAAAGAACTATGCTAAATGAGTCTAGATTATTTGATGGATGATGGAGAGAGGAAATGATCACTATAGTATACATTTTTATTAGAGGAAAGATAAGGGATAATGGAAATAAGACACCTTATGAATTATGGAAAGCTAGACCTATTAATGTGGAACACTTTAGAGTGTTTTAGAGTAAATTTTTCTTCAAAAGAGTTGAGGAATACTTAGTAAGTTTGATTAAAATTTTGATGAATTTATATTCTTGGGATAATCATAAATAAGATCAGCCTATAGATGCTATAACAAGAGGTTACAAAAGATAGAATAAAGCACTAATGTGAAGATTGATGAGACAAGTAAATCACAATCATATTCAAAGGATATATCATAGAATTTGAACTTCAAAAATGAAGAGGAAATAATAGAGGTTGATGAGGAAGAAGAAGTTAAGGAAAGACAAGATTTAAAAGGTCCCTCAAGATAGATTCAAAGATATCATCCTGAATCACAAATCATTGGTAACAAGGATGTAGGTATACAAATAAGGAGAAGACTAGTAACCTAAACCAAGAGAATGTTGCTCTATTTTCTAAGATTGAACATAATAACCTTATATAATCAATAAAATACAAGTTTTAGATAGGTGTTATGAATAAGGAGTTAGACCAAATAGAGAAGAATGACACTTGGTAACTAGTTCCTAGGCTTAAATATAATAATGTCATTGGCACAAAATGGGTGTTTAGAAACAAGTTGAATTAAGATGGAAAAGTCACTAATAATAAGGATAGATTGGTATGCAAGGGATATGCACAAGTTGAATCGGTAGACTTTGAGGATACCTTTGCACCAATATCAAGATTGAAGGCCATCAAATTATTTCTAGCATGTGTAGGATTCAAAGGGTTTAAGGTGTACCATATATATGTCAAATATGCCTTTGGAAACTTGGAAGAAGAGGTATACCTAGAGAAATCTAAGGGTTTATCACTATCAGGTAATAAAGACTATGTTTTAAGATTGAAAAAGGCTCTTTATGGTCTAAATTAAGCTCCTGGATCTTGGTATGCTAATTTGGATAGGTATCTGTTGGATCAAAGATTCAAAAGAAGAGTTACAAATAGTAATCTATACATAAAGATAGAATATAACCATCAATTGATTGTATTTGTCTATGTGGATGACATCATATTGTTTGGAAATAATGAGAACATGACCAAGGCATTTTTAGAGGTGATGAAGGAGTTTGAGATATCCATGCTTGGATAACTTTTATTCTTTCTTGGGTTACAAATCACTCAATCTAAAAAAAGTTATATTCATTTCATAAACCAAGTACATAAGAGAGATGTTGAAAAAGTTTGAGATGGATGATTGCAAGGTAGTTAGTACACCTATGATCATAGGATGTAAGTTGAGAAAGGAAGATGAGTCTCTAAAGTTTAATTAGGCATCATATAGGTCAATGATTGGAAGTTTTATATACACCACTAACTTTAGACCTAACATCACGTAAGTAGTAGGTCTTATAGGAAGGTTTCAAGTAGATCCAAAGGATAATCATTTGTAAAGAATCAAAAGGATACTCAGATATCTCAAGGGGACTATGGAGTTTGGGTTTTGGTATCCAAGGAGTAAGAATTATAATTTGATATCTTATATAGATGTAAATTAGGCAAGGAGTCTAGATAATAGGAATAGTAATATTGGAAGAGCTTTTTTCTTAGGTGAGTGCCTAGTTTCATGGATAAACAAGAATCAACCATCTATGGCATTATCTATTTGTGAGGCTAAATACATTGTAGTAGCTTCATGTTTCACCCAAGTCCTATGAATGAGACAAACCTTAAGAGACTACAAGGTGGAGTATGATGGTCGTAGCCCTATTTATTATGATAATACAAGTGGTATAAGTATCTCAAATAACCCTCTTATGCACTTAAGGACTAAGCACACTCCCATAAGGTATCATTTCCTGAGAGAGTAGATAAGTGAATAAATTATTAGACTTAAATATTTTTCTAAAAAGTATCATATTATAGACAATAGGACCAAGCCACTTCCAAAGGCAACTTTTGAACATCTAAGATAGGAATTCAGTGTAATTTCTACCCCTAATAGTCATTAAGGAAGTTAAGTGCTTAGGTAAAGATAATTAGGTGGTTCATTAGCTTTAAAATTGGGTGATTAGTGTTGCATAGGTATGAATGGAGATAGGGGAGGTTTATAGCTCTATTTTATTGAAGTTTAGGTCTAAGGATCAAATGGTAGTGTTTGGAAGACCCTTTTCCATTAATGTCAAAAAGGGGGAATGAGCAGATGGTAAAAGTATCATTTTTAAGTGATTTAATTTATGTATCATGTTTGTCATTAATGTGTTTTCCATAAATAACAAAGGGGGGTTTTTTTGGCATGTTGTTGTCATGGATGTCAAAAGGGTGTGTCATGTAAAGAAATAATGGTAATTAATGTCAAAGGATTGTTTAGTCAAGTACTTAATCATGGTAGTGGCATAAATATAGAATTTGAAGGTAACTAATGTATTATGGTTTCATGAAAGGCAAGTTTTATGTCAATAATGATGTCAAAGGTGTTTAAGTACATGGAAGAGAGATGTTAAGTCCTATAAAACTTGGTCATGTAGTTTTAGATCTATATGAGGCTATGGAAGTTATTTTTCATCATAAATAGAATGGTGTAGTGATATGATTGTGTTGTGATGTCTTATGTCTATTTGTTTGATGTTGAGGTCATGACATGGAAGGAATAGGTCAAGGTGTCAAGTGCATTAGAATCTTGAGCCTAGTCATAACATGGTGAAGGTATGAGTTGGTAGCATGATGAGGTGAGTGATCTTAGTCATGTGAAAGGTTGTGAAGGTTGTTTGAGCATGATAATAAGGTGTATAATCATCCATAAGAGTCTTAGGGTGAGCCTACATGGGTAGGACCTTCAAATTGAGTTTGCACCTAGACCAGTCCTAAACCCTACTTGGTCTAATGAGGCATGAAGATCAGTTTTGAAGGCAATTATGCATATATGAGCATGGAAAGAGGTAAGATATGTTTTTTTAAGCATTCTCAAAAAATTGGAGTCCATGGTTTAAAAGGAATTGCAATAAACATTATTTTAAGCCTTCTCAAGTTCATAGAATGAGATCTCAAGACCTAAGAGGCACTTTGAGACATTCATTGGCATGTGTAACCTCTACATGGGAACTTGTGATATTAATGAGATATGGGTAAGGATATTAGATAAAATCTCTAGGCATTGATTTTGGATTTAAGGGGTAGTCCTTTATGAATAATCATTAACACCAAAACCTATGTTAAACCTCCCTAAAACCCTAATAAGGACCAAATGTGAAATATCATATTAAAAATAGCCCATAATGGTCTCAAATGAATAGAAAAACTATTCAAGAATATATTAAACTCTCCTAGGTACCTCTAGGTGGTGGTGGTTAGTCAAATGAGAGAGAAAATGTGTAGATATAGGCTTATTTGTGAAGAATTTACTATAACAGTCAAAATTTGCATTGGTCAAGAAAAGAAAATGGATGGAAGAAGGAGATAGATACTCATATTATATTCTTATGAAGTTTTCTAGATAGGTTCCACTGTTATAATTTTCTAAACTAGTCTTCCAATTTAGCTAGTTACTAATAGGCCTAATGCAGCAAATAATGAAAAACCTAGGTAGTAGTGAGAAGATGAATTTGAGTGTGTTTTCATGATAGATTGATTAAACCAAGTGCATGGATATGTTTTTCAAGAATTTTAAATCATGTTAATTCTTGGTATAGTTTTTTTTATCATGTTTTAGTGACTAAAGTGTGTTTGACATTTAGTATTAAAAGGCAGAATTTTTGGTATACACAGACCTAATAGGGTTGAGTACTCTTGAGGGGTTTCATGAAGTGGTTGGACCTAAAAAGTGTTATGGATAATAGAGAATGTTGGAAAATGTATTTTTGGATCTTGTGTGAAATTATTGTGGCATTTATATAAGTGTAATGATTTCCAAGGTATCAAATAGTAACATGTTGATAAGAAGGCCTAATGCAATGAGGTCTCTATTATTCCTAATAGAGAAATAAGGCCTAATTTAGTTATGGATGACCAAGATGGATCCAAATTATGATTAAAACATGTTCAAAATATTTATTAAGACCTATTATATTTCTGACCTAATATTTTAAGGTTGTGTATTTGACCAAGTGGTATATGAAAAAGAGATGAGTATATATAAGGCATTTGTATGCCTATTTGAGCAAGCTAAGAGTGAGCGAATGGATTGATAAATTAATGAGCCTGAGGAGGTTGGGTAACATATTGTAAATCATCAATAGAGATAATATAATAATCTCATGTTGATAATATATCTATTATATAGATTAATATCAGGGACACATGACTTATTCAGTCTTGAACAGGATTAGTTGAGGGAAGAAGCCTGGAGGCAATTTTGAGAGAGATCAAGTGGAGTAGAGTTGAAGGAGTGATCATTCACTATTGAGATTCTATCATATTTTCATCATATATGTGTTACTAATGTATGATATTGGATATAGTATACAAATATCTAAGTGGAAGAGTAGAAGAAATAAGTGTGATTGACTGAGTTACTACTTGGTCAAAGAGGGAGTTAAAGTTTCCTTATAGGTTGGTGCTTATATAATTGTTATTGGTTGAGTTAGTGTTTGGTCAAGATGGAGTTATATTTACCTTTTAGTTTTTTTCTTTCATAATTTTCATTTTCCAAGTTTGTGCTTAGTCATACAGGGTTCTATCCTCCTAGTAAGTAGGTGCTTTCTAAAGTAAAGTGGGTGCTTGATAAATTTGGAGTTGGTCCTCCATATTGGGTTGGTGCTCAACTAAATTTGGTACATTATATTATAGGATAGTTTTTATAATATTTTATTTAATGTATTTTATTCCCCATGAGGTTTTCAGACATATGTGATGTGTTATATTGTTTCATGCTCATGTGATTGGTTCTTAATGCATTGATAGATCATTGTGTTACTTTCATAGTTCATAGATTAGTGGATGTAATTGATTGAAAGTTTTTGAAGAATGATTCACCCCCTAGTAATTTTTATTCCAAAACCTCATCCCATTCCTTTATTATTCTCTACAACTATGATACCAATCACATTTTATCAATGTGACCCCTATCTTGCTCACCCACTACTCTTAAAATATCTACATCATACATAGTTAGCTGAGCCTAAACCCCTACCAACTATGAAACATGTCCTCTAAGATTAATATTATCTACATATCTATATATAATAAGACCATTTAGCCTAGTGGTCCCACCCTAATATGTATCTATTTGGGTCCATAAACTAGTTATGTTACCATGTAAGCCTGCAATCTCTTATAGACATGTAGCGATCTCTCTACAACTTGTAAATTAGTGCCTATTCCTCTATATACCTACCTATACTAGAGGGCCCTACCTCCCTTAAACCTATGATTTTACCTATTCCTATCCCTATCCCAAAGGAACTAGCCTCTCATGTACTTACCCTGTATCCTTCATCACCACCTAGGGAA
This sequence comes from Torreya grandis, assembly GCA_037957365.1. NCBI lineage: Eukaryota > Viridiplantae > Streptophyta > Pinopsida > Cupressales > Taxaceae > Torreya > Torreya grandis. The sequence goes on from JARHVA010003079.1 coordinate 676,218, forward strand.
TCCACCATCTATACATCTTATCTATCTAGCTCAGAAATCTCTACATCCTCTACTAGATCCTATTATACCTATTCATAGATTACCTATAATATAATAGCATTTGGAATGTCTAGCTAAGCCAAAACATGAACCTATCTATATACTAGGGCTTATCCCTGATCTCTCCTCAATCTCACCCACCACTACTGTAAGACTATCTGTTGAGGCTACAACCTAGTTAATCAAATTGATCAGACCCCCACCCACCATGATACATAAACATCTATAACCCATATATATTTAACCCCTCCTAAAAAATCCAATAAAAAATGATGGACCCTAACATAATCAAACACTACCTAATTCTAGGGAACAAGAGTCCCCCACTCCTGAATCTCCTTGGTCACCTGTGTAAAATAGTGGAGACATTGTGGGATGTCATATTGTAAACCAAATTATCATTAAACTCAATCTAACCTATACCAATCTACCACAAAGTCATGTCATATTATAATATATCATGGTATGGTCATGCATCTGATCATGAATAATTCATCAATCCAAAATCACTTAGTAGATATATATGGATACCAAATAAAATCATCATTAACAATCTCATTTATAACCCATCTATAATAAGGTAGGTCTCCAAGATGGTTGCATAAAATATGACCTATCAAATACCACCTATACACAATTAGATCCTCTATCCCACATTGATACCTCAATCCCACTAGCCACTCAATGGATATGTGTTCCCATGCCTAGACCTAAAGTAGTGTGTTGTGTCCAATACTCTTCCCTCTATGGTAGGCTATCATGTGAAGATATATATATATAACTAAGCCAACATAATCAAATCCCATGAAATTTTTTTATATGGTTAAACACATCTTAGATGACTACTACCAAACCAAGAGGGAAGAATCATCAGCTCTTGTTAAGTAAAAAGAGGCCACTACCAAGAGCCATCAAGATAACTACCTCTGGAGTGAATACCCCTTGTGTTGGAACCACTTTTAGAGCCCATTTTATGTTTCTCCTACTCCACTATCTAGAGTCCACACTAGGTCTTCCAATGCATCTATGTCAATGATACCATTAATAACCTCCAAGTCAACTACTCCATTCAAGTCCTCTAAAATAACCCATTGGCTCATTGACATCTAGGTAATCCTAGAACCTTACATCAAAACCTATAATATATGATGAACATCCTCTAATTTAATTTTCACCTCTCCAGTTGGTAAATATAATGTAACGGTATTAAAGTGCCACCTCCCTGTCAGTGATGACAAATAGGCCCTATCTACATAAATAACCAACAATCATGCCAAGTGATATAGCTTCATTGCCTCTAAGATACCTATGAGCTAATCCATCCAAATACCCTATTGATGTAGTATTTGGGATCATCACTCATGAGATATAATCACCCCAACTTTCTCCTACAAGTCAAACACATGGAATCAATTTAATTATTTTCATTATCATTGATCTAATCTACCTAAATTATTCTAATTTTGGGGCCTATACTAATCATCTATGGGCCCCACTCTTTCCTATTTTCATTTCGGGCTTGGATTAATCTCTTATGGTCCCCATTCTCCCTCTTTCTTATGACCTTTCCATTTTTATCTATCTCACTATTTTGCAAGGTCAGTTTTCCATTTATCATGGTGTTATTACCATTTGTAGTGATCCCACTAATATGTAAGGCATTCCTACTAATTTGTAGGATGATCTTGCTATTTTTAGTGACATCACCATTTGACCTAAAAACCATCATTTTACCAAAAAAATCCACCCAAATTTATATTAATGTTGATGTAGTGGTGATCTCCTTGTTTTGACTCGTGCACTCACCAAGGACCCAATGATCCTACCAATCTCGATGGTAATTTCACAATTATCAATAGTGACCTCATTCATTATAAATTTGGAAAATCAATAAGATCATAAAACTCCTTAATTCTACCTATAATAAATTTCATAATTTTTAAAATTAAATACTAAAAAGGGGTACTTACTAATGGCCCACTCCCTAGTGGTCTCTAATACTATCACATGCACTTACTAAGGTGTTGATGGTGTGGGATATTTTTCATTTCTCTAGCTCTCTCACACAAAAATATCACCATATCCAAGGGTGAAAATGAATTATTTTCCCCTCCAAGAGATAAAAATATAGTAAATTTTTCAAAATTTTCACCTCATGGGCCTATAGTTAACACTTTTGTCTTCTTAGGGTACTTTAAGGAGCCCCATTTACCATTTTTCCTCCTAATTTATTCTAATTTCTCCATTTTTTATCCTCCTTTGATAAAATTAATGTGATTATTGTTTATTCTAATCGAGGGCCAACCCATAAAAAAAAATTATCCTCCCCTTGAGGGGGCATCATGGGTTGCCCAAACACTAGTCGGGGCATTTTCCATAACCCTATTTCTATGTGACACATGTAAAATTTAGAAGAAATTAGGAATGAAATTATTTCTTCTAATTATAGTGACCTTTCTATTCTTTGAAAATATGTTTCTTCAACCAAATGTCTGACTAGGCCTTCTCAAACAGGGTCAAAATGTGTCTAGACATCCAATTCCTATCACTATTATGCTAAAATTACAAATCCAAATGGATTTTCTGCAACAACACATAATTTGGACCAAAATAACTAAAACACTTAAAATCATCTACACATGTTATGTGCAAGTGTTGATTCTTATATATTAATCCCTAATTAGGGCAAGAATTTTTTATAAAATCATTATATTTTCCCAATTCACTTTGAATCAAATTATGACCATGAAAAATGACATCCTAGACCACTAAAATCTTTTGATTTGACTACAAATGTCAAATGAATGTTTCAATTCATTTATATAATAATTTAACTAGGGTATTACCTCATACATAATTGACATCTTCTGATTATGCTCCAGTCAAAATATGACCCAGTAAAATGACATTTTTTACCAGGTTGATTAAATGTGCAATAAATTTCCAAAGAACTATATAAAACTAATTAAATTAACTTAAGAAAATCAAAACCAAATTAGGAGCTTAAGTGTAAATTCCATGAAAGTTATTAAAATCTACTTACTAGAAATTCATTATTTAATTATGCATCATCCCATGACATTATCACAAGGGTGGCATCCATGAGCCTTAATGGGATAAATATTAGGATTAAGCTCTCCCATGACTCACCAATGCCCCATTATTCCAAATATTGATGACATTATTTATTGCTTGTCCCTCTAATATTGAATTATTCCATGGCCACACATCTTGATCCCAAGATAGATGGTCATGGTTGATCTTGAACATTTTTGAAAAGTTATAAATAAGTGAGCCAAGACCATAAATTTTAAGCTTGAATTTTGTAAACTTACCATGCCAAAATACCTTCAAACAAACTTCAATTGAGTAATGTTATTATGCAAAATATTACTAGATAAAGCTTTACTCATTAACCCAATTAGACCAAATTAAATAACCAAATCCATTAGTGAACTAAGATATGATGTAGGGTCATGTTACACCTCATTGATGAAGACTTAGAGCACCAAATATATGGAAAATCATGATTATTGACCATTTTTTAAGGAGGGACGCTAATTCAAAGGTATTGATTGTCTAACTTTCATAATTAGCTTCTTGAATTCATTAGCACCACCCCTTGAGGGAGTAGGCTTAACATTTTAGTTCTTTATGATTATTTTGAGATTTATTGACTAACACATGAGCTAACATGTTTCATAATCCTATTATACACATACAAATGATCTAAGTATAAATATAATTCAATCCATTAGTTCTATAATATCTACTTATCAAAATATGAAGGCTAGGAATATACTTACCTTGTTGAAGTAAACCTATCATGCCTAAATCTTTCCCTTGGCCAATGATGCTTTGGAAGAGGTTTTTTTGGCTTGTAAAGATCAAAAGGACAAATCAAATTTAGGCTATAATACTCCTCCTATGCATCCAATACCTCCACAAGACAAGTGTTACTTATCTAAGGCAAAAACCTAAGTAATAAAACCTCTTATTAATTATATAATCATATTTTTGAGCATTAATAGTGTGAAAATAAATGGTCCTCCTTTATAAATTAATTTAAGGGGTTATTTTTAGCCATGGATTAAATCTAAACCTCCCATGAATTTAGCTAATGCAGTCATCCTAGTCGATTTTGTTGGGTGAGAAATAGATTTGTTAGGTCTTAAACTATGTCAACTTGGGCTGATAGAGTTCCATAATGTGCACTAAACCTAGAATTTGGTCAACCCAATAAACCTACTAGAACAAATGTTAAAAGGGGTGTTTTTCTTAGGTAGGCACTATTTTGGGTAGTTATTTACTTAGAGGAGCATATAGGTTGGGTTTAAATGCTTAGCAAATTGGATATGATTAACATGTACTAATTTTTTGTGGTGTTATATGGGACAACAATCCTATGAAGCACTAAAGGTCTACCAACCCCTTTCCCAATGCACCCTTTAAGGCATGTACTCAACAAGAGTGAGATTAGATAGGTTCTTCCAAGAGAGAAAGCATCAATAATTGATAAAGTTTTAAAATATTATGTGTATATAGGGCCCTCATAGAAAATGTTCAAGCACATAAAATGTGAAAGTGCTTGAGATATTTAATTTTCATGGGTTCATCTAAATCTTGACTATTTGGTATAGCCAATTTGTATGCTCCAAACCCATAGTTAGTTATGATAATGAATGGTCCCATCCAATTAGGTTCAAATTTTCCTTTCTTTTCTTACTTTGCATTAATATCACCAAGTTTAAAAGCTTTGGGTTTGATACACTAGTTATAGCTTGGTACAATTAATTCTAATATACTTATAGATGGTTCAAGGTAATTACCCATTTTTCATTAAGTATTTCCAATTTTTGTAATCGATTTAATCTATACTACTAATTGTCAGTGATATCCTATAATGAAATACACAAGGAATGCAACTCGATCTTAATAGGGAGAATAGCTTCAGTGTTAAAGACTCAAAAATATGGTGTGGATCCTATTGGGGTTCAAATATTGGTACAATAGGCCTAGAGGGTGGCAAATAATTATAAGTTCCAATCATATCCAATGTCATTGAAAATCATATGAATAATTGTTTCACTATTTTTTTTGCTTTATTTTTCCTTAAAAGAGAGTAAAACTTAAAGAATAAGGGTGAGGTAGAAGAACCTAGATGTGGTTTGTGCTTTGTAATACAAAAATTTGTAGATACTCCTCTTTGGCTTGGTAAGATGACCTAAAAATAATAGAACAACTATAAAAGGGTGTGTTAGTGAGATAGGTGGGTTGATTTCCCAACATGAGCTAGATCCAAAAAGTACATGACTTCCTTGGAGGATGTCAATCCACCTTTTAGACAAGTTAATGTTATGAAAATGCTGATAAGAAAGGTTTCATAACATAAATTAAATTACCTTAATCAAAATAAATAAATACTTTTCAAGAAATGATAGATCTAACAAAATAACATTAGACAAAATGCTAAATTGTTAAGATTTGGTTGAGGTTATTATTGTTGAGTCTATGTAGAAATATAGGTTAAGAAATAGGCATTTTGGTTGATGTGAATAGGTGTTTTTAGCTTAATATCTTGGGTGAAATAATTTAAATAGTGACCTTCATCAGTTAAGGTATGACTATTGGTAGTCAGGGATGACTGTTACCAATCGACAAGTGACCGTTGTTGGTTAAAGGTGATTATTGGTGGTTATTGTGGGTTTTGATAGGGTGTTAATTATAGGTAGAATGGATTATTCTTAAGCTTTAAAAGGGTTTTAGTAAGTTTCCTAAGGTATTTTAATGGTTTTAGAGACAAATTGAAGCATTAGAGGTAACCAAGTCAGGGTTTTAACATTTAATTGGCTAAGAGTGTTGTAGTGGAGAGGAGAAATTTTAGAGTTAAAAAACTCCCAAACATAAAAGGTATACAGGGAGAGGTTTAAAATTGGGTGTAGGCTCTAAGCTACTAAACAAAAAATATCTTAATTGAAAAACTAGTGCAAAATACTTAGCTTTGGTGCTTTATGGTCTAGAGAAGTCTTGAAGTTGAGGTGAAGATGTTAGAGAGACTAGAGCTATGTGGGAAGAGTGACAACACTTGAATCTTGTATGTTGGGATGATGAGGTGATTTTTAAGTCTCTAGATTGGTTCTAGTTCATATCTAGTTCACCAAGGGTGCTTTGATTCACCTAAGAGTAAGAATATCTCACACAAAATGACTTTAACCTCTTGGGAATGAGTCTTAATCTAAAATTATGTAACCATCGATGGTCCTAGTCAACCATCATTAGTCAAAGGTTGACCATAGATGGTTAGTAAGAAGATGTCAAAATGACTAAAATTATTTATTTTCACTAATGATTAGCAGTTAAGTCATTGGGAAATGGTCCAAGGGTATTTAAAGTGGCATGGGGATGCATGAGGAATCAATTTAGATGGTTAGGGAATTAAATTATAGGGTATAAATGGTCTCTAGGATAGGTGTCGATAGGTTAGCCATGGGTTTGGGTAGGTGAGGTGGAAAATAAAGTTAACTAATTTATTTAATTAATTAATTAGCTAAATGGGTAAATGGGTGTAAAAGGGTATTTAATAAATATTGTAATCAAAAATGGGTTCAAAGGGTGGTGTAAAGGTTAATGTAACATCTAAATCTATAGTGTACAGTTTTTTAGTGTATATATTTTACCCCTTTTTATTGTGTAGTTTGTGTCAGTAAGCTATAAAACAAAAAATAGAAGGTTGGTGGAAGGTTGGATCCTCCAAGTATGAGAGGAGGTGTTCCCCTTGAAAATTGGAATCAATGAGGTGAAGTAGAATCAAGTGTAGATCTGATAAGTGGATAAGTGGGTGATAAGGTTGTTTTGGTTGGATATGTATGCATGAATAAGCACAAAGAATACAACTAAGTCTAATAGCATATATCGTGTATAGACTAGGCTAACATAGTTAAGTTAGTTGGTAAAATAGGGTTAGAATTAGAAGGACAAGTGATAGGGTAATTAGGCCATAATGTTAGGCATAGTTGATATGGGTTACTCCTATAAACTCAAGTCTTTTAGGCTAGGTGTCTGGATTTGTAAGGGTTCAAAATTTGGGTCAGCCTATGAAAATGAAATAAGTCATAGGTGTTAGGATTGTAAATGGGTCATGCTCTAAGGAACCTAAATGGTCAGTATACAAAAGTAACACATGGTTACAAGGTTATCAAGTATGTCAAAGTAGTCACTATAGTCAAAATGACAAAGGCAATGTTGATCATAAAAAGTGAAAAAGGTATGCGAAAATGACCAAGGTTGAGGTTATTTAGTTGGTTGGTTGGTTGGTTAGAAAATAAGGTGCTCTATGATAGTTGCATGGTTGATGGAAAATAAGGTGCTCTCCAACAGGTGCATGGTTATGGTAATGGTTTCTTAAAAAAGGTTTGGTTGGGTGGTGTTCAACTAGGTTTCCCTAATTTGGTATACTACTTGGTTTGGTAAAAAGGGGCCCATTTTTTATAAAAGGGTTCAAATTTAGTGGTTGGCATTCAATGAATCAAAAGGGGAAGACATAAGCCTTTTCAAGTGGTCATAAAAGTATAATAAGGAGGATAAATACTCCAATTGACAAAGACCAAAATGTCAAGGTGGGTGGGAATATGAACCTAGGTCCCTTTCTCGCTTTGTATTATTGTTAGTTCATTGGTTAAAATAAGTAGTTTGATCACATACTATCAAGTAAGCTCAAAATCCCATGATTTTGTAGAGGGTAAAAGGGAGATGGATGAAAGAGGTGAATTGATGGTAGTGTAACCTTCTTGTGGGGATAGTTTGGCCCTTCTGTAGGTGACCTAGGAACCATTATAGACAAATCCATGATATTAATTTTGGTGTAGACTGATTAAGGTGGGAAGTCTACAAAATGTTGTGCAAAATCAAATTGAAACCTTATTTGGAATTGCTTATATTTTACTTTTGACTTTAGGTCTTTTGATGCTTTTATTATTTTATGGGTTTGGGAAGTTGATTGATATGGGAAGATTCCAAGTGATTGGATTCTTGACAAATGTTTAGTTTAGCCATCCTTCAAGGGAGTGGTCTAAGCTTTGGATTTGTTTATGTTGATAACTATCCTTCAAGGGAACAATCTACCTTTTCAACTTTTTTTTATAGATTTGGGCAAATGTCCTTTAAAGGAGCAGTTTGCATGCTTTAGATTTTGACCCAAGTGATATTTAGTATCCTAAATTTATTTTTATGTTCATTTTAAGCATGGACTAGTCTATATAGGTCTAAGGTTTTCCTTTATGGAGGAAAAACCATATCACAAGAAATTTAATGATGGGTGAAATAGGTTTAAGTGAAAATGACCATGGGGACTTGTCTTATAAGGGAGAAAAAGTATCCATGAGAATCATGTCATGAATAGATCCAAGTACCCATGCTTAGCATTAGGATAAGGTTGTGATAGATAATCACATGCTCCTATTTTAATCAGTTGTCCTTAAAATAAGGAAATGAAGGTGGATGAAAATAAGGGATGAGCTTAAGTTAGACACAAAATGACTAAGAATTTAGTTTATCAAAATAATGAATGTGAATGCAAACATTGAGGGGTTCAGTTTTAAATACACCATAGATCCACATTTACGTGTAAATGGTTTAAGCCAATCAAAAATGATGAGGTACCCTAGTTACTTTTTGACACTTGATTAGATGTGGAAAATAGTCTAGATTGATAAAGGCAAGAGGCAAGGTTGGTTAAGCAATGGTATTGATGTTTTCTTGGCTTCAATGGTGTTTGGGTAAGATTTGGTAAGCTTGTTTTAGGTGTTTTTGGTGAAAAGGAAAGGTTTGGGTTAGGCTGTAGTTATGATAGTGACTGACAATGGTTAGGGGTCAACTGATGATGGTTTATTAGAGATTAGTGGTGGTCAAGATTTAAGGGAAAAATAGGTCTAAAGGCATGGTTTGAAGTTAAAGATTTTGCTTAGGTTTATTTATATGTTGGTTAAGCTCAAGGTTGGCTTAGCTCAAGGTTAGCTTAAGGTTGGATCAGTGGTGAGGCATAGGTTGAGTTATAAGTGTCAAGGGTTGATTTTGGTCTTAGGTTAGTGTTAATCTAGGCAAAGTAAGGTTGGGTTGAGGGTAATGGTCAAAGCATTTTAGAGGGAGAGTTCCTCCAGTTGCTTTTCCATGTACATTGAGGTAGGAAAAGACTCCAAGGTGAATATGTTGGTTATTAAAGAGGGTTTAGGAAGGATGAAGATGAATTCATTTACCTCCCAAGGGTTGTTAGTTGTTAGTTATTATTTGTTAATTGTTAGTTGGAATTCAAGTTTTAAGTGGTGGTTCAAGAAAGATTTCCTATATGATGCTAATATGATGGAAACACTATTGGATTGGATTTGGGTAGGTTTGGGGTCTAGAAATGATGTTGGTAACACAATTCTAAAAAAAGGATAGTTTGGACAAGAGTGTCTGATTGTCCTCATGAAGTAGCTTAGGTGTGGCATGGGTAGCTTGGCTAAAAAGATGACCAAGACTTTTATCTAAGAAGTCTTGAAAGAAGGGGTGATTTCAGTGTGGGTTGATAATAAGTTGGTTATGGTTTAGTTAAAATGTGGGTTGATTTTGGTTGATTGATTTGGTTTGGAGGTTGGTTTGATTGGTTGAGGGAGGTAGGATGAGTGTTTGATTTGGTTTGTTGGTTAGTTTTGCTTTTTTATTTGGTTTACTTAGTGAGGTAAGATGACAAAGATTTCACCCTATTCTAAAGTTAATCAAACCAAATACAATGTCATTAGGTATATGAAAACAAGTAGATTGTATAATAATTGGATTGATTTGGTTGTGTTTTAGTTGAGGTTGGGTATGATTTGGTTTAGATATTTTTATTTTGGGTTTTCTCCATTAAAAGGGTTAGTGGAATAGGTAGGTTAGGGTGGGTTGAGGTTTGCTCCACTAAAATAGGAAGTGGAAAGGGTGAGGTAGTTTTTATTGGTTCCACTAAAAGGGTAGGTTTAATATGTGAAGGGTTGTTGGTTGGTTCCACAAAATGAGTAAGTGGAAGAGATATGGTTGGTGGGAGTGATTCCACTTTTTAAGGAAGAAAAGGTAAGTTGATTTGAGGTTGATCCACTAAAAGGGGAAGTGGAAGAGGTAAGTTTATTTTATTTTGATATACTAAAAGGGGAAGTGGAATAGGTAAGTTGGTTTCCTCAATTATGGCTTCAAAATAAAGTTGAGAAGGTTCCACCTGGTTAACAAGTGGTTGGATTGTGGGTAAGTCATAGAAGGGTTTTAGTAAGTTTTCTAAGGTAGGTTAATAGTTTTGGAGACAAAGGGAAGCTTCAAAGGTAACTGGGTTAGGGTTAAAACATTCAAATGGATAAGAGTGGTCAGTAGGTGTTTTAGTGGAGAGGAGGGTGTTTGGAGTTGTAAAACCCCCAAACATAAAAGTGATATTGAGAGAGGTTTAGAAGTGGGTTTAGGCTCTAAGCTACTGAAACCAAATAAATTAACTAAAAATCCAATGTAAAATACTTATATTTGGTGCTTGATGTTCAAGAGAAGTCTTGAAGTTGAGGTGAAGCTACTGGAGAGCCTAGAGCTATGTGGGCTGAGTGACATCACTTGAATCTTTTGTGTTGGGATGATGAGGTGCTTTCTAAGACTCTATATTGGTTTTGGTTCAGCTTTAATTCACCAAGGGTGATTTTATTTGCTTAAGAGTAAGAGTATCTTGAAAAAAATTACTTCAACCTCTTGGGCATGAGTCTTAGGCTAATGTTATGCAACTATCGATGGCCCTAGTAAACTACCACTGATCGAGGATTAACCACTGTTGGTTAGGTAGAAGAGGTCAAAATGGCTAAAATTAGACATTTTCACTAAATTGGTTAAGTCATTTGGAAATGGTTTGAGGGTATTTAAAAGGGAATGGGGATGCATGAGGAATAAGTCTAGGTGGTTAGGGTATTAAATGCTAGGGTATAAATGGTCTCTAGGCTAGGTGTCAATAGTTTAGCCATGGGTTTGGGTAGGTGAGGTGGAATATATAATTAACTAATTTAATTAAATTAGTTAAATGGGTAAATGGGTGAAAAATGGTATTTAATAAATAATTTAATCAAAAGGGGGGTCAAAGGGTGGTGTGAAGGTTGATGTGACATCTAGATCTATAGTGTATAGTTTTATAGTGTCTACAATAATATTGAAAATGGTTTTGTTAGATGCCTCAGTTTAACCATTGCTTTGGGGAGAATAAATAATGTAAAATCATTATTTAATATGGTATTATGCATAGAGTTCCTTTACATACTTATTATTTAAGGACTTTCCATTATCTAAAGTGATATCAGAGGGAATGACATAATGGTAGATGAGATGATTCAAAATGAATTTGGAAATTTAATAATCATTTATGTGATGGGAATCGATTTAAGCCACTTATTAAAATACACAATCATAGTAAGATTGTGTTTGTGTCCTTTTTAAGAAGTAGGATTTATTTTCCCTACAAGATTGAGTCCCCATGTCAGAAATAACGAAGGAGTAGTGATAGGATGAAGTGCTTGTGTTGAGGCATGAATTATATTAGCATTGTTTTTACAAGGAACACATTTCTTGACATATGTGCATGTATATTATTCCATAGTATGCCAAAAATAGATAGCTTGTAGGAGCTTCTAGGCAAGGGTGATTTCACTAGTGTGGGCCCCATAAATCCATTCATGCACATATTTAAGTGATAATATAGATTCTACCAATTTTAAAAAATAAATTAGATTTCCATCATACCTCATATGATATAGTGTAACATCGAGTTAGGTATAACAAAAGGTATTGTGATTAATGTATTTTTTGTTGGTTTTTTGAAAAGTCTATTAGAAAAATATGGTCTTAGAAGTAGGTGAAAAGGTATTATTACCAAGGTGAACTGGGAATAAAAATATCACATACCATCTTAGATCTTGAATGATGATGAGATAGTTTAAAAATATTTTCAACAAGGAATTGGTAGTCTTGAACATGATATGTAACCTATGTCACTAATTATTTCCATTGCATCTGATTTCCTATTGCTAGCCCTTGGGATCTATTCAAAATAGATTTATTCAAAGTAATAATTTATGATGTCTAAAATACCTTTTTAAGGTTCCATCTTCTCATAATTTTTACAGTATTTATATGTCACCTAATCAATAATTAACTAGGAATCCCCATGAATAAATAACTTCTTAATAAATCATTGTACTTCTAGGTGAAGCCCTATAATGAGTGATTTGTGTTTTCCCATATTGTTCATACAATGGAAATAAATATGAAAATATTTAGAATAAGATCTCCATGTGGTGTTATGAATAAAATTATGGATATATATCAAAAATATGTGAAGTATCCATCAAAGTTTAATGTCCACTCATGTGATTCAGAAGATATTTCATCCAAAGTCAAGAATGACTCATCAACAAAATTGAAATTGAGTAGTTTGGTATTTGATAAGGGTGCTTCATCAAGTTGATCTATAATTAATTTCCCCTTAATGTCCCTGATGTACATATTCAATCTCAAACTCACTCAATATCATGACCCATTTGGCCATACGACCAGTCAAAGCCACCTTGGAAAGTAGACCCTTGAGTGGGTCCACTTTGGTAATAACAATGGTTTTTTAATTTAGCATGTAATATCACAACTTATGAGATTAAAATATAATTTCTAATAATTATTTTAAAATTAGTGTATATTTATGTTCATAGGAAACCAATGTTCCACTCAAATAATACACTTCTCTTTATTTCCTTGATCATCAAGTTGGGAGAGAAGTGCCCATAAGGCATGTTTCATTATTAAATTATAAATAAAAATAAATTTTTTAGGCATTGGTGGGGCTAAGATGGGTGGATTTTCCAAATAATCATTGAAATTCTCAAATTTTCTATTAACATCTAGTGTTCCTTAAAAAGGTAGCACCCTTATTCAAAAGCTGAGTGAAAGGATGGCATTTTCAGCCAAATGTGAAATCAAGTGTTGAATAGATTGGATTGTACCATGAAAATTATGGAACTATTTTATATTGGAAGGATGAGGAATTTTTGTGATGGCCTTAACCTTGGTTGAATAAAATTCAATTCCCTTATGAGAGACAATGAATCTAATAATTTTTTAGAAGTAACACTAAATACACACTTCTTGGGATTAATATGCATCTTGTATTCATGAAGATTTTTGAAGATCCTTCATAAAACTATTAGACGTCTAGTTCTAGTCTTGGATTTACCTAGAATTTCATCCACATATATTTATTTAATATCATGCATCATGTCATGGAATATGGAAATCATTTCAAATTGGTATGTAGTATAAGTGTTGTTGAGTCTAAATAGCATTAATCATTATTTATGGGTTTTGACAGGGTGTTGGTTCTAGGCAGAATGGATTGTGGGTAAGTCATAGAAGGGTTTTAGTAAGTTTTCTAAGGTAGGTTAATGGTTTTGGATACAAAGGGAAGCCTCAGAGGTAACTGGGTTAGGGTTAAAACATTCAAATGGATAAGAGTGGTCAGTAAGTGTTCTAGTGGAGAGGAGGGTGTTTTGATTTGTAGAACCCCTAAATATAAAAGTGATATTGGGAGAGGTTTAGAAGTGGTTTTAGGCTCTAATCTATTGAAACCAAATAAATTAAATAAAAAACCAATGCAAAATACTTATATTTGGTGCTTGATGTTCTAGAGAAGTCCTGAAGTTGAGGTGAAGCTACTGGAGAGCCTAGAGTTATGCGGGCCAAGTGACATCACTTGAATCTTTTGTGTTGGGATAATGAGGTGATTTTTAAGTCTCTATATTGGTTTTGGTTCAGATATAATTCACCAAGGGTGATTTTATTTTCTTAAGAGTAAGAGTATCTTGAAAAAAATGACTTCAACCTCTTGGGCATGAGTCTTAGGCTAATGTTATGTAACTATCAATGACCCTTGTAAACTACCACTAATTAAGGGTTAACCACTATTAGTTAGGTAGAAGAGGTCAAAATGGATAAAATTAGCCATTTTCACTAAATTGGTTAAATCATTTGGAAATGGTTTGAGGGTATTTAAAAGGGCATGGGGATGCATGAGGAATAAGTCTAGGTGGTTAGCGTATTAAATGCTAGGGTATAAATGGTCTCTAGGCTAGGTGTCAATAGTTTAGCCATGGGTTTGGGTAGGTGAGGTGGAAAATATAATTAACTAATTTAATTAAATTAGTTAAGTGGGTAAATGGGTGCAAAATGGTATTTAATAAATAATTTAATCAAAAGGGGGGTCAAAGGGTGGTGTGAAGGTTGATGTGACATCTAGATATATAGTGTATAGTTTTATAGTGTCTACAATAATATTGAAAATGGTTTTATTAGATGCCTAAATTGGACCATTTCTTTGGGGAAAATAAATAATGTAAAATCTTTATTTAATATGGTATTACACATAGAGTTCCTTTACATACTTATTATTTAAGAACTTGCCATTATCTAAATTGATATCAGAGGGAATTACATAATGGCAGATGACGTGATTCAAAATGAATTTAGAAATTTAATTATCATTTATGTAATGGGAATGGATTATCCACTTATTAAAATACACAATCATAGTAAGATTATGTTTGTGTCCTTTTGAAGAAGTAGGATTTATTTTCCCTACAAGATCGAGTCCCCATGCTAGAAACAACCAAGGAGTAGTGATAGGATGAAGTGCTTGTGTTGGTGCATGAATTATATTAGCATTTTTTTTACAAGGAACATATTTTCATGTCTATTATTCCATAGTATGCCAAAAATAGATAGCTTGCAGGAGCTTCTAGGCAAGGGTGATTTCACTAGTGTGGGCCCCATAAATCCATTCATGCACATATTTAAGTGATAACATAGATTCTACCAATTTTAAAAAATAAATTATATTTCCATCATACCTCCTATGATATAGTGTAACACCAAGTTAGGTATAACAAAAGGTATTGTGATTAATGTATTTTTTGTTGGTTTTCTGAAAAGTTGATTGGAAGAATATGGTCTTAGAAGTAGGTGAAAAGGTATTGTTACCAAGGTGAACTAGGAATAAAAATATCACATACCATCTTAGATCTTGAATGATGATGATATAGTTTTAAAATATTTTCAATAAGGAATTGTTAGTCTCGAACATGACATGCAACCTAAGTCACTAATTATTTCTATTGCATCTGATTTCTTATTGCTAGCCCTTGGGATCTATTCAAAATAGATTTATTCAAAGTAATAATTTATGATGTATACAATACCGTTTTAAGGTTCCATCTTCTCATAATTTTTATAGTATTTATATGTCACCTAATCAATACTTAACTAAGAATCCCCATGAATAAACAACTTCTTAATATATCATTGTACTTCTAGGTGAAGCCCTGTAATGAGTGATTTGTATTTTCCCATATTGTTCATACACTGGAAATAAATATGAAAATATTTAGAATAAAATATACATGTGGTGTTATGAATAAAATTATGGATCTATAACAAAAATATGTGAAGTATCCATCAAAGTTTAATGTCCACTCATGTGATTCAGAAGATATTTCATCCAAAGTCAAGATTGACTCATCAACAAAATTGAAATTGAGTAGTTTGGTATTTGATAATGGTGCTTCATCAAGTTGATATATAATTAATTTCCCCTTAATGTCCCTGATGTACATATTCAATCTCAAACTCACTCAATATCATGACCCATTTGGCCATACGACCAGTCAAAGCTACCTTGGAAAGTAGACCCTTGAGTGGGTCCACTTTGGTAATAAAAATGGTTTTTTAATTTAGCATGTAATATCATAACTTATGAGATTAACATATAATTTCTAAGAATTATTTTTAAATTAGTGTATATTTATGTTCATAGGAAACCAATGTTCCACTCAAATAATACACTTCTCTTTATTTCCTTGATCATTAAGTTGGGAGAGAAGTGCCTATAAGGCATGTTTCATTATTAAATTATAAATAAAAATAATTTTTTTAGGCATTGGTGGGGCTAAGATGGGTGGATTTTCCAAATAATCATTGAAATTCTCAAATTCGTATTAACATCCAGTGTTCCTTAAAAAGGTAGCACCCTTATTCAAAAGCTAAGTGAAAGGATGGCATTTTCAGCCAAATGTGAAATCAAGTGTTGAATAGATTGGATTTTACCATGAAAATTATGGAACTATTTTATATTAGAAGGAGGAGGAATTTTTGTGATGGCCTTAACCTTGGTTGAATCAAATTAAATGCCCCTATGAGAGACAATGAATGTAATAATTTTCTATAAGTAGCACTAAATACACACCTCTTGGGATTAAAATGCATCTTGTATTCATGAAGATTTTTAAAGATCCTTCATAAAACTATTGGATGTCTTGTTCTAGTCTTGGATTTACCTAGAATTTCATCCACATATTTTTATATAATATCATGCATCATGCCATGGAATATGGAAAACGTTTCACATTGGTATGTAGTATAAGTTTTGTTGAGTCTACTTTGCATTAATTAATTTAAAAATGTCCCCCACATAGTATTTAAAGTTGTATTGTGTTGATTTTCAGGTGTTATTTTCATCTACTTATATCCTAATAATCCAACCATAATAGATAACATATCATACCCAGCTATGTAATATACTATCATATCAATTTTTGGCAAAGAAAATTCATCCTTTAGGCATGATTTATTAATAACTCTAAAATATGTACATATGCAGATTCTTTGTATTTTATTCATGACAAGGACGATGTTGGATATCCATTATGAATAGTCTATCAGATGAATACATCATACCTCCAATGATTTTCCCATTTCCTTTTTGAATAGTATGGCAATGTGAGAATGCATTTTTTTAGCTTTTGATTGACTAGATTTACATTTAGGTCTAAAACAAGATGGTGTACAATAAAAGAGTGAACCAATCTAGGCATATCTAAATAGGATTAGACAAGAATATCATTGAACTCCCATAAGAGAGTAAAAGGATCTCACATTGTTATACCTTGAGGTTTTCTCCAAGTTTGATCCATTTGGGATCATTTGGTATTCCAATGTTTAGTTTAATGGTGTCTTCCACAATTAATGTGGAACCATCCGCTAGAATAGTTGGTAATGAGGCACATTTAAATTTTTTGTTCTCTTGTGGCTAAATTGGATCATCATGCTCACCCATTAAATAATAATCTAAATCACCAAAGGATGCAAAGTCCACTCAACAAATGTATATGGGAAGTCTTGAACCATTTATTCAAATACCTTCTAATTTTATAAACCAAATTCTTGACCCAAATGATATTCTAGGACTGGAGGTGCTTAGGATTCATTCTAAAAAGGGAAAAAATTCCCACCCAATGGTACTTAAAATAAGTTTTCACCATAGGACTTATATTTTTATCTACTATTTTATTGGTCCAAAATCACCTCAAAGAGGTTTTCTCTTAGGGACCTCGATGTTTCATTTTATTTTCTTTTTGAATAAGGAAGTTTACATACTCTCAAAAATAGGTAGTATGGTCCACTATAGTATAAAACCTTATTTATGTATCACCAATCAGATCACCAACTCTAATGCCCATAAACTCATAAATTACTTAGTCATTATAGAAATGATCCAATGATATATTTGAATCTTATTGGTTATAACCAATCAGATGATGGTGATAGAAGAAAAAATGGGAATTAGAAGTGACATAAGTGATGGTACAAATGGTATTAGGATTAAAAAGGTTGGTATCAGCTAACATATTATAAATGATATAATAAGACTCTACATCATTGTTGACATATTAATAGTTAGATATTAAATTGGTATCACTCTCACAATCTAAGGGGTCATCCACAAGTGGTTTATATCCAATACCTTGAGTTCCTTTATGTTTGGTAAAAGATATAGGATAAATAATTACTTTTTGATTTGCCCCTAGGCCTTTGCCTTCATAATATTGATTATCCATTATTTGATTTGGAATAGGATAATTTTTCATTTAGTGGTAGTGATTGATTTTCCCATAGGTAATTATAATCTGTGGCATATGGAGTTACCCTAGTTGGGCAGACAAACATGATGATTTTCCCATAGGCGATAATAATCATTGGCATAGGTGGAACAAAAAATCTACTAATTTTCCTAAAGGTGGTTATAATCATTGAAAAGAGGATTAGGGTAATAAGAGAATGATTTTCCCAAAGGTGGTTATAATCATGAAAGGGAAAATAATGATTTGCCCACTTCAGGTTATAATCATTAGCAAGATAAAAACATTCCCTAGTTGGATGGCTAGAGATAATGGTTTTCCCAAAGGTGGTTATAAGCATTATCACAATGAAAATGTGCCCAAATTGAGTAAAAGAAAGATAATGATTTTCTTAAAGGTGTTTATAATTAATAACCTTTAAATAGATTGAAACAGAATAATTTTCCCATAGGTGGTTATAATCATTGGCTCTATGGGTGGGATAATACAATATGATTTTCCCAAAGGTGGTTAGAATCTTTGGCATCTCAAGTGGGATGGTAAATAAAAAATTTCCCAAAGGTGGTTATAATCATTAGTACCTTGATGATGGCAAATTGGTATAGAGGAGAAAGATGAATTTGGTGCAACTTGCTAGTATGGAGATGCACATCCTAACTAGCAAGGGGTAAAATTATTTCATAATTTAATTACTATGTATGTGGAATGATTTGGGTAGATCAAGATTTTTGTAGGTACCAAGGAGACATATCATGGTTACATTACTAGTAAGACTTCCTAAGCTAATTTTTTTTGTAAAATATTAAGAATAGACAACATGATATCAAACACCATGGCAAATTAGTTGAAATATGTAGAAGGATTGACACTTGATCCAAAAGAACATTGAAAATAATGCACCAATGATAAAAACCATGATGACATTTTTGATTCAAGAATATGGACAAAATAAATAATAATGTGAAAGGAATCACCCAATCAATGCATATAGACTGAATCGAGGCACAACAAGAAATCAAACAAACAGATAAAAAAATAGAACATTAACAAATAAAAATTAGA
The DNA here is from genome assembly GCA_037957365.1 of Torreya grandis. NCBI lineage: Eukaryota > Viridiplantae > Streptophyta > Pinopsida > Cupressales > Taxaceae > Torreya > Torreya grandis. The sequence continues at coordinate 695,306 of JARHVA010003079.1, forward strand.
ATTAAAAAAACAAAAAAAAAATTAAACAAACTATGGTTAATCACAATTTTAGGACAGACAACATGACGCAAACAAGATGATGAACACTTCCCCTAGCTGATAGGAGACAATGAAAAAAACAAACAAAATGGGGAGGATAAAATAAAAGGAAGGGATGTTTGAGCTGAATCTAGATGCACTATGAATGTGGACATTGCCTACACAGTTTCATAGATACAAGATATAATAAAAACTTCAATCCAAATGTAGTTCTCCCAAGATATGGGATAGAACAAAAATGATGATAAGAAAACATGATGAATGTGTTATAAAGGAATAAGGGAATGAACTCACAAAATAATGAGAGCATGGGATGTGAGGCCAAAAAAGATGGGGAAGCTAAATTACAAGTGGTTGGTGGGGAATATTTTTAGGATTTTATAAATCCTTTTACAAATGTTTTTATAATTTTAAAAGTATCTCAACTCAATCAAGAATGACTAGATACAAAATGATCCAAGATCATAAAATGGAAAGAGCACTCAAACTTAAAAGCATTCACAAAGGGTGACTGAGCTGACCTTAATGTGAATTGAGTACTACCTACATAGTCACAAGATGGGACCTCAAGTCACTATAGTTTTGTCTTATAGTGGAGGAATTTGATTAGGTAGCAGCAAAATCTCAAACAATAGGAAAAGTAGGCAAATGGCATAGTACAACATAGGAATGGAAAGGTGGTACTTCAAGGCATGGTAAAAGTGTTGTTCCTAATTTTCCCATAGGTGGTTATAATTAGGAAACAACTTTATAGGTCAATGATACTAATTTTTCCATAGGTGATTATAATTAGTATCATGATGGTGGTAATCTAATTTTCCCAAAGGCAATTAAAATCATTAGTACTTAGTATAAAATGAAACATGAAATGAAGGATGCAATTACCAAACCACTATTATACTACTCCAAAATATGGCCTCTATCTATAATTTTGAATCGACTATTGAAACTAGATCAAAATTCTTTTATTAAAAGTGCCTATAGAACCAATAGAATAAAACTAAGGTCAAGGGAGTTGGGTTGGAAAGGTGAAAACAACTTTGGTTGATATGAAAGGTATGCTACAAATAAGAATGTCAATGTTATGTTACAAATAAAATGAGTCTAATATCCAATATTTTAGGTCTCTCAAGTGAAGTAATACTTGAGGTGTATGATGTTCATCAGCTCATCAAGTTCATCCACACCTAGTGTAGCGAACCTGTATGTTCTAATGCCATAGTTCACAACAATTATAAATGGGCTTATCTAGTTAGGTTTGAACTTTACCTTGCGCTTCTTCTCAACTATGGTATTCTATTGGTTTTCTTTGAGCACAAGATCACATAGCTCAAATTCTCTATGTTTAACTCGATGGTTATAGTGTCCATGTAGTATATTCAGGTATGTTTAAAGGCTATTGATTGTAGCCATGTATATTTCATCAAGTAACTCTAGATATTATAGATGAGATAATTGGTAAGTGTCATCATCTAGAACATGATTTAATGAGATGCATAAAGAAGGTATCTTGACCTCAATGGGAAGAATGGCCTCAATTCCATAAATAAGGGAATATGGAATGGCTCATATTTGGGTATTATAATTGGTACAATATGCCTAAAAGCTAATAATATTTGGAGGTACCAATCAAGGATGAAATCATTGGTAATATTTTAAATGATATTGATAATGGTTTTATTAGATGCTTCTACTTGGTTGTTATCTTGTGAGTAATAGGTGGTAGAAAAGTGTTGAGTAATTTTATACTTGGCACATAGTAATTTGACATTCTTGTTATTAAATGATCCATTATTATCAGGTATAATGTCAAATGGGATACCATAGTGGTATATTAGATGGTTGAATATGAATTTGGAAATTTTTTTTCCAATCACATAAGTGAGGGGTATAGCTTCGACCCACTTATTGAAATATTCTATAGTGGTAAAGATGTGTTTATGGTCATCAGATGAGGTTGGGTTAATATTCCTAATGAGATCAAGTCCCCATATTGTAAGTGAACATAGTGTAAACATTGGTTTGAGAATCTTGTTTAAGACATGAATCATATTGGAATGCCTTTGACATTTGTTGAACTTTTTAATATATGCAGTTGCATCTGCATCCATAGTTGGCCAATAATACTTGATACATAGGAAAGTTTTAGATAGGATGACCCTACTTGTGTGGGATCCACATACTCCTTTATGAACTTCCTATAATGCTAATGTTGATTCTCCCAAATTTAAATAATGAAGTAGAGTTTCATCAAAATTGTGGTAGTAAAGGGTTGGTCCAAGTAATGTATATCATGTGGCATGGTGGATAAAGGCCTTAGATTATTTGCATGATAAGTCTGGTGGCATAATTTGTTGATGAAGGTAGGGATAAAGGTATGAATACCATATATATATGGAAGAAACAATATCAAATATCATTACAATGGTTGTAGGTTCATGAGATAGCACTAGAAAATTTTCAATGAGGAATTGATATTTTTTATCATGTCTAGATGACAAACCAAAGAGTTAATCATGCCCATGACATCTATTTTTATATTACTATCCCTCGGTATGTCTTCATATTATATGTCAACAATATAATATTTGAGAGTGTTGACTATGGCCTTATATGGCACTAGCTTGTCATCCTTAGTCTAAAAGTGGTTTGTAACCTAATTGATGATTAACTAAGAATCACCATAAACCTTGAGATGCTAAATGTTACATTGTACTACCTATCAAATCACTACAATGAGTGCTTATTATTTAGACATGTTTTTACTATAAGGAAAGCTGATATAGAATGATTTAGGGATAAGATCCCCCTATGGTGTAATAAACAATAGGCCTACCCCCGATCCATGGGCTATGAATGATCCATCAAAAGATAGTTTCTAGTGCTTCTCCTTAAGAGGTGTTTCAATGATGGTCATAATGGATTTATATAGGAATTAAAATGTTAGAGGTTTGATATCTACAAGGGAAGATTCATCAAGATGATATGAAAGTACTTGTCCCTTGATGGCCTTTTAATTGATTTATTCTATCTTGAACTCAATGAGAAAAATGATCCATTTAACCATGCAGCCTTGTAATTTAAGCTATTTTAGAGAGTAGATATTGTTGACCAAATTTGACTTTTAGGTCAAATTAGGACCCATATAGGTAAAAACATGAGTTTTATATGTTTTATGGGTCTAATATATTGTAATGGGGTGTATTATATTATATTTTATGTCATCCTAGCCTTGGTCTTAATCATATTAGTAAATTTATCATTTTGGGTCATTTAGTGGGATTGTAAGGGTCATAAATGCAAGTGTTATGGTTCCCAAGGTGCCAAAGTGTCATATTTTCATTTAAAAATTCAATAGGTCATTTTAATTTTTAGAGATGTTAGTTACATCAGAATATTATAGGTTGTTTAACTAAAATTCAAGAATCTAACTAAAAAAGAGAGAATTTGGCACTGGTACGGATCATGGGGAAGTGTGACAAATGGGAAAAGATAATGTAAGGCCTATTAATCTTCCTAAAACTCATATAAAAACTTTTCATTCTTTATAAGTGCCATTTTTAATCCAAAATCATTCTACTCCATCTTTACTTTCTTAGACATACAAAAATGACCTTCAAGTTTGTGCTTAGTACAAATAGCTCAAAAGGTTTTAGGACAAATGATTTTGTAAGGTTTTATTAAACTCATATTCATTAAATTAAACTATAATATTTCAAATAATAAAGTTGACTATAGTTTTTTGCTACTTGTTTCATGCACCCTATAGGTTTTGCTCCATTTTAGTCAAATCCTTACAAACCAGTTGGTGGTGTTGACTCCAGGGGATGAGGTAAATCTTATAAAATTATTTACCATTATTATTTTAATGTTTCAAAGTTTTTGGATAGGTCAATTACATAAAGGTTACAAGATAATCATCATTCTTTGTGGTTGGTAGGTTTCTACTATTTGCAGTACTTTCATGCTTTGGTAATGGTTTCAAAAGGTGTATTTTTGTTCATCATAATGTTTTAAAATTATTCTCAATCCCATTATCTTTTATTTTTATCCTTGAAATAAACATTCTCCTTTAATTTTCAATTACAACTAAGACATACAACCAATCTAACATATGACTGTCATATCAATCAGGTAGGTGCCTACAAAGGGTTTAACATTAAAATTAATTTTGAATACATGTATTTTAACTTGAAAATTATTTATGTTTCATATAATAATCATTTAAGGGAGAAAAAAAAACATTAAAACTCACAAAACATGCATATACCCATGGTTGCCCCTTCACTACCAAACCTGCAACATTACAAGTGCACCTACATGCACCATTTATGAGTAAGCACATGGGAAGAAGGTTTGGATCTGGGTTGAGGTCTTTGAATTTTAAAAACATTCATTTTATAGATTGATGAAGGCATAAATTTTATGATAATATGTGAACCCACTCACTGCCTACATGTTGTATTTTCTACCTGTATGTAAATAATGACTACCTATAGGTCCTTGACAGAGATGTAAAGGTGATTGTATTGGAAAATGGGAGAATGGTAAATATTATTTGGAGTTATATTATGTTTATTAATTCATATCAGACCCATGTTCAAGGCTAGGTTATCAAATTTTAGTTGTAAATTTCCTCTAGGGAGCAGTGACAGTGTTTAGGCCCTTTATCCCTAAACTATGAAAACAGAGGCCCATGAACATTTTGTGAATGTCATATGAAATCACTATAAATAATTTAATATAATCCTAATAGATTTTGTTTAACCTCTATCATGGATAATAACATTACAAATTTTTAAGGGCATAGAGCTAATGGAGTTTGGTTGTTTAGGGTCTTAAAATTTCTTACAAAATACTAAATTCCTTCAATATTGTCTACAAGACTATGATCCAAATGAGACATTTTTAACCAAGGATGAAAATTAGACATTAATTTAATGGTTATAGGATTATAATGGTTGAAAATGATTTATTTTGACTTAAAAATCATCAAGAGGATATGACAAGTGGTTTTTGTTCCTCATTCACATCTACAGTCCATACATAGGCCTTGAAACATCCACCGACAACCAAAGGGCAAGTTCTCACATTGTCATCAACAAGGAGTTAAGCATAGAACACATGAATTACTCTATAGGATATTAGTCCAAGTGTTTCAATATATCTATGGGTGATGTAAAACCTTTCCAAATATAATATTCATATACAAGGGTCCTTTCATGTGAAATATGCACCTACAACCAACTTTAGGTGATTATAGGTAGACAATGACCTACGCATGAGGTTTTGAGGGAGTTTTATCCCATTAAAAGTTAATTAATGTGTGATTAAATGATAATTTACCTTTTTATATTTAAATGAGGATATCAAACATCATAACCTAGCTTAGTTGCATCCATATACACCTATAGGAATCAACAGACAAGGGTGTCTCAGTCATGGCAAGAAGAAACCTAGTTATGAACCCAAAGAGCATACAAGGTGAATAAAGTGTATAATAAGCTATAAAATTGTTCTTATTTTTAAAAATATATTCTCTCAAAATCACGACCAAGTAAAAATGAGATAACACATGCACCTATAAGTAGAGTTTCAAAGAGTAGTCATAGTCAAACAAGAAACTCAGTCACCTAGATAGTTGTATGGGGAAGCAAAATGAAAGGTTAGAGTAATGATGAATGGATATTAGTAATTATCCATCAAGACAATTTTAGTTTTTTTAATATCTTAATAGTATAAACCAGTCATATAATAATACCAAATCAGACATACATAGCTCACAAAGTGTAAACCTTGTAGGCAGTCATTTGATTGGCAGCATGTTTTGGGGTTTAGAGAGTTTGAGAGGCCAAATAAGATGACCAATGGTGTAATTTTGGTTTCATATGTCATAAATACTTTAATAAGGACTTATAATAATCACAATTCTTGATATAATAATTGAATTACCCCCTATTTTATCTCAGATAGGGCTATTTCCCCTCATGCATAACTTGGCAGATTTGGGGAGAAATTGATAAGTGATGGACCAGGTGATGTTTAAATATCTCAAGGAGTTATTTTAAGTTGTATATCACCAAATAAAAATTTTATAACACCTCATAAGATTATTTAACTTGTCAGGATGATCTAAAGCCTTATAGTTTTAGTCACACATGCTAGGCAAGTTTTGGCCTAATACTCATTTGAGAGGTCAAAACCATTTTTAGCATGAGGTAAGATCTATAATAAAATTAGGAATTTTTATAGTGTTATAATATATATTATTGAGATATTTGGAGGCAAGGAAATAATCAATAACTCATTTTGGACTTCAGGGACAACTTAAGCCTACTTGACATGGCTAGACATAGTGTCCAAATGAAGAGGGTAGTTACACTTATAGCATTAAATATGAGCTCTAACCTATTGTAACATGTTAATGAGGTTACTAAAGGTATTTTAAAACCTAAAAATTGTATGGGAAGCCATAAAAAACCAATTTTTGAGCTCAAAACCCACTCAGACATGCATGAAGGGGAAGGAAAAGTTTGATAAGTTGATTTCAAGTGTTCATATCTATCTTGGTGATTTACATGAGATATATATAGGTTAAAGGATGTTTATTAATGACTTGAAATATGATTTATTAGATTTTTTTTTTAAATTTGGACATCCCATCTTTATGAACAAAGCTTAAAAGTCAAAATAGACCTAAAACACTTGCAAACCCTCAATCAAGTTTTGATTAGAGAAATGAAGATAGAGATGCATTATAATGGAATATTTTTATCATTAAAGTTATTTAAACTTACATATGACTCACTCATGTTCCATCTCATGATTTTTGGTTATATGAACTTATACGAACAAGGTGAAAAAGAGGGTATTTTTTACCATTTTATGTGTTTTGGAGGCTACAAGAGGTTTAAATATATTTAATCAATTTTAGGAGGAATATTATTAATTTTAATAACTCCCTATGGTTATTTAATTCTAATAAAAAACTCCTAAATATCCATACTAGACCTCTCTTCTCATCTAGTCAAAACATGCATAGTGGACAAGCAAGTGAGAAGGGTGAAGATCTTCAAGTGAGGTGGTTTTAAGGTGTCTATAATTATTATAATTCCATTTAGGATATTTAAAATTGTCATCCAATCCATACAATGTATTTCCATGAACAACTAATGCCAATTTTGAAGCCAAGTGTGTAGGGTGCATGAAAGAGGAGTTTTCTTGATATAAAATGATGATACCTCATTTTGGGATGATTTTAAAGGACTAGAACTGAAATAAAATCATTGAGAGGCATATATAAAATCCTTACCCTTAATTTTGATAATTTTAATTATTCTTAGTTAGTTATGAGGTGTTAAAGAAGTTTAAATCATGAAGACAGTTTTTCTGATCCAATTAAGAGGACTTTATGCCACTTTTCAAGAGTTTGATACTTACATGGACACATGGGATTTATGAAATTACATGGTTCTTATAATATCCTCTTATCATGCACAACTAACTAATTCTCTTAGATTGAAAAGGTTAATTATGACCCTTGGACTTCTCTCTTCTCCTCTATCTCTCAAGTTCTATAAGAACTAACCATTTTGGCCATTGTAACTTATGCTTCACCTGAATATGGAAAATCCTTACTCATTTGAAAAAAAAATTATCAATAATACTATTTATTTTTACCACTTCATGACTATTCATAATTATGTTTTACTTGGATGATGAATCTTGCTTAGTGAAGACTATGAATTCCTTAGCATGTTATCTCATTCTTTCACCCTATTTGCAGTTGGAAAGCTTTTTCTTGTAGGTAATGTGAAGTGTTATAGGAAATTTCAAGGATTTATTGAGTTATTATTTTCATGAGTGTCATTCAATTCCTCTTGTCTAGTCTTAGCTTTGCACATTCATCCATAACCTCATAATGTAATATTGATGTGAGAAGATGCAGATTGGAGAAGTATATGTTTAGTTTGTCCCTTGATTTCATGTGTAACATGCAGCTGGTTTGAATTCATCATGTTATTTGGTGTATCACCTCCCTTAAAATAGTTTTCTTTTAGTTATCTCTCTCCCTTTTCCCCCCTAAATTTTAGGTGTAGTTTGAATCCAAATTGGTACATCAAAGGAGCTATCCCTATCTAGAGATTCACCTCATCCTTAGGCTACCCACAAGCCTACAGGTGTTTCCATTATGCCAATTGGATAATGATATATTATTAATCTCCTCAAAGGGTGAAAATCCAAGTGATAACAATTTTTGGCATGCCCAGTGGGATTCCTAGTCCAAGAGGTGAGAAGATTTTTGGTGTTATATTTCAATAATCAACCTTTAGAGGCATCTATTCAAGAATCAATAATGACTCTAAAGCTATATCAATGGCTCAATTATCCTATGTTATCCTTTGAATATTTTTGGTAACATTTTATTTTGTGTTCTTGCTTTAAATGAGGTTTCATGGCTAATTTTACTATTGAGTTTTATCTTACACAAGTTGGTGAGACATATCAAGCTCATGGCATTTCCTATCAGCCTTGGTGTGACTCTTACCAGTATTGATATTACATTTAAAACCTCAACATTATCCTTATAAGCACTATAACCAGCCTTTTCATGATCCTTATCAATTCTACAATCAACTTTCTCTATATCTTGATCCTAGTCAACCTATCCACTTTTCCAATCAGTGCATTACAACTTTCAAGAAGACACTCTTGGGCTATGAAAAGTATGTGTTGGATCATGATAATATAAGGGGACATGGTCAATATATCCCTATATATTTCATTAATAATGTGATAAATGCCTTAAATTTGGTCAAAAGAGAGTAACCTATTGAGAGAGCCAATTGGCAAAGGCTTATAAATGAGATGCTAGATGTGAGTGGATTGATTACATCTTTGGAGGATAAGATAATCATTCATGAGAGGCAACCTTACCAAGTTTATCATCCTTCATATCCACTTCCCAAAGTTTTATATCAACCATATTTTATCCCTACTCATGATCCCAATCAAAATTCCTAAAGCCATCCTTTTTCAAATCAAGTGGAAGAGAGAGTTGAAAAGACTAGCCTTATGTTTGAAGCAAACCTTGACAGGCAATTTTTTTTGTTCAATAATAAAATTCAAAATTCCATATTAGGATATAAATAAGTGTAATATAAACCCTCATTTCCCTTTCTCATTACTTCCCCACTTTAAGAGTGGACCTCTAGATATGTCATTCCAAGTTGGAGATAAGGTGGAGATTCCAAACCTAAAGAAATTCCAAGTTTCTTGAATACTTCATCCACTCCTCAAGTTACATCACCAACTCAATAAATGACTCATGATTCCAAAATCCTAAGTTGGAGTAAGATAGTGGAATCATGGGAAAAGAAGGAGGAGAAAAGCCTAGATAAAGAATGTGAAGTTGAATAAAAACTTGATCCCATGCAATTCCCTCCCACCCTTCCTCCAGAGACAACTTATTCTCCATGTCAGCCTTATTGTACTCCTCATACTTATGATGATGAATATGAAATTTAGGAGAAACATTTTCAAGATAATATAGCCAATAAGATTTTAGAGTTATATGTAAAGATGAAATTGCTAAGTCAAGGTGTGATGGAAGGTTTACACCCAAAAGAAGACCCTATGCCTAAACACACCCCATCCACCCTTCTTTAAGAGAGTCCTCAAAATAAATTAGATGTGAATGAATTTATTTTCAAGTGGAAGGAATAAAATCAAGTTGTTTTATTCTAAGGTCTACCTCCCCTTCTCCAAGAGTTTCCAAAAGAGCCCCATACATTTCACTCTCAATCTGATTTTGAGTTCTATGTGCTACCTCTACCAAATAGTTCATCTTGTCCTCACCCCATCACCCTTTGCCTTGATGAACCTATGTTATGGGAACCTAAAAAGGAGAAGTTGGTCAATAAAGGTTCAAAACTCCTTATTGAAGAAGACATACCTCCTTAGTATCCTCATTAGGCTAGGTCACATGATTTCAAGATGTCAGAGATGGAAGATATTGAAGCCCTTGAAGAAGAATCTACATCTAATCAAAAGGTTGTGTATGATCATCTAAAATATTAAGATGAATTTGATATTATGGATGGAGAACAATTTCAAGTCTTTCCCAAAGAGGTTGTAACTCTAGAAAGATTTATTAAGACCAATGTGCAAGATTTTGCTCTTGAAAATGACCCAATACCTCACCCTGATCTTAAATTACCATCAGGTGCATTGAAGATTGAATAGCATCATCTTGATGACATCATACATCAAAAAGAGAAGACTGAAGAGGTAGTTGTTTTAGATGATAAAGAGGACAAAGCTGATTGGTAGCTACTAATTAAGTTATTTCAAGAGCTTGAAGAGATTTACCAAGTTGAGGGTCAAGTACATGACATGGTGAAAAAATAATCTTCCATGGAGCAAAATGATCAATATTGGATAGAGTATGCAAAGCTCCTTGATGAGATAGAATAGATTGCAATTGAGAAGAAACCCAATCTTATTGAGATATAGAAATCAAAAATATTTTTTTATTGGAAGGTCGACATGAGAAGGTTGAATCTATTTGGATGAAATAAGATTTTTTTTCAATAGCCAACCTATTTTAAGATGCCTATTTTTCAATGAACATAATGCCAATGAATTTGGTAGACATCATGATCAAAGTAGAGGCATCAATGCCAAAGGACAAAAGGTTATATGCCTCATTCATTCCTTCATGTCTTAAAGCAAGAAGAGTTTCAAAATTACCCTTTGATCCAAGAGGAAGTTATCATCTCAGGTTAGTGAGTGTTTGACATATTTTTTTTAGTTTAGTGTGTGTGTTACATAAGTGATCATGAAGTACACATGTGTTTGATTTTGCTTTGTGTATTTCTTTTGTTTTGTGTGGTTCAGGTAGTCATTGGTCTTGTATTGATAAAAGATTTTAGTCAATATTTAAATCCTTATTATTTATATTATACTTTATTTGACTCCTAAACCCAATGGACTGATAAGGCTACTGTTCTAGTTAGTATAACAAGCATACTACCCCTATGAGTCACCAATTTGTTGCCTATATTTGAATTTTAGGTCAAATTTGGATCCCTATAGTAAAAAAATGAATTTTATATGTTTTAGGGGGTATAATATATTTTTATGGGGTGTATTATATGTTATTTGATGTCATTTAATGTCATCCTATCCTTGGTCTTAGTCATATTAGTAAACTTGTCATTTTGAGTCATTTAGTGGGATTTTAAGGGTCATAAATGCAAATGTCATGGTCATCAAGGTACCCAGGTGTCATATTTTCCTTAAAATTGTCAAAGGGGTAATTTTACCTATAGTGGATATTAATTACATCAAAATATTGTAGGTTTCTTAACTAAAATTCAAGAATTCAATTGAAAAAGATAACATTTGGCACTTGTACGGCTCATGGGGAAGTGTGACATGTGGGAAAAGATCATTGAAGGCCTATTAATATTCCTCACACTCATATAAATATTTATATGCCTTATAAGTGTTGTTTTTAATCCAAAACCATTCTACTCCATCTTTGCTTTCCTAGGCATACAAAAGTGACATTCAGGTTTGTGTTTAGTACAGATAGCTCAAGAGGTTTCAAGATAAATGATTTTGGAAAGTTTTATTACAATAATATAAATTAATTTCAATTAAAATATTTTTAATAATGGTGCCCTGTGCTTCATGAACCATCCTCATGAAGTTGACTGTATTTTTATATTAGTTGTTTCATGCACCCTGTAGGGTTTGCTCCATTTTGGTCAAATACTTATGAACCAATTAGTAATGTTGAATCTATGGGATGTGTGATATCTTATAAGATGATTCCCATTATTATCTTCATGTTTTAAAGTTTTTAGATAGGTTAATTGCATCAAGTTTAAAAGAGAAGCATCATTTTATGTGGTTGGTAGGTTTCTACTATTTGTAATACTTTCATGATTTGGTAATGGTTTAAGAAGATGTAGTTTTTTTAATCATAATGTTATACAAGTATTTTGAATCCCCTTACATTTTAATTTTTTCCTCCAAATAAAAATTCTCCTTGAATTTTTAATTACAACTAGAACATGTAACCAATCTACCATGACTGTCATATTAGTCAATTAGGTTCCTAAAAAGTGTTTAACACTAAAGTGAAGTTTGAATATATGTATTTAACCTTGGAAAAAAAAAATTAATCTAATCATCATTTAAAGGAGCACAAACAACATTCAAAATCAAAAAAATGCATATACGCATGGTTGTCCCTTCATTATCAGGCCTGCAACATTACAAGTCAACCTATAGGCACCATTTATGAGTAAGCACATGGGAAGAAGGTTTGGAGATGGGTTGAGGTATTTTAAGTTGAAAAACATTAATTTTATATCTTGGTAAAGGCCTGAATTTTATCATGATATGTGAATCCACTCACTGCCTACATGTTGAATATTTTGCTTGTATGTAAAATATGCCTACCTACAAGTCCTTGACAAAGATGTAAGGGTGCTTGTATTATAAAATGGTATCATGGTAAATATCTTTCAGAGTTATAGTATATTTATTAAGTCATATCAAACCCATTTTTAGGGCTAGGTTATAAAATACAAGTTGGTAACTGTTTCTTGGGAGCAATGACAGTGTTCAGGTCCTTTGTCCTTGAAATATGAAAATAGAGGCCCATGAAAATTTTGTGAATGGCATATGACAACACTATGAAGAATTTTGGGGAATCTTAATAGATTTTTTCAACCTATATCATGGATAATAACCTTAAAAATTTATAATGTTAGATAACTAATGGAGGTTGGTTGTTTGGGGTCTTAAAATTGCCTATAAAACACTAAATTCCTTTAATATTGTCTACAAGACTATGATCCAAATGAGACCTTTTTCACCAAGGCTGAAAATTGGACATTAATTATATAGATATAGGATTCTAATGGTTAAAAGTGACCTATTTTGACCTAAAAATCATCAATAGGAGATGACAGGTGGTTTTTGTTCCTCATTCACATCTATAGTATGTACACATGCCCTAAAACATCCACCTATAGCCAAAGGGTAGGTTCTCACATTGTCATCAACAAGTACTTAAGCATGGAACACATAATTTGCTATATAAGAGATGATTATAAGTGTGTCAAGATATATAGGGTTGATCTAAAACCTTTCTAAATATAATATTCATATACAAGGGTCCGTTCATGTGAAACATGCACCTATAACCAACTTTAGGTGACTATAAGCACACAGTGCCCCAAGAATGAGGTTTTGAGGGTGTTTTAGCCCATTAAAAGTGAATTAAGGTATACATAAATTATAAGTGACATTTTTAGATTCAATGGAGGCTCTATATAATCATATCCAAGCTCAGTTGAAGCCATATACACCTACATGAATCAATAGACATGGGTGTCTTAGTCATGGCAAGAAGAAACCAAGTTATGAACCGAAAGAGCATACAATGTGAATAAAGTATATAATAAGTTATCAAATGGTTCTAATGGTTAAATTAATATATATATATATATATATATATATATATATATATATATATATATATATATCATTACCAAGTCCAAATGAGCTAACACACACACTTATAGGTAGATTTTCAAGAAATAATCATAGTCAAATAGGAAATTCAGTCACCTAAACAGTTATATGGAGAAGCAAAATGAAAGGTTGGAGTAATGATGAATGGATATTGGGACCTATCCTTAAGTAACAAGGTATTTTTTTTAAATATATTTATATTATAAACAAACCATATAATAATCCAAAATTAGGAATACACAACTCACAAAGTGTAAACCCTACAGGCAGTCTTTTGACTAGCAGTATGTTTTGGGTTTTAGAGAGTTTGTGAGGCCAAATAACATGAAAAAGGGTAAACATTTGGTGTGGGAGGTCATAAATTTTTTAATAATTACTTATAATACTCACCCTTTTTGATATAATAGGGTAATTACCCCCTATTTTGTCTTAAATAGGGGGTACTTCCCCTCATGCATGTACTAGCAAATTTGGGGAGAAATTGATGAGTGATGGACCAAGTGATGTTTAAACCTATCAAGGATTTATGTTTATTTTTATATCACCCAATACAATATTTAAACACCTCATATGAATATGGAACCTATTAGGATGATCTAAACCCTTATAGTTGTAGTCAAGCATGTTAGGTAAGCTTTGGCCTAGTACCCATTTGAGAGGTCAAAACCATTTTAGCATGAGGTAAGCTCTATAATAATATAAGTAATGTTTATATGGTTATAAGAGAGGTGTTTTAGATATTTGGATGTAAGGAAACCATCAATAACTCATTTTGGACTTCAGGGACAACTCAAGCCTACTTTACATGGCTAGACCTAGTGTCCAAATGAAGAGGGTAGTTGCCCTTATATCATTAAATATGATATATAACCTATTTTAACATGTTAATAAAGTCACTAAAAGTATTTTCAAACCTCAAAATTTTAGGGGAAGCCATAAAAACCCATTTTTTGAGCACAAAACCCAGTCAGACTTGCAAAAAAGGGAAGGAAAAGATCAATAAGGTAATTTCAAGTATTCATATCTCTCTTGGTGTTTTTAATGGGAGATATATAGGTTAAATTATGTTGATTAAGTTCTTGAAATATGAATTTTTGGATTTTTTTTCAAGTTGGATGTCCCATCCTTATGAACGAAGCTTAAGAGTCAAAACAAACCTAAAAGCCTTACAAACCCTCAATCAAGACCTGATTGGATAAATGAATATGGAGATGAATTATAATGGAATATTTTTATAATGAAATTTATTTTAACTTGTATAGGAATCACTCAGGTTCCCTCTCATTATTTTTGGTTGTATAGAGTTGTACAGACTAGGTGAAAATAGGGTATTTTTGACAGTTTATGTGTTTTTTAGGATACAAGTGGTTTAAATAGATTAAATAAATTTTGATAGGAATATTATGAATTTTAATAAATCCATATGTTCATTTAATTTCAATTAAAAACTCTTAAGTGTCCAAACTAGAGCTCTCATCTCAGCTAGTCAAAACTAGCATAGTGGACAAGCTAGTGAGAAGGGTGAAGATCTTTATGTGAAGTGATTTTAAGGTGTCACTAATGCTTATAAGGAAATTAATATTATTTAAAATTTTCATCCACTCAATCCCATATTTTCATGATCAAGTGATGCCATTTTTAAATCCAAGTGTGTAGGGTACATGAAAGAGGAGTTTTCTTGATAGTAGATGATGATACCTCATTTTGGGATGATTCTAGAGGAACAAGACTTTAAAAAAATCATGAAGAGGAATGTATTAAATCATCCCCATTAATTTAAATCATTATAATAATTCCTATTTATTTATGAGTCATTTAAGAAGCTTAAATCATGAAGGTAATTTTCTTGAGTCAGTTAAGAGGATTTTATGCCACTTTGCAAGAGTTTGATGACTTAAATGGAAAATTGGGATTTTTAAAATTAAATTATTCATACCATATAATATTATCATTCAAATTTAAATAATTCTCTCATCTTAATAAATTTACTTATGACCCTTGGACTTCTCTCTTCTCCTCTATTTCTCAAATTCTATAAGAACTAGTCATTATAACTTGTGTTCCACCTAAGTATGGCAAAGCCCTAATTATTAGCATATAATTTGATCAATAATACTAATTATTTTTACTTCTTAATGATTTTTCATAAGTTTATTTTAATTTTATGATGAATATTTCTTAGTGAAGACTATGGATTCCTTAGCATGGTGTCTCATTCTTTCACCCTATTTGCAGTTGGAAAGCTTCTTCTTGTAGTGCATGTGAAGTG
This sequence comes from Torreya grandis, assembly GCA_037957365.1. NCBI lineage: Eukaryota > Viridiplantae > Streptophyta > Pinopsida > Cupressales > Taxaceae > Torreya > Torreya grandis. The sequence continues at coordinate 711,168 of JARHVA010003079.1, forward strand.
TTCTAAGAAATGTCAAGGACTGAGTGAGTTATTATTTCCATTAGTTCCATTCAAATCCTCTTTTTTATTCCTCCTATATTTTTACATTCATCTATAACCTCATAATGTAACATTGATGTGATAAGATGTAGATTGGAGAAGTGTATCTTCAGTTTGTCCCTTGATTTCATGTGTAACATGAAATTGGTTGTAAGTGATCATTTTATTTGGTGTATCACCTCCCTCAAAATATTTTTCTTTTACTTATCTCTCTCCTTACCCACCCCCTCCCCCCCAATTTTATTTGTAGTTTCAATCCAAAGTGGTAGATTAAGGGAGCTACCCTTATCTAGAGATTCACTTCATCCTTAGGATACCCACAAGCCTAGAGGTGTTTCCATTGTGACACTTGGATGAGGAGAGTTTAGGCATCTCCTGAAAGGGTGAAAATCCAAGTGATAATATATAATTGAGTGGGTCTACTTTTGAAATGACCATAGTCTTGTTTTTTACCATGTAATGTCATAGTTTCTGAGTTGCAAAGATCATAGCTAAACAAGATTTTTAATTGGGCATATAATTGTGTTCATATGAGACCATTGTATAGCCTAGATATTACATGGAATGTTCTTTTCCATTAACAACATGTTGAGATAAAATTTCCCCTAGGTATTTATCTATGGAAGATAGGTACAATAAGAATGGCTTTCTGATCATTGGTGACAACAAAATAGGCAGATTGTCAAGATAGTCTTTGAGGTGATAGAAGGAATTTTGGCATTCATCATACTAATGAAACATGACACATTTATTCAAAAAGTGTGTAAATAGATGGAATTTTTCAACCAAATGTTAAATGAAGCATCTGATAGACTATATCTTTCCCTACAAACTATGGATCTATTTCAAATTAGAAGGTGGTGGCATCTCTATAATGGCTTGTACTTTAGCTAGATTGAATTCAAAATGAGACATAACGAAGCCAAGAATTTTTTTTGAATTAACTCCAAAAAAACATTTTCTTAGGATTAAGTCTAAAATTATATTCATTTAATCTCTCAAATATTCTTCATAGTACTATTAGATGATCAGCCTTGGTCTTTGATTTTCCCAATATGTCATTAACATAGTCTTAAATAATTTCATGCATCATATCATGAAATATGATAGTCATGGATCTTTGGTATTTGGACCCAATGTTCTTGAGACCAAATGGAATAACTTGATAACAAAACCTTACCAATAGAGTGGTGAATACCATTTTATGTTGGTCTTCTAGCATAATCCAAATATGGTTGTATTGTGAAAATCCATCCATCATTGAAAGCATTTTGTACCTAGTTATGGATTCAACTATCATGTCAATATTTGGTAGAGGAAAGTCATCCTTTGGGTAGGCCTTATTTAAATCTCTAAAATTAGTGTAGATTATAATTCCTTCAAGCTTATTACTAATTGGAAAAATATCTAAAATCTACTCTCAATAGTTAATCAGTCAAATATAATTCACTTCTAAGAGTTTTTCCAACTCCATCTTTACTAATACAATAATGTGAAGATGCATATTGCATATTTTATACTTCACAAGTTTGACATCAAGATGTATAATAAGGTGGTGTATAACCAAGGTGGGATCCAAACCTAACATGTCAGAATAGGCCCAAATAAATATGTCAAAAAAATACCTCAAAAGGGATGCAAAGATGTCATGCTTCTCCTTAGTAAGCCACATGCCTAATTTGATCCATTTCAAGTTTTCAAGAGTCTTGATGTTAACCTCTATAGTGTCCTCTAAAAAAAGAGTCAAACCATATTATATAATGGTTGAAAGTGATTGGAATTAGCTTGTAATGGTAAATTCCTCTATTTGAATTAGATCTTTAAGTTCCCCTGGGTAAGATGAATCAAAATGACCCAATGGTAAGTATGGCCATGTGACAAACATTGTTTAAAATTTTTTAATGATTCAATCGAAGGTATACTATTATTCAAAATAGAACTTGGACTCATAGGAAGTTCATAATTATTGGTTTCCTAATCTATGTTTGAGGAAAGGTGAAAAATCCCATCTAATGGTGCCAAAAATATGTTTTCACTAGAAAACTAGCCTTTCTCTTTACTTTTGCCTTGGTCCAAAAGTGCCTCAAAGAGGATTTCACTATGGGACCTCAACATTTTATTTATTTTTTTGTGGTTAAAGGTATTAACCCTTTCTCCAAAATAGGTTGTAGAATCTAGTTTGATTGATAACCCTTGTTTGTGGTCTCCCAACAAAACATTGTCTCTTAGTCCTAAAAAATCATAAAAGGCCACATCATTCTCAAACTCCTCTACAGGAACTATGGATTCTTGTTGGTCCCAAGCTATAACTTTAGGGTGATATAGATAAAGTAGATTGTGGTAAATAACTAGTCTAAGAGTACAAATGGCATGAGTTTTAAATAGGTTGGTATTGGATAGGTCTTTATAAGGGTTGTGATCAGACTATACTTCACTATCAACATCATCATTAGTAGTCATTGGTATTAAAACATGAATAAGATACATGGGATCACCCCCATTCAGTTTAAATCTAAGACCCTATGTTCCTTTATATCAAGTCATAGATATTAGATTAAGAATTCCCTAGTGATTTATCCTGAGGACTCTTCCTTGATAGGCATGATTTTCCATTATCCTATTAGGAATGGGGTATTTGGAATTTTTATATAAATAAGCTAATTTATCATTGTATAACTAGGATTCATCATCTATAAGTGGGTCCTATTTTTGGCCAATGGCTAGTGTGAAAATGATAGGTGATAGACTATGTAATTTGCCTTTGCCCTTTGATGAGATTCCATGAAAGGTGGCTTAGCTTTAGGTCTTCCATAAGACTTGGGGTTCTATGGAATCTTGGCAATGTGTAATGTATTATAGGTCAAATAATCTCTTGGGCCATTATCTATGATGGTAAAATGATTGGATATTTTAGGAGGTGGTATATGGGAAGAATCAAGAATATCTATGTTAATGCAATTGGCCTTAGGTAGATTAACAATACTTTATTTCTCCTTATCCTTTTTGGGAATTGAATTCAAGTGAAAATGATAGTTATAGCTTTCATTCTCAGCCTCCAAATGCTTGTAATGTTCGTAGGGTTACAAATCACTATAAATGGTGACCTCCATAATTGAATGGGAGAATTTGAAACACTGATGTAATGTTGAAGGTATTTCAAAAATATTATGTATCCAAGGTCTACCCAAAAGCAAATTTTATGACAAATCAAGGTCTAACACATGGCATAGTGTATCATGGATCAAAGACCCAATGATAACTTATAAGTTGATGGTGCCTTGTGATTCACACTCTTCATTATCATAGGCCTAGATTGTGTTATTTTTTGGTTGGAGATCAGATTTTATGTATACAACATGTTTTATGAGTTTTACTACTTAATATTTAGGCATGATCCATTGTTTATGAGGACATGCTTCACTTTGTGTCATATGATTTCAAATTCAATGTACAATGGATTACTATGGAGAGGGAGAATAGATGGAATATAACTTTGGTCAAAAATAAATGATGGCTTGGGTCTAGATGTATAATTAAATCTTGGAATTTATCTAAGGATATGTCATTTGGAACTTACGATTGGCCAAGGAACTCTATCAATATGTTCTTATTTAAGGTGGACGTACATAACAAATCCAAGATGGAAATTTATGCAGGCTTATTTTGAAGTTGTTCCATAATATCAAATATATTTTATTTTATAGTGATATATGGCTTATTATTAACCAAAATGGTGGGTTAGATGGGTGTAGTGAAAAATGGTCATGGGCTAGGTATGGTAGTCTTTGACCATTGAGTTGTGATTACATAATCAATATTAGATACAAGACCATTGTTGTTATCAAATGATGGTAGAGGGGGACCAGATAAAATAAGTCTCAATTGTTAGTGCACTTGTATATGGTCATAAGGAAATGACAAGTTATATATAAGGTCCAAAATTAGTAATCCCTATTTGTTGGTACACTTGTATGGGGTCCTAGGTCAAGGAAGGATCACTGAAATAGGTTGGTCAGTTAGAATTGGTTGGCAATAGTCTTATTTGGTTAATACTTTGCCTTGGATTGATAGATATGGTGGAAATGTTACCTCCTACAATATGTCCTACAACTTTGTTTTAGTCATGTGAAATGATGTGGTAATTTTATTGGTTGTTAGCAGCATTCTAGCCTAGTTCCATCCATTTGGTTGATGTTGGTTCTGCTATTACTAGTATTGTTGTTGTTGTCTTAGTTATTGATACTATTAATGTTATTGTTCTAGCCTTTGTTGCTACTATCAATTGTTATTATGTTGTGGAAAATGGTTTTGATAAATACCTAGGTTTTGATTAGATGTAGAAGCTCCATTGTCTAATGTTATCTCCCCATTTTCCAACATATTTTGAATGAGATGTTTGATTTACAAATAATGGTGTAAATTATGTCAATTTCCCAATGGTATTCACAAAATTCATTTCATCTATACCAATCTAGATAAGGAAAACCCTCAAGATAATGCTTTGATATTTGCAAAATAATTAGATTAGTGGTGGCTAAATTGCAAAAAATGGCTTCAATAGGCTCTCCAAGTTTGTTGAAAACTCAACGAGCAGGCCCATTTTGCCTTGGAGGAAGGGTTTGCAAAGGCAAAGGTTTTTGTGTTTGTTGAGTTGGTCTATGCAATTGTAAAGGCTACACTTGTTGAATAGGTTTTTGATGGGGAGTAATTTGCATTTATGATATTGGATGAGCAGACAATGTTTGCACCATTTGGACATATCGTGACTCAGTTACTCTAATTCCAACAATATTATTTTTGTAGTTAAACTACTTATATTTTTCATAATTGTTGGCTTGGGTTGGTACTAATGCTTGTGCTTGGACTTGGTTTTGCATCTAATTTTGTATGTTTTCTTGGTTTTTATTCTATTTTTTATTTTATGAGGTAATCTTGATAATCCCTTTGTTAATAAGGACCTTTTCAATTATCAAACCTTTGTCTATGATTTCCTTGAAAGTGTGTGCACACTATAGCTCCAAATGGTAAGATATCTCACTGTGAAAATTCTTCTTAAAAATAGTGGATAGTTTCTTATCTAGTAAGTTATGGGTGAAATAGATAATAATAACTCTCCATCACTGTAAATAACTTGCAAAACTTTCACTAGTTTTCTATTTGGCTTAGAGTCAAATCTACTCATTTTTAAAATATCATGTTTAAGATTGTAGAATAAATGTTGCACAAACTTATCTAAAAGGTCATCAAAATTAGATACTAAGTTCTTTAGTAATTTAAGGCATTATTCCAAAGCTTGTCCTACTAGACTGCTATGAAACAATAATAAGAGGTATATGTCACATAAGCCACTAGTTGGAAAGAAAAAATAAATTAGTTATTACCCTTGTATTTTTCAAACTTCAGTGGTTCATACCCTAGAGGAAATGATATTTCAAAATAATCCATGTTGAATAGGTAGGAACACATATCATCCAGCTTAAACTTATTGGTCTATTTCTTGGCTTGGATGATAGCAATTGCATCCTTCATTTATTATATTTCTTTGGCAAAGAAACTAAAGGGAACATTGGCTTGAAGTAGAGGTTAAGTGGTCAAAGGTGGATTAATTTTATATGGGTATAATGGAAGGTTGATTTGGCTAGGGAATTGACTAGGAATATCAATTCATAGATTAAGATACAATTGTTTGAATTACATGCATTATAGTGCAATATTCTAGTTTGGATTCAGTATATAGGCCTAGATTTGGGGGAATTATGGTTAGGATGGAAGGATATGGATCTGAGTGAAGTATTGTACTTGATATGGTTAAATAAGACTTGTTAGTGACTAGTCAAACCTGGATTAATAAGGGGAACTTGTGAACCAAGGCCCTATGATTGAATTTGTGGCATGTTTGGAATAAAAGGCAATTGTTGCTTAACCGGTACTTATGGAATAATAAAACCTATTGGTTGTGTGAACAGTTATGAAATATATTATTGTTAAGCATTTGGAAATTGTCACTAACCAATAGACATACAATTTTTTATTAGACAATGTTTGTGATTGTAATAACATGTTATTCTATGACTAAAGAGGTATAATAGCCACTATCTTATGAGGTGGAATATTAGTTACCCCTATTGAGGTGGTAAATTGTTTGATATTTGGTACATTAGTAACTAGACTATTATTTTTTTATGGAATTTTAGTCATCACTTTTTGTGGTGGAGTAACATTCATCATGTTCTATTGAGGCAAGACACTATTTTGGGCTTGACTACTTAATCCTTATAGTTACATGCTTGAAAAAGTCACTAGTTGGGGATTATAGGTAGCTTGCTATGGTTGGGAGGTAGAAAATTTATTGACCCCTACTATTTCAAACCACTCATGGTTTTAACCAAAGGAACTTATTTTGGACTATTTATTTGTGTAGTTAAAACACTTTGGCTTAGATTGGATGACACTTGCTTGTTATCTATTATGTTTAGCACATTCATCTGCATAGAAGTAGTAGACACTTATTCAATATTTGGGGCATTTAACCTATCACCAATTGAAGTGATTTATTTGAATGGGTCTATACCTAAATTATTTTGGCATATCAATTTGATTATGACTTCTATTGAAGGAGATATCTCGATAAGTGGAGCATTTGACATGGTCATGTTATTGAAATTGTGTGCTAAATTTAAATAGGTCCAATATGTTGTTTAAATTTGTATAAAATGGTCCTTCATGATGCCTTTTCCTATGACAAGCATATGTGGGTCCTAATACAACATTGATACTAAATCTTGAGGATTGATAAAAGAGGCATGATCATTGGTTTGGTTGTAAGGCATGTTCTAAGGAACTCTAACTAGACTTGGCAAATTTTTGTACAAGAAATCTACTAAAAACTTAGCCCTTACCTTTACAAATCTTATTAGAACTTCATCCTTATTTTTAGGAAAGTGATGATAAAATAAATATGGATCATATATCTATGGAATCATAACATAGTATGGTTGTTGTTGAGCTTGTTCCACAATTAAATGTATGCTAGCTGGGTACTACATTATTATTCTTGGTCTTACACTGATTATGGAGGTGTGTTGACCAAATAGTGAGTTAAATGATCTTGGATTTATTCCCTAGATTTAGTGTTATAAGGTGAAATGGGATCCATATCACAACCTAATTCATCACCATAGGGGTATTGAACAAATTCATCTTGTGCAACCACATTATCATATCTTAGATTATACATGGCTCCACTATGAGTATAGTGAGACATATTCAAATAAATGATGAATGTTTCATGATAAAGGGCCTAGAGTTATATAAAATCTTAAAAACAATGTCCAAAGGACAAATGGTTTAAATTTGGTCTAACTTGGTCTAGAAATAATGAAGTTGTATCTCTAAAGGTATATGCTAAAACATGGTACACAATAGTCTAACATCAGATATCTAACGTCAAATGTCTCACACAAAAGTTCAAGTGGATGGACTAAAACTAGAATGCCAAACTCTAGGTACAAAGTGTTCCAAACAAGTTTAATCTAAGAAAAACAATGCACAAGAGATAGGCTCAAAACATGCATGTGCTAGGTTTTTTGGAAAAGGCACAAAAGCTAGACATTTTTTAAAAATAAGGTAAGATATTTTAATCTAATAAATCTGAAACACTTTGGCATAAACTAGGAATTTAACTTTAGACATGAAATTGGTCAATTAATATAAGGCATGAAACTCAAGGCATATGGAGATAGGTTATTTCTCCCAAATCTATGCACAAACAATAGTTCTCAAATTGAATAAATAATTAACCTAAATTGCACAACCCAAAAAAGATATACTAATGTCTAGGCCATATTACACAAGGCATAAGTAGAATCCAATCAATGTTTGGATTTAAATTTTCAAGGATAATTAAAAACTCAACTTTAGAAAACTAGGCTCTTTGAAAAAACAACAAGCTAGAAAAAATTGAATAGTATAATGACACTAGGTAAAAGATCCAAAAGGAATATATAGATTTGGTTTTGAAAAGGAATTTGGACACAAGGCAAATAAGCCTATGAAATAAATTGAGTAGTGTAAAAATGTTATCATGCTATAAATATGTAATCAATGGTTGGTTTCAAGACTCAAAGGCATGAGATTTGAAAATAATTAGGTAGGGTAACATTACCCTTTCTAATCAAGTGACACACACACACACAAAGGTTTGTCAAAAGGCTAAGGCAAAGGTATGGTGTCAAATGACCAATGAAATTCCTCCTCAAATGAAGGAGTGATGCATAAATAAAACTTATTTGGATGTGGTATAACAAACCAATAGATTAGACTCAAAATCCATGCAATAAAGGATAAAATGACACAAACACCTAAGTGTAATGTCCCAAATCCTAGAAATGACAAGGTTGTATAATAATAATTTTTTTGTCAATATCCTTGCTCTTGGGAGGATTTTAAGTGTTGATAAAAAAATAAAACTGCATGAAAAGTAGGATTTTAGGCCCCTATTCTCCTAAGGGTTTGTATTATGACATGGAACTTTGGGTTATTCACCCTGAATTAACATTATGTCTACAGTAAGTGGGGTTATTCTAAATTGTAAATTTATACACATTTATAGATGGTCCAAAGTATAGATAACACTAGAGATGTAATCATGTCAATTGGATCCATGTGAACTGACTTGTTATGAAAAGGTTTCATCCTTTTTAAAACCATTACATCTATCACTTGCTTAGTGTAGTGAGATGTTCGAGTTGCCCCTATGGTATGAGATGGAGTACCACTAATGGATCTTGTTTAACCACTCAAATAAGCATCTTAGTGGGTCATCCTCAATTTATATACCCCATAATGGAGTGGTTTTTAAATTATGCCAGGATATGAATTCATGGGTCAATGCTTCCTTAAAGAACTCGTGAGGAGGTGATGAACTCCCACTCACAAGCCAAAATGCATGAAAAATAAAATACAAGTGAAAAGACTTTAGGGTCACATTTAGATCACCCAACCCATATGGATTTAAGGAGCGCCTTAATGATGTTCTTTTAATTATTTTGGACCAAAGTGACTAAGGTAAATAATGAGCACTTTTGTCACCTGAACTCCTAAAGGGGATGGGGGAGAGCATACATGCATCAATCATTTTGCTTTAAAATAAACAACTTCAACTAATAATAAATACAAAATGAAACTCTTAAGATTATTTATGTAGTGTGAGAGTTAATTTTAATCACCAAAATGAAATGTGTAGTGAATTTTTTTATCCCCTTGGTCTTAGTTTGTTGAAAAACTTGTAAAACCTTTGAAAAACATGGAAGGCATGAAATGAACTAAGTTCATTTTAGACATGAAAGACAAAGTGTGAAAGATTTAACCATGTTCAAACTTTATATTTTTCACCTTGTGACTTGCAATTATTAGAGGGTTTTTGCCTACTTAGAAGCCCAAAAGTGAATGAGAAAATAATGTTTTGGATTTTTCTCTCAAGTTTCTCTACTTTTCTATCTCAGAGATCGATGTTGATCTATATAGGGATTGATGTTGGTCTACAAGGATACACATTAGTCAATTTAAAGGGATCAATGTTGATCAATATTGATCAATGTTAGTTTATTGCAAAACATAGAAAGATAAAATATGGTCTTTCATAAAAATATGGCTAGCAAGATGAGCCTAAAATCAATAAATAACACTAGATTCTACAAATAAATGGTTATTAAAATAATATTCAATCTCTTAGACACAAAATAAAAACCAAAAAATGCAAGAAAAAATCATTAATCATGTTTCCTCCATGATTTTTTCTTCACATAGAGGTTGATGTCAATCAGAAGGAAATCGATGACGATCTCTGTGTAAACTATGTGTGACTAAAAAATTAGAATACATGAATAATGAAATAAAAACTCAAATTGTAAAGACTTTCAAGCATTCATTAGAAAAATTAAGAGATGCATATTAATCCCCTTGATTTTATAGGATTCTTGAGGTCCCACTAAATGTGTCATTTTCCATCATAGGAATCCAAGAAGGGAGGTCAGTACAGTGTTAGTTCAAGCAATGAAAACTCAAATAAACACACTAACACTTACACTCATAACCTAGATACTAACAAAAGATAAATGGAAACATAACAAAAAAATAAAATATAATGACTCTTTTACCTTCCTTGGGAGCTTCAAATGCTTTGTTGAGTGGCTTGATCAGCTTGTGCTTCAATAAGTCTTTGGAAATGGAAGTTATATAGCTCCTTCTCTCATTGGCACTATGGATTTGATGTGGCTTGTGATTACTTGTCTTAATATTTTGGCATTATAACACTATTGATATGAGTCTCATGGAACAAATCTTACTTAGGAATGAAGAGGTATGGATTTTTATTTATAGCCTTAGGAATTAACTCTCACCCAAGGTGAGTTAGGGTTAAGTTAAGGATTAGAATGGGTTCAAACTAAACCTAGATGAGTCAAATCTAACCCTAGTAGAGTTAATAGTTGTCAAGTAATTATTATTTGAAATTAATAGACATGGCTCACAAAATTAGATATTTTAACATATTTTCAAAGATCTTAACAACTCATAAAGGTAATGATGAAAGGATAGGGTGTTTTAAATTTCTTATTTTCCTTTTTTAGATATTCATTAATTTCAAATGGATAATTTAACTACGTAGTTAATCTTGTTTAGCTTGTTAAATGATTTTGATTAGGCTTTTAGCTCTTTTAATATTTGATTTAAGTGTGAAAGTGCCCCACTTAATAGGTCCATAGGCAAAATTGATAGTTTTTATGCCACAAGGTGATTAAGGATGAATCTTTGAGAGGTTATTATTTCATACAATAGGATACCCTAATTAGGTATGTCTCACCATGATTCTGATATTTAAAAAATGATGCAAAAGAAAATTTGGGACATTCAGTTAATCCTAAGCTTAATTTGTAATGGTTGGTAGGAATTGGTTTGAAGTCTGATCAAAATCTAATTGTGGCTAGTTTTAGGTGTCTATAGTTATCTGATCACTAGTAATGTAACCTAAAACATTGTTGTGGTTTTATGGGACATTAAGATAGCCAAATTGGTTAGAAATGGTTTCCAAACCTTGATTTAGATTAGTTTTCTACTAGTTTTGATTCATTATTTGATTTTGATTATCAGGAAGCTAGTTCTAGTTCTGATTCTAGTTGTTAGAGTTATGTTATGGAAAAGGGTTTTGGTAAATACCCAAATTTTAATGAGATGTTGAAATAACATTATCTAAATATATTTCACCATTTTCCAACACATATTAAATTAAGTGTTTAATTTGAAAAAAATCATGAATGGATGACCCTTAGCTTGATGGTAGTCACAAAAATGATTAGCCTTATACCAGGTGAGTTTAGGTTGGCCTTCCTGAAATAGTTTCCGAACTGGCCAAAGAATAATATTAGCAGAAATCATTTTTTGGAACACAACCTTGATAGGTTCACCAAGGTCATTAAAAACTCATTTTTTTATTGTCATCTTCTTGGAGGTGGTATCTTCAAAGTAAATGTCTAAATAAGTGGAGTTTCTTGGGTACATCGTGGTTGCACTATTTATACATGTCTAAATTTAGTTACCCCATTCCCTACAACATTTTTGTACCTATTAAAAACTTTAGGTTTTTTTAGATGTATTTGTTTGATCCTACACAGGGGCTTGTATGTAAACCTAATTAAGAGTTTGATTTACAAAATAGATCTTGATTATAATTTTATCAATGAGGGATTTCTAAATTTGTATGCCTTTATCAATAATCTCTTCAAATGTATTAACACAATGTAATTTGAGATTATAGGCTATGTATATTTTCATGTTAGAATTAAAGACTATTTATAACTGATTTATAGGATGTTGTGTTGGAATTGACCGGCTAATGTGTTCCACCATTTAAAATAACTATAAAGCTCTCTCTTCCTCTTTGTTTGTCATGACACACATCAACCATAGTTACCTCATGTTCTACATTATAGGAGAATTATCACATAATTTTTTTAAATAGGTCATTAAAATTATTAATAAAAATATTATGTAAATGGAAGATCCACACCAAGGCTTTCCCATCCAAACTATATGTAAAATAGTGAAGCAAATACACACTATTGTATTCTACCTCTTGGCAAGCGATGAATAACTAAATTAAGTTCTCTCTTGGATCACCCTTCCCTTTGTATTTATAAAAATTAGGCATCTCAAAATGATGTATGATAGGTATTTTAAAATGTATCATATCAAAGGGATAAGAGAATATGTCATCCAACTTGAATTTATTAGATTGATTCCATGCTTGAAATTTAAAAACTACATCTTTCACCTCTTGCAAGTCCTAAAATGTGGGAACAAGTTGAGAGAGAATGGGTACATGTTTTTGGGTATTCACATTTGGATTACCTTGACCAATATAAAATGATGGAATGGGGTATTAGGGAAGATTCCCTATTAGTTGTTCTAACATGAATGTTCACCCTTTTATTGGGGTTATATTGATGATAGGGCACTTGTTAATGATAATCATTCAAGGGAGGATTAGGAATAAGAAGTTGATTTAGAGGGAATTATGGTTTGAATGGAGGAATGTTTTATTATGGATTAAATGAGACTTATTATGAATGCAAATGAACCTACTATTGATTCATAGGAATCTATTTGAAGGGTAATTTTTGTTGGTTAGGTGGAGTATGTTTGAAAGGAACATGTAGCTAGTTTGAATAGGAATATTTTTTACCAGAAGTGGTATGTGGTTGACTAATATGAATACATTGTTGATTAGAGAATGTCTATTAGGGATTGGTTACCACTTATTGTGGCAGTGTGTTGGTCACATTCTATTGAGGTGGAGGATTGGTCACCACCTACTGAGGTGGAGGATTTATCACCACTTTTTGAGGTGGTGGATTAAGGGTTTATTGCATATTATAAGAAAGGACTTGTTGTGGTAGGGTATTTTCAACCTAATGTTATGGATTAGGATTTTTACAACTTATTGTTGCATATTGGTCACTACTTATTGAGGTGGTGAGTTTATAACATGTTATGGATTATTTAGAATGTTAGAATAAAGGATCATTAGGAAATTAGAAGAGTTTTTTATTGAATTTTGGATGGCACTTGATGTGGATTTAATTACGCTAGTTAAGATTTGTTAATCATATGTTGGGAAGAATCCATTGAGGAAGTTAGACTATGATTGGCCAACGAATCACTATTGGATAGAAGAGTGTTAAAAATATCCATGACTAATGTGGTAGTATATAATATATTTGTATTAGATGTGTGATTAGAAAATGGATCATTTTTTGATAGGTCAACTAATGGGAGATTTTTTTCCATAATTAGGGGATTCTGAATAGCTATATAAGCTAGAAAGTTATCCAAAGTATCCAAGAACTGACTAGCTTGTAGTACTTGGGAGGCAAAGATTTGGATTTGTGAAAGTAGGTCAATAGGTTTACCTTTTACTTTTCTAGATGCCACAAGGAATTGAATAGAGTATTGCACAAGAGCCTAACTTTGGCTACAAGTAGATTGATTATCTTGGTAGAGTAAGGACCATCTCTAGAGATATAACCAAATAGAAAAACTTATCCATTAAAAACCCAGTTATAAATTTAGCACCAATATCTAATATTATTATAAGGTTTTCCTCTTTATTATCATAAAGGTATTGTGTAAATTGGTCTTGTCCAAATTCTTCACTAGATGGCACATTTGTGAGTTATTGACATATTGCATCTTCAAGACTCTCAACATATTTTTCATATCCAAAGGGATTATAAATTACTTCCTCATCAAAAAAAGGGTTATAAATAGCCCAACTACATGTATACATAGGCATGTTTTTATTTATAATCTTCATCTGGGAATAAGTTTAGAATTTTATTTGATCTAGAATGGGTTTTTTATTGAAGTAGAATTTCATAATAAACTTGTGAATTTGAATGTTTTAAATTAACTTGCCTTGTTTGTGTCAAGCCGAATATCAAAATGGGATGGTTTAATCCAAGTGATTCAATTAAATAGACAAGTAATAAAAGTATGTGGATCAAACTCGTTTTCAAAAGTGTAAGCAAGTCCAAGTATATTCAATCATTTTCAAGTACTTATCTCTCACAAAAGGATGTAAGGGATTAATCTTTGAATCTCAAAAAGTACTTGTCTCTCACAAAAGGATGTAAGGGATTGATGTTTGAATCTAAAAAAGTACTTGAGTTTGATTTTATTTTAATGTTTGAATTTGGAAAATTAAGTTTAATTAATCTTGAATTGATTTTATTGATTTTTAAAATTATATATGACTTGCTTTAATATTCAGAAAAGATTTGACCTTTGGAAATTTGTCCAACTTTGAATTTTTAGAAGTTTGGATGACTTTGATTTTTGAAAGTTTGTTCAACTTTAAATTTTTGAAATGTTTGGTCAACTTGAGATTTAAAATTGGAACTATAATTAAAATTCACATTAGGTTTGAAGTGGAATTAGACTCGAAATGTAATTATAATAGATTCGATTTGATTTATTTTATAAAGGGAAGCATAACAACATAATTTGGACCGAATTTCAAGTTTTCAATTTAACATCATAATACTGAATAAGGGGTGAAATTTGGCCTAAAGTGGGTAGATTAATGCCTTATGGTGTAAGTGTAAATGGACTATGTTTGGACTTAGCTTTGAATATAAAATGAGTTTTGACACAACATGCAATCATATAATATTATTTTAGTGATAAATCAAGATTCCATCACAATAAATGAGCCTTAATTATACTCACTTCAAGATGAGAAATTTAAGGATTAATTTAATTAATAAAATTTAGATGTAGGTGAAAGATGTGAACATAGGATTGAAATAGGAAGAGATTCGTATGGTGTTAGTGAATGAAATAAAATCCAAACAAAGAACACACTAAGATAACACCATATGCCTATCTCAAGGGGGAGAATATTAACAAAATAAAATGAGAAACACAAATAGAATGAAAATAAAAATAAATCCTTCACCTTCCTTGGAAGCTCCAAATAACTTGTTGAAGTGGCTTGTTCGGCTTGTGCTCGATGAGTCTTCATCAAATGAGGCTTGGTTATCTCTTTGTCTCCTTGGTACCTTTATGATGGCTTTGGATTTGGCTCAATAATTTGGCATTATAACACTAATTGAAATAGATTTTGGAATTATTTATGCATTATAACTTTGCATTATCCAAGCTTAAAATTCATGTTCATGGCTCTTCTATTTATAGATTTTCAAAATGGTTAGAATTAACCTGAATTGTCCATATCAAGATCAAGATGTGTGACTAAGAATCCATTCAATTTTTGTGAAAAAAATAAATAAATTCCTATTAGTGTAGGTTTTTATTTTTCCCTATTTTTTAATTAGGGAAATTATATTTTTGTGCATATATGGAGTTTTCCTACAATTGTGGGATAGGCTAGCTTATGTGGAGATGTGTGTCATAGATGTGTCATATGTGTCATAAGTAACTCCCTTGATGAGAGTTACTTCTCTATTCTTAGCACCTTGTCACCACCTTTCATAGATGAGTTATAGTCTATTCTTGGTGTGCCTTGGCCACCTTTTGTGGAGGAGTTACTTACGTGCTCTCCTATATGTATTCTTCACTTTGGCCATCTCATGTTAATCAGATTTTGGTTTTCTCCATTTTGTCTTGTGTAATTTATCTTCTTGTATAATTTCAAATTACTTTAGCATCTATGTGGTGTACACTTGCTTCATCTCATGTGATCACATCTCTATTGCATTCACATTATCTAGATTTTGGCAACAACTTCGATATGGTATCAGAGCCACTACGGTAATCGTGTGTCTAGTTATGCTACTTTGCTTTCTTAGTAGTTTTTTTTGCTTAACTCTGTTGCATTTGAGAGCTTTGGTAGAGTTTCTTGAAAACTCATGAAAATCCATAAGGAAACTTGTTAAAAAAAATTACTTTTGTGTTAAAATTTTCCAAGACATCTTATAGATCTATTGTGGCTTTAGCAAAGGCAGTAGAATTTCTTTTTTTTGGTCATTCTATAAGAAAGATAGATCTCTGCAATCTGGTTTCTGTTCTTGGATGCCACTTTCAGTGTGGGACATCTAGTAAGATGAGGTGTGCGACTCCAACTGGGCACAGTCCAGCTCCACGACATACTTCTCTTGTTGCAAGTTTAAAGTTATTCTAATCTGAATTAGTCATTTGAATAAGTTGAGAGAGGCACAGTCTAGTAACAAGATCGCCCATTTCAATCTTCCTGCAACGTCACGCAGTAGTCCTTCCTATATCCTTTTGCAATGCTACGTAGCATCCCTTCCTACAACGCCAAGTAAGATAGCCATGCCATCAAACCGTACAGCATCCAGTGTGCAGGTCTGTAGATTTTTCATTTTCTTTTTTTCTACAAGCAAAGTCTAAACTATTTTTTTGGTGCCCCTTCCTTCCTTGGTGTCCCATGTGGGCCCTTGGACACTTGGCATCCATCAAATTGTCTTTTTCTTTATTTTTTTTTTCAGTTAAAATTTAACTTGTAAAAAAAATTAGTCAATTTGACTAAATATTAAGTTTTTTAGACAATTTGATAATTTGGGGGTTTAGATTTAAAATTGTATCTTTGCCTATCGAAGATGAAGGGTGAGGCCCAGATTGGAAAGAGGCCAATTCCTCCTCACAAAGACCTCCTTTGGATTCTTCACTCTGTGCCAAATCTAATGAGTGGTTGGAAGGCCACTTTCTCTCTCAAAACAAGAATTTTTTAATGTTTTAGTGCTTTTTTTGCAAAAATACTAGTTTACGAGAAAATTGAACCTTTAATATCTTGCAAACGGTAGCTCAGATTTGGGTGCCATTTTTTTCAAAAGTGTTTATAATTCAATTATCCATAGTGTAGGATTGTTATTTTTTAAAAATTCACTAGTTTATAAAGTTCCAAAAATTTAGGCCTCTCGAGACGCATTTTCAGCTGAGTCCGACGTCCTATTTGCTTAAAGTCTTGCACTAATTGCTCGAAGATGCATTATCAACTGAGCCCAATGTCTTTTGAGCATGCACTTTCATATTTGGGGGGGCTCAAAATTATAGGGGGTGTGATTGCTTTTCACAACTTACAAATCTTTGCTTTCATTCTCTTTTTTGCATAAATTCACAACTTGCAATCAACACAATTTCACCTAAATTCAGCTTAAAATAGATTCTTTTCAACTCAAAACCCTAACACCCTTCAACTATCATGAATGGAATATTAAAATATCAATCATTCTTAGAATCAAATAGTTGTATAGGATCACCATGGGTACTGAAGTAGAACCCAACACTGATGTTGAAAAGGTCAAGTGGTACAACCATAGTGATGAAGCCTATGGATTACTGAGCTTGTCTATGTATCCAAAACTTATCTTCCATTTATAAACCTCCAAGACTCCCAAAGACATATGGGACACCTTAGAACTCTTATTTGGGAAGCTTGATGAGATGAGAGGACATGAGCTTGAAAATGAACTCATAAGTCTAAGTCCTAGCAACTTTGACACCCTACAAGACTTCTTCACTAAGTTTAAGGCCCTTAGATTGCAATTGAAAGAATGTGGGATAGAGAAGAAAGATGATCAGCTCATTCTTTCTATTCTCGCAAAGTTAGGTCCAAGATATTAAGTCTTTGTCTCCACTTTCCATGCCACAAAAAGTGCTCTTGGCACTACATGGAAAATGCCTTCTTTGGATTCATTCATTGCTGACTTGACTAGGGAGCAAGATAAGATAATTCAAATGGGCACAATGAATTCTACTTAATCCCAAGCTTTAATAGCTGGAAATGGTAAGGATAAGACTTCAACAAAGGAGAAGAAGAAAAAGAATAAGGACCAGGAGAAGAAGAAAGAAAACAACAATCCTGCCAAAAACAACACTGAGTTTTTCTCCTCCAATGCTAAACCTAAGAAGGAGAAGGTTAAGTGTGCCTATTGTAAAAAGATAGGGCATGATGAACACAAATGCATGAAGAAACAAATAGATCACCTAACTCATCTTTTAGAGAAGCACAACATAGGTGTTCCTGAGTCCATCAAGCAGAATTCATCTACCCAAGATTCTACCAAGTCAAAAGGTAAGGATAAGGAGAAAGAAAAGGGCAAGGCCCTTGTATCTACTACAACTTCTATAACATCATGGGTCATTGATTTGGGTGCTTCTCACCACATGGGCTCTTCACTATTTGAGTTTTCATCTTTAGAGCCTTTTAGCATGACTTCAATTAGTTTGGATGATGACACATCAGTTTCTGTTGCAGGTAGAGGGTTAGTTGAAATGGAAGAAGGAACATTCAATAGTGTTCTAAGTGTTCCTTCTCTTTCAATCAATCTCATATCAGTGTACAAAATCACTCGCATTGGTCAGGGCATAAGAGTTGAGTTTTTACCAGATTCAGTGGCTATCAGGGAGTTACATAGTGATAGTATAGTGGTAGTGGGTAGGGTAGATCACCAAGCAAGGTTATACACCTTCTCACATTTTGCACTTAATTCTTCTCCAACATCATTGCTGACTCATTCAGATGAAGTTAGAAAATTGTGGCATGAGCGGTTTGGCCACCTTAACTACCGCTACCTTGAACAACTTTGCAAAAATGACATGGTCATTGGCTTGCCTCGTGTCCAATTCTCAAAATGACTTTGCAAAGGGTGCTCCCTTAGGAATCATCTCGAAGAAAAATTTGACAAAGGTAAATCTTGGAGGGTTTCACAACCTTTGGAGTTAGTCCACAGTGATGTATCGGGACCCTTTCCCAAACCAACTTTCACAAGGGCCAAGTACATCCTCACTTCATTGATGATTTCTCTAGGTACACTTGGATATATTTTCTCAAACAGAAGTCTGAAGTGTTTGAAAATTTTCTAGACTTCAAGGCTCTTATTGAGAAATAGAGTGAAAAATCCATCAAGGTTCTTCAAACTGATAATGGAGGGGAGTATGTCAACAACAGATTTAAGTAGTTTTGCACCACAGAGGGGATTAATTTGTAGTGCACAATCACTTATATTCCTTCACAAAATGGGGTTGTAGAATGCAAAAATAGGTTCTTGAAAGATATGGGTAGCTGTATGATTCACTCCAAATCCTTAGTACCAGAATACTGGGCCAAAGCCATCAATTATGCTTGCTACATTCAAAATAGGGTTCCTTACAAAGCTTTGAAAGGGATAACACCCTTTGAAGCTTGGCATAAAAGGAAACCTGATGTTGAGCACCTCAGGGTTTTTAGATCCCCAACCATGGCCCGCATACCGAAGAAGAAATGTAAAGCTATGAAATGTCAGTCCAAGCCTTACATCTTTATAAGATATCTAGATGGTATCAAGGGGTTTCACCTTCTAGATCCAGTCATTCATGAGTTGTTCATCAAGAGATGTGTCCATTTTTAGGAGAGTCCTAGAGACTCAACACTTGACACTTCTTCTCCCTCATTAGATCTACTTCTTCATGATGATTCCTCATCAGATTTAGATCAGCCATAGTAGGTTCTTGAGCCAGAGACATCTTCATCTTCTTTGAGTTTAGACAATGAGGATAGTGATGGTTTGATGTAGGTGGATATATCAGACCAAGTTTGTAGTAGATGGGTCAGTTGATAAGTATAAGGTGTGATTGGTTGCCAAGGGTTTCTCACAGGTGATAGGAATTAAATACTCAGAGACCTTTGCACCCATTGCAAAGATGACTTCTATCTAACTCACCTTGGCTATTACCATAGCACATGGTTGGGATGTGCACCAGATGGATGTGAACAGTGCCTTTCTTCATGGATACCTAAAGGAGGAAATCTACATGGAACAGTTGCCAAGATTTGTTCAAGATTCTTCCTTAGTATGCAGACTTAGGATATCTATCTATATGGCCTTAAACAGGCCCCTCAGGCATGGTATGCCAAGATGGATTCCTTCCTTCTCACAGTGGATTTCACTAGGTGCCATTCTGACCCCAATGTCTACTTCTTCTGGAAGGATGACTCACTCCTAATTTTGGTTCTATACGTTGACCTTTTGATCATTGAGAGTTCTTTATCAGCTATTACAGTGGTGAAGGCATCTCTCTAAGATAGATTTGACATGACAGACTTGGGTTTGTTGCACTACTTCCTTGGCATCGAGATCTCACGGTCAAATTTAGGGATTTCTCTTACACAACCTAAGTATGCTCTTGACTTATTGGCTCAATTTCACATGGCTAATTGTAAGCCATCTCTGACTCCCTTTCTATCAGGAGTCAAGATTGAGGCTAATTGTTCTTCACCATTGGTTGATGCCACTCGATATCGACAACTTTTTGGTAGTCTCATCTACTTGACTCACAATAGGCCCGACATATCATATACAGTGGGACTTGTCTCCAAATTCATACAGGAACTTCATGAGCTGCATTGGAAAGCAGCTAAGAGGATCTTGCATTACATATAGGGTTCACATAGATATGAGATTCATTACAAATTTGGCATAGAGGTTGACTTGGTTGGATATACATATTCAGACTAGGCTAGTGATTCACAGACTCGTAAGTCCACTTTTGGTTATAATTTCTCTCTAGGTTCTGGTCCTATCAGTTGGTCTAACAAGAAGCAGAATGCTATTGCTATATCATCCACAGAGGTAGAGTACAGAGAAGTTGTTAATGCAGCTACTGAGGCTATTTGGTTTCATGGGGTACTTGATGAGTTTGGCATTCTTATTAGGTAGCCCACCATCATTTATTGTGACAACCAGAGTACCATTCAGATTTGCAAGAATCCAGTTTAGCTACAGTGAACCAAGCACGTAGAGATTCACATGCATTTCATTTAGGAGCTTATTCATAGTTAGGTCATTGACTTGATATTTTACCAGTCTTTAGAGTAGGTTGCAGACATCTTCACCAAACGTTTCACTGAGAGCAAGTTCATTCATCTATGAGATCTTCTTGGGGTATGGTCTACATCTGCAGCAGCATCATCTTCAAGGGGGCCTTCTAGCCTCTTCTTTTCTTTTATGTCTCTCTTTTGGCGGGGGGGAGTTTTTTCTTACAAGTTTTTTCCTTTTCTCTATCTTATGGGAGATTGCATTTGTACGTGGGTACCTCATCAGGCCTAGTTACTGGGACCCATTTTATATTTCCACACTGCCCACCTAAGCTGTGCTTATGGGGGGTATTAGTGTAGGTTTTTATTTTTCCCTATTTTTTAATTAGGGAAATTGTATTTTTGTGCATACATGGAGTTTTCCTACATTTGTGGGATAGGCTAGCTTATGTGGAGATGTGTGTCATAGATGTGTTGTAGGTGTCATAATAATGTCATAAGTAACTCCCTTGATGGGAGTTACTTCTCTATTCTTAGCACCTTGTCACCACCTTTCATGGAGGAGTTACATTCTATTCTTGGGGTGCCTTGGCCACCTTTTGTGGAGGAGTTACTTACGTGCTCTCCTATATGTATTCTTCACTTTGGCCATCTCATGTTAATCAAATTTTGGTTTTATCCATTTTGTCTTATGTAATTTATCTTCTTGTATAATTTCAAATTGCTTTAGCATATATGTGGTGTGCACTTGCTTCATCTCATGTGATCACGTCTCCATGGCATTCACATTATCTAGATTCTGGAAACAACTCCGATAATTCCTTCATAAATATTTGGGATAGAAAGCTAATAAAGAGGCATGGAGGGCCTTAATGAGCATGGGGTGGATTAATCCTGATATTTTATGCATTTATGGCCTGGGGATGCCTTACTAGAAAATAATGTCATTTGATGATGTAAATATTCAATATTAATTTATAAAAAAACATTCAAAAATCTCCATATAATTATTAATTAGGTTCATGATTTGAATTAATTATCTTTAATCATGATTAGTCACTTTGGTGATAATTTTGGCCCTTTGGTGCACAAATTAATCAAATTGGTCAAAATATGTTGTTATTGGCTTGAAATTTGACTGGATTAGAATTAGGATTAAATTTTAAATGCATTGAATTTTCTATCCCATTTAGGATATTTCTAACATAAAATAACAAATTCACATGTCTTGTGCAAGCAATTTGGTAGAAAAGAGCAATCCAGAGCACTCAAGCATGAAAATATCATTTTGACTTGAAATGATCTAATCAAAGTTAGTTGTATCATAAATTGTATTGCCCCATTTAATGATAACCTAGCCAAAATTGGCACTTAAATATATCAATTTCAACTCATTTAATGTGTTTTAGTGTTTTTAGGCCAAATTATGCATTTTGGTAAGAATTGGTCAAAAGCCTGGTTGAAGGTCATCAATGGTTGGTTTTAGTGTCTATAGTTTGCCCCTATTTTGGAATGCATTTCAAGATATAGGAATAGTAACATCTTATCAAAAAATGTAAAGGTATTATATGCCTACAACTGTAATGATGATGAACTAGTTATATGATGCCCCCTTGAGGGAATGATTGGCAAAAGTAGGTTGGAAAACGATCCCTCAAAAAGAAAGAAGAAAAATGAGGGGAAAAAAGGAAGGAATATGATGGGGTGAGAACACAATGATTTTTAAAATTATTCCAAAATCATCGAGAATGCAAGTGGGATGGTGTATAATGGTTTGCCCAAAGGTAGTTATAAGCATTGTACCCTAATAGTGGCAACATGGTATGATAATACAATGATTTTCCCAAAGGTAGTTATAATCATTGAGAAGATGGAGCTTCCCCAATTAGAATAGACAAATAAGATAACAACATGCCCCTATTTAGGAAAAAATAAATTAAATTGGTGAGAACATAATGATTTTCCCAAAGGCAGTTATAATCATTGAGAAATGTAGGTGCGACATTAGAGAATGATTTACCCATAAGAAATTATAATAATTGGACCTTGATTATGTAAAACATGATTGATTAGATAATGATGATGATGATGATAATTTTACATAGAGGGTAATGATTAATTAGAACAACTTGTTAGTAGGGAAATGCTTGTTCGAACTAACAAAGGTTGAAATTATTTCATGGTTAATTACTCTGTTTGGGATATGAATGGAATATTGGTGACAAGGGGATATTGATGCTACCCTTGATAAGTAGATTTCCTAAAGCTAATTTTTATTTTATTACTTGATGGTAGGCATCATGATAGAACACCATGAAGACTGGACCAAAATATGCATAAGGACTAACTCTTGAGATCCAATACTCAATAAAAAATAATGCACCAATGATAAAAAAAATCATGATGATAATGTAAACAAATGAATATGGATGGATTTAGGTATAAATACATAACTAATCACCCAATTAATGCATATAAACTGAATCAAGGCAACATTATTGAAATAAAAAAAATAAGAACACAAACAACAAACAAACAAATAAGCAAAGAAACAAACAAAGAGATAAATAATAGTTAGTCCTAATGTTAGTATAAATAATGTGATGAACATTACCCCTAGTAATAACTTAACAAACAAAAATGACTAGGGGAATAGAAGAAAAGGAAATGGGTGGCCGAGTTATCTCCATATGCACTAGGTAAGTGGATGCTGCCTATATAGTTCCATGGACATAATATCTAACAAAAACTTTAGGCCAAATGTATTTCTCCTAGGGAATGGGAATAAAATTATAATTTATGAAAAAATATGATGAATGTGATATAAGAATAGGAATTAACTCACAAAATGGTGAGATCATGGGAGAAAAATGCCAAAAATGATGGGGAAACTAAGTGACAAGTGATTTGATTGTGACTTAGTAACGGTTCCAAAAATCCTTAAGGCAAAGAAGTGGTCAATGTTTTTGGTTTTTATAATGATTTTTAAAATGTTTTTGGAATTTTTGGAGTATTTCAAATTGATCAAGAATGATGATACACTAAATGGTTTAAGCTCACAAAAATGTTAGAGTGTTTCTTAAGATGCTCACAAAATGGTGAGAGCATGGCTTAGGTTGCTTGTGAAATGGTCAAATTGTGGGTTAGGTTACTCACAAAATTGAAAAAGCATGGCTTAGGGTGACTGAGCTAACCTCAATAAGTATCGATTGCTTCCTACATAGTCCCAGGTTGGGGCCTCAAATCACTATAGTTCCACTTAATAGCAAAGGAATCTAACTAGTGTAGCATTTAATTCAAACAAAATAGCCACAAGTCGTATAAAGGCACAATATGGCATAGAGAATTGATATTTGGTATGGTTAAATCACAATAAAAAATGTTTCCCCTAGTTTTCCCATAGGTGGTTATAACTAAGATACAATGACATAGGTCATTGAGAATAATTTGTGCATAGGTGATTATAATTAGGATCAAGATAATGAGAGAGAATGAAATAAGAAATGAAGGATACAACTACCAAATGTCTATCTTACTACTCCAAAATACTACCTCTATCTAGAATGTGTGAAACAACTACTGACACTAAATCTAAATCCTCCTACTAAAAGTGTTGATAGAACCAAATGGAATGGAACCAAGGTCATAGGGCCAAGTAGGGAGGGAGAGATGAACTCAGCTGATGGGGAAGCTTTGGTAAAATAGAAATGTGATAGGAAAAATGATAAGGTGGTAGGATGATAGAATTAAAAAATGGTATAGTAAAAATAAGATTTGAAAAAATGATACAACTTGCAATGGTCCTTATAGACAATACACCAAGTCACTTAAGAATAATACTGCTTGAGGTGGATAATGTTCATCAGCTCATAAAGTTTGTGGCCATCTGGTGTGGCAAGCTTATATGTTCCTATTCCAAAGTTTTTTATAATGATGAAAGGACCAACCTAGTTGGGTTTGAACTTACCTTTATGCTTCTTTTCAACCATGGTATTCTTTTAGTTTTCTTTAAGGATAAGATCACCAAGTTTAAATTCTTTATGTTTTATGCACTAATTGTAATGGCCTCAAAGTTGATTCTGATAAGCTTGGAGATTATTCACTACATCCATGCATTTTTTATCAAGTAATTTTAGTTCTCATAAGTGAGATACTCAATAGTCATTTTCATCTAGGACATGATTGAAAGAGATGTGTAAAGATGGAAACTCAACGTCAATGGGAAGGATAGATTTTGTATCATAAAAAAGTGAATATGGAGTGGATCCTATGGGTGTATGGTGATTGGAACAATATGCCCAAATAATGTGTAATATCTAAAGGTGCCAATCATGATTGACATCATTGACAATCATTTTGAGAATTTTGATAATGGTTTTATTTGATGCTTCAACTTGGTTATTACCTTGAGGGTAATATGCCATAGAAAAGTATTGTGTGATGTTGTATTTAACACATAACTTATTGACATCCTTTTTCTTGAATGATCTTCCATTATCAGATATAATGTCAAAGGGGATGATGTAGTGTCAAATGAGATGGTTGAAGATGAACTTGGAAATTTGCTTCCTAGTCATGTAAGTGAGGGGTATAGCTTCAAACTACTTAGTGAAATATTCAGTGGTGGTAAGGATATGTTTATGGCCATCATATGAGGTGGGATTGATCTTCCCAATGAGGTTAAGGCCCCATATAGAAAATGGTCATGGTGTCAACCTTGGTTTCAAAGTTTTGGTTAGGGCATGAATCAGATTGGCCTACCATTGACACTTGTCACACTTCTTTACATATGTAGCTACATCTGCATCCATCATGGGCTAATAATAACCAGTACGTAAGAGCTTTTTAGATAGGACAACCCCACTAGTATGGGCTCCACATACTCCATGAACTTCCCATAACACTAGCATAGATTTTATTGATGTTAAATAATGAAGCAGAGTTCCATCAAAACTATGGTGGTAAAGGGTTGATCCAAGTAAGGTATAATGAGTGGTTTGGTGGATGAAGGCTTTGGATTTTTTTCAAGATAGGTTAGGTGGTAAAACATGATCATGTAGGTAGTTATAAAGGTCAGAATACCAGATAGAAATAGGACCAATAATATCACAGATCATCATGATCATTAAAGGCTCATGAGCTAGTGCTAATAAATTCTTGACAAGTAATTGATACTATTTATTTGTGTCTATTTGTCAAATTAGAGATCCAATAAAGGTGATAGAATTTATGGTTTTGTTACTTTCCCTTGGTATATGCTCAAACTAAATTTTATAAATCTATCATTTAAGAGTGTCGACCATGGCCTTATATGGAACCAACTTGTCATCTTTGATCTGAAAATGGTCTATAACTTGATTAATTATTAGATGAGAATCACCATAAACCTTAATATGAGATACGTTCCATTATACCACTCATCAAAGTCTTGCAACAAGTGTTTCATATTTATCCATGTTATTGGTACAAGGAAAATTGATCTTGAATGATTTAGAGATTAGATTCCCCTATGGTGTAATAAATAAAAGACCTACCCCTGATCCATGTGTTTTGAATGATCCATCAAAATATAAATTCCAATGTTGTTCCTCAAGAGGTGTGTCAATGATGGTCACTATGGATTCATTAGGAAATTAGAATGTGAGTGGCTCTGTATCAGTAAGGGGTGCTTTAGTAAGCTAATATACAAGAACTTGCCCCTTAATGGTTTTTTGGTTGATGTATTTGATGTCAAACTCATTGAGAAGCATGATTCACTTGGCCATGTGACCTTGTAAATTTATTTTAGATAGTAGATACTTGAGTGGATCTATTTTTGAAATAACCATGGTTTTATTGTTTAACATGTAATGGCATAGTTTATAAACTACAAAGACCATGGCTAAATAGGATTTTTCTAAGGGTCTATAATTGTGGTCATACATGACTAGTGTACTATTTAAATAGTATACAACATGCTCTTTTACATTTTTATCATGCTAAGCTAAAAATTTCCCATAGGGCATTATCAGTAGCTGATAGATACAACAAGAATGTTTTCCTAGCATAGGTTACAATAAAATAGGTGGATTTACTAGATAGTCTTTTACTTGTTGAAAAGCTATTTGGAAGTGATCATCCTAGTGAAATATGACTCCCTTATTTATAAGATGAGTAAAAGGATGACATTTTTTTTCTAATTAAGATATGAAGTGTTAGATAGACTAGATCTTGCCCTAAAAACTACACAGCTGCTTCAAAGTAGTTGATAGTTTCATCTCTGTAATAGCTTAGAATTATGCTAGATCAAATTCAATGCCTTGATGAGACATAATGAAGCCTAGAAATTTTCTTGATGTGACTCCAAAGACACACTTCTTAGGATTAAGTATGACTTTATACTCACATAATATTTCATATATTCTACGTAGCACTACTAGGTGATTGACCCTAGTCTTTCATTTGCCAATAATGTCATCAATATAGTATTTAACAATATCATGTATCATATCATAAAATATGATGGTCATGGATATTTGGTAGGAAACTCTTATATTCTTAATATCAAATAGCATAACATGAGAATAGAATGTTCCCCATAGAGTGGTGAATGTTTTTTTATGTTAGTCTTTTGGTGTGATTATGATTTGTTTATATCTCAAAAATACATCCATTAGTGAAAGAATTTCATAACCTATTATGGATTCGATAATCATGACAATGTTTGGTAATGAAAAGTCATCCTTAGGGTAAGCTTTGTTTATATCATAGAAATTAGTATAGATTTTTATTCCTTCTAGATTTTTGCTAACTAATACAACATTGGATATCCACTCTGAGTAGTCAATGGATTGAATACATCCTACTTCTAAGATTTTTTCCAACTCTTTATTTACTAATATAACAATGTGAGGCCGCATCTTATGTAAATTTTGTTTTACTAGTTTGGCATCATGATTGACCATAAGGTGGTGCAAAACCAATGTAGGCTCCAAACCTAGCATGTCAAAATATGCCCATGTAAAAATATCTACAAACTCCCTCAAAAGGGATATGAGGACTTCATGCTCCTTCTTAGTAAGGGAAGCACCTAGCTTGATCCACTTTGGGTCATCTAGGGACCTAATGTTAACCTCTATCATATCTTCCACTAGAAGGGTTAAACCATCTTCAAGGATAATTGGAAAAGATTTGAATTGGTTGGCAAAATTAGAGTCCTCTACTAGGATTGGCTCTTCAATTTACCCTAGGTATGATGAATCAGAGTCCCCCAATGAAAGTTTGGCCATATAAAAAAAACTATTGAAAACTTTAGAATGATTTGATCAAAATTTTATTGTTCTTCAAAACTAAACTCAAACTCATAGACAAGTTTGTCATTGGTGGTCTCCTAAGCTATGGTTGAATAAGGTTGAACACCCCCATATAATGGTGCCTAAAATAGGTTTTCACCACTAGACTGGCCATTTTTTTTACTTTTATCCTAGTCAACAAGTACCTCAAAGAGGTTTTCCACTTTGGGACCTCAATGTTTTAATTATTTAATTTTGGCTCAGGGTGTTCACCCATTCTCTAAAATATTCTATAGGATCCAACTTGATTAAGAACCTTGATTTATCATCCCCCCAAAAAACATTATTTCCAAGGCCAAGAAAATCATAAAAAGCCTCATCATTTTGAAATGCATCAATTGATATGTTGGACTCTTGCTGGTCCCAGTCTATCAATTGGGGATAATACAATGGTAGTGGGTTATGATGAATGACTAGGCTAAGGGTACAAATGGAATGGGTGTCAAATAGGTTTGTTTTGGCTAGGTCATCAAAAAGGATATGATTAGGCTCTACTCCATTTCCAACATCTTCATCACTAGTTGATGGCAATGGAACATGAGCAAGGTATATGGAGTCACCCCCAGGTAGTTTAAATCCAAGTCCATAGGGTCCTTTGTATTTGGTCATGGAAATTGGCTCAATTGTACCCTATTTATTTGGTTTGAGGCCTCCTCCTTCATAGTCTTGATTATTCATAATCCTATTAGGAATAGGATACTTTTCATTCTCATAATAATTAGCTTGGTTGTCATTGTAAAAACATGTTTTATCCCCTTCAAGAGGGTCTAGTTCTAGGCTAGTTGTTGGTACAAACATGATAGGTTCTTTTCCTTTGATATTTTGTTACCATTTTGGATGAAGTGGTTTAGATTTAAGTATTCCAAAGGACTTAGGATTATGTGGAAGGTTTACAATATAAAAGGTAGCATGGGTCATTTACTCTCTTGGGCTATTAAGTGAGATAGTAAAATAATTATCTATTTTAGGAAGTGGTATGTGGGAAAGGGAATCAAAGGTATTAGGATCAAAATAGTTATCCTTTGATAGATCAAGGTGTATTTATTTTCCCTTATCCTATTTATCTATTGAATTCATGCCAAAGTGATAGTTATAACTCTTAAACTCAGCCTCTAGGTACTTTTAGTGCTCATATTGATGAAAATATCTTAGTGTATAAACTTCCAACCCTGAATGGATAAATTGATACATTGGTGCAACATCGATGGGATAACAAGAATTTTATGTAACCAAGGTCTTCCCAAAATCATAATGTATGATAAATCAATATCTAGCACATGGTAAAGTGTATCATGGGTCAAGGGCCAAAGGATAACTAGCAAATAGATCATGCCATGTGATTCTCATTCCTCATTGTTATAGGATTTGA
Organism: Torreya grandis; assembly: GCA_037957365.1. Classification (NCBI taxonomy): domain Eukaryota; kingdom Viridiplantae; phylum Streptophyta; class Pinopsida; order Cupressales; family Taxaceae; genus Torreya; species Torreya grandis. Next base: position 740,740 of record JARHVA010003079.1, read on the forward strand.
TGGTTATTGTCTCTTCTTGAAGATATACCATAGTGTACCTGAGAAGCTTAATGAGCTTTAGAGACACTATGTTTAGACCTGATCCATTGTCTATAAGGACACATTTCAATTTGTGTGACTTTATGCAAAATTCAATGTACAAGGGGTTATTATGCAATGGGCTAAGGGATGACATATCACTTTGGTTGAAAGTGACTTGTTGGGATGGAGCTCGGTGTCCAACCAAAGCTTTGAAGTTATTAATGGATATGTTACTCAAAATAGTGGATTGGTTTAGGAAGTCATTCAAAATGTCTTTATGGATTATTGATGTACACAATAAAGCTAAAATGGAGATTTGTGTAGGTGACTTTTTCAATTATTCCACAATGTCAAATTTCTTCTCTTGTTTAGTGTTAAATGGATTATTCTAAGGTTGAACAACTGGTTAGGTGATGGGAAAAGTGGTAGATGGTTATGGGCCTAGTATGGTAATCTTTGAATTTAATTTGTGATTACATAATTGGGATTGAATATCGGACCATGATTGCTAACAAATGCTAGTGAGGGTGGGGGATCAGATAGGATAAGTCTAGGTTATTGGTACACTTGTACATGGTCATGAGGCAACAATGAGTTATCAGTATAGGGTCTAAAATTAGTAATCCCTACTTTTTAGTATGTCTGTATGTGATTCTCGATCAAAGAAGGATTATCAATATCAATTGGTGGATTGGCATTATTTAGCAAATGTCTTGGTTGATTGGTATTTCATCTTGAATTAATGGAAATGGTGTTAATGTGACCTCCTATAATATGTATTACAACCCTATTTTAGTCATGTGAAATTACATGGTAGGTTTATTGTTTATTTCCATTTTGACCATGGTTCTATCCATTATTTTGGCATTGTTGGTTCTATTATTGGTTATACTGATTCTATTGATTTGGCCTTTCATTTTGATATTATTAATGTTATTATTACATTGGTTGTTGTTGTTGTTACTACTATGGTTGATTGTTATGTTGGGAAAAGGGGTTTTAATAGATTCTAAGGGTCTGATTGGAAGTGGAAGCACCATTATCTAATGTTATCTCCCCATTCTCCAACATATTTTGAATCAAATGTTTAATTTACACACATCTTCATAAATTGTGTCCATTAACTTAGTGATATTCATAGAATTCATTTTCATGGTACCAATCAGGATAAGGAATGCCCTAAGGATAATGTTTTAGTATAGGCCAACTAATCATATTAGTAGTAGTGAGATTGTGAAATATATGTTCAATAGGCTCTCCAAGGTTGCTAAAAACATGATGAGTAGGAACTGTTCTTCTTGGAAGAGGAGCTTGTAATGGCAAAGGTAGTTGTATTTGTTATATGGGCCTAGGTTATTACACTTTTTGTGTTGGCTAAAATGGTTGTGGGTTAGGAGTAATTTGTATATGGAACATGGGTTATGGAAATGGTGTTTAAACCATTTGGACATGACATGACTTGGTTACTCCATTTCCAACAACATTTTTGTTATAGTTGAATTACCTTAGTCTATCATTATTATTGGCCTATGTCGGTTACGATGCTTGTGCTTGGATTAGATGTTGGTTTTGGTCATTTCCTTGGTTTGTAACTTAATTTTGATTAGACAAGGTAAACTTGATGATCCAGTTATTAATAAGGGCTCACTTAATCAATAAACCTTTGTCAATGATCTCCTTAAAGGTATGTGTACAATGTAATTCCAGATGATAGGATATCTCATTGTATAAATTTTTAGTAAACTTAGCAACTAATTGTTTGTTTGGTAAATTATGGGTAAATATGCTTGCAAGGGCTCTCCATCACTGTAGATAACTTGAAAAACTTCATTATCCTTTTCCTTGGCTTTTTTCAAGTTGACCAAATAATTCTCATACTCAAAATTATATGAAAAGTGTTGCACAAACTTGTCTAAAAGATCATCAAAGTTAGAGATAGAATTCTTGGGAAACTTTAAAGACCACTCTAAGGCTTTTTATGATAAACTCCTTAGGAAAAAAAACAAAATTTATATGTTGCTATATGCCACTAGTTGGCATGCAATAAAGAACTCAATCAAATGAGCCTTGGGGTCACCTTTCCCCTTGTATTTGTCAAATTTTAGTGGTTCATATCCTAGAGGAAATGGTATCTGTAAGTACTCTATGTTGAATGGATAAGAACACACATCATCTAATGTCAACGTTTTAGTCTATTTTCCAACTTATATTGTAGTAATTATATCCTTCATTTGTTACAATTCTTGGGATAGGAAACTAATGGGAATATTGGCTTAAGGGGAAATATTGGCCTGGGTAGATGGTTGAGTGGTCACAAGCGGATCACTTTGACTGGGGTATGGTAGAGGTATTTTTTGGGGTATGTTGGTTGGGTTATGAAATAGAAAAGGAATATTCATCTATGGATTAGGGTTCAATTATTGGAATTGTATTTTTATTTATGTAATATTCTAGTTAGGGTTGGATATGTAGGCTTGGTTTTGGTAATTTTGAGGTTGAGATGGAGGGATATGGCCATACTATTCCTATTGAGGTTGAAGAGGTACATGCTATCAACTATTAAAACCTTACTATTGAGGGGGTAATTGTGAACCAAGACCCTATATTTGAATTAGAGGCACATTCTACACAAAAGGCAAAGGTTACCTAATCAGTACTTGTGTAACATTAGAACCTATTTGTTACACAAATCCTAGTTAGGAAGTTGATTCTTATTATATATTCAACATCTATCACTAACCAATATTCATACACTATTGATTAGACATCATTTGTCTTTGAACTAGTATATTAGTCTGTGGGGATAAGGTATGTTTGTTGCTACTTGGTGAGGTGGAACATTGGTTACCCCCTATTGAGGTGGAAATGTATTATACCTTTGCTATGTTGGTATGTTGTATTGTGCCTATTGTTTTTTAATGTTACGCATTGTCTACTTAGTAAGATTCATCATGTTTTGTGGTACATTGGTCACTGGTTGACTACCTAATCCTATCGATTGAGCACTTGAAGAAGCAGTTGGTTGAGGATTAGTAGTAGTTATTGGTTGAGGTTGGGATGTATAAACTCATACTCATTGATTTAGAGAACCACTCATGGTGTTAACTAAAGGTACACTCATTTGTGTATTAGTTTTTTAGGTATTTACACCACTTTGGTTTGGATTGGATGTTACTTATGTATTGTCCACTATGTTTTGGCCACTATTCCCTATAGAAGTAGAAGAAACTTCTTAAATGGTTAGCATATGAAGCAAGTTATCAACTAAATTATTTTTAATGAAGGGGTCAATACCCTAGTTGTCCTAACTAGTCAACTCTATTAACACTCATGTCAAAGGAACTAAATCAATGAGAGGCCTATTCGACATGGTCATTTGGTTAAAATTACATGCTAGGTTCAAGTATGTTTGATATGTTGTTTGCATCTATATAAAGTGATCCTCCATGGCATCTTTGATTTTCACAAGAATATTAGGGTCTTGATACATCATTTGGATTAGAGATAAAGGATTGGTAGAAGAAGCCTATTGATTCTACAGTATGTTATGAGTCATTCTTACCAGACTTGGTAAATTCTCATGGGGGAAGTCTACCAAAAACTTGGCCCTTACCTCTATGGCTCTAACCAAATTTTCATTCTTGTTTTCCAAAAAATGGTGCTCAAATAGATAAAGATCATACATGGATGGTACAGTAACATAGTATAATTGTTGAGGAACTAGTTCCTTAACCATAGGTACCAAAGCTAGATACTATTTAGTTTATTCTTGATCTTGATCTGAGTAAATAGGCATGTTTACCAAGTGATGGTCTAATGGGTCTTGGGTATGTGCCCCTATTTGAGCATTATAAGAGGGATAGGGATCTGTCTCATAAGCAACAATCCATATAGGGATCCTAGACCATTTTTTCTCATGCAACCACATTACTAACTTCTATATTGTACATGAGGCCACTAAGAGTGTAGGAATACATGTAAGGACCCATAGTAAATGTTTTGAAATAAAATAAAAACTAGAGTTCTATAAACTCCAAAAAAACTATTTCTAAAAAGATGCTCAAACTAGGTCTAACTTGGTCAAAAGGATGGATAGATGTATCTAAAAGGATTGATTCAATGACTTATGATAAAACAAGATAATGTTAAGTATCAAACACTACACATCTCACATAAAAAGGTAATTTAAAAGGACCACAAATCAAAATGCCAAATTCTAGGTCATAGTGTTTCAAATCAGTCTAATCTAGGAAAAACAAAAGTTTCTAGGTCTTTTGGCTAAACACAACATCAAAATCTAGGCTCAAACAAAGTGCGTGTGCTAGTAATTTTGGCCAAATTAAATTAAAAACTCGACTTTAAAAGATGATATATTTAATCTAATATATTTGAAACACTTTTAACAAAAACTAGGCATTTGAATCTTGGTCATAAAAAATTGATCAATAAGTATGAGTTATGAAACAAAAGGCACTTGGAGATAGTTTATTTTGTCCCAAATAATGGCAAAAATCTAGGTTATTTTGATGAATAATATATACAAATGTGAATGGCATAACTATGCTAGACAAATATTTACAAAGGACACTCAGATTGGTTAGAATATGAAAAGACTTGAACTCTATGCAAAGAGGCCTATGAAACATGTCTCAAAATGATTTGGGCAACATAAAAATACTAAAATACTCAAAAGATGTGGCAAATTATTTTTTCAAAAACTCTACATAAAAATGATTCCAACATAATTTTGGTTTCGTAGCACTACCCTCCTTAACTCAAATGATTCCCACACACAAATTTGTGACAAACTATCTAAGGCATGAATGTGCTATCAAATGGACAAATGGAAAAATAGGGTGGGTAGTCAAAGTCTAGGACTTAAAGCATTAGTAAACATGAAAAATGACTTGATTCCTAGTAAATGATGATAATGATGTTGAGTCTAAAAAAGGCCCTCAATTAAAATTGGGAATTGAACTCAAGTGAAAATAAGTCAAGTGCAAAGTGGCAAACCCAATTTAACACATCAAACTTTAAAAATTGGAAGAGTCCAATTTTGAATTTAAACTATCAATGATGGACTTAAACAAAATTTGGCAAAAGGTCTAGACTCAAATGGGAAAAATAACTATGACAAATTGGAATATATGACACAAATTGTATGACAATGATTTTGAACAAAGAAAAAGATGTTTTCACTTGGGCAAAATAATGCCTCCTCTGTTCAAATAAATTTGGGGACAATGTGTTTAGTTATGTCATTTTTTTAACACCAAGTTTTGACTCTCAAAAAAGACCAATTAATCTAAGACAAAGATAAACCAAATAACTAATCATCTTAAATCTTAAATTGACAAGGTATGGTAAAGTGGGGTTAACTAAACTAATTATTTTTTGAACATTTCTAGATGGATCAAATGCATATGAATTTCACATCAAAATAAAAATAAAGTGCATATCATTTGGGTCCATTTCATATGACTTGTTATAAAAATGTCTTTTCCTTTTTACAACTACTACATCTATTGCTTGCTCAATATAGTGTGATGTCCAACATGCTCAAATGTCTTAGACTTAGCCTCTACTAATGGAGATGGTTTAACCACTCAAACCATCATCCTAGTGAGGGGATCCTAATTTATATACCCCCTATGGGGAGGGGTTGAAGATGATGTTGGGAGATGAAATCTTGGGTTAAATCTTCCCTAAGGAACTCATGGGAGGTAATGAAGTCCCCCTCACAATCCAAGATGCAATAAAATAAAAGACTAACTGAAAGAGATTTAAAGTTTGCTTTTAGGTCACTCAAGCCATGTGGTTTCTTAAGGAGAGCCTTGAAAAATTATCTTCTAAACCTTTGGAATAAGGTACTTTGTAATAAATATGGTGATTTTGATCCCAAATTTTCCCTAAAGGGGATGGATGGGAGAGCATACACACACGATCTTTATTTTTACCAAACAAAACTAATTAAGTAATAATTTATTGAATGTAAATTTTGAAAATGTTCAATTTTAAAGCACTTAATTGAAAAATGTGGTGTTCTTCTTTATCCCATTGAATTTAAGATGTAAAAACTTGTAAATACTACACCAAAAAGACTAAATGAAACAATAAACACCTAAGTTCCTTTAAATCACAAAGTTTGAGTGTTTAATACTTAGCATCCTAAAGATTCATTTTAGGCACCAAATTTGAAGTCTGTATGATTTTAACTAAGTTATTTTTAAATCCTAAATTGAATTTTATGATTAGTTAAAACACCTAAATTAACTTCCAAACTAGCATTTCAACCTGCAAAAACAAAATTAGGACTACCTACTTTGAAGAACTTATAAGATTGAACAAATAACTTTACAAAAAAGAGCTCTCAGGTTTCACATAGTCAATCCCTCTAATATACAAATAAATATTATAAATTTTTAAAATTGTGATTCAGATAGATGATATTTCTACTCAAGTTATTTTAACATAAAACACAATATCGCTACTCGGGCCCACAATCCTACTATTTGGGTTGACAATCCCGCTACTCATGTTAACAATCTTGCTACTCAAGTTTGAATAGGTTTTTTGAAAACAATAGGCAAATTTAAGTTAAACTAATGGCATATTCTTGAAATTTAAAAAAAAATACATGGTTTTAAAAAACAATCATCAAAAATGGAGTTCAGATGACCCCAAACCAAGCTCCAAAAGATGGCCTATTATGCACACCAAAATATCATGATTCACAATGCAAAAATGTGACTGAGTCAATCATAGTATTACAATACCATGACTTTGGAGTAGTGGGATTTAAATACCATGATTATGGATTTATGGGATTAAAATACCATGACTATGGAGTTGAGATATTTCAATATCATGACTATGGAGTTGTGGGATTATTGTCCAGAGAACAAATATGTGACTCTATAGTAACAAAACTACTACTTCTAGAAAAATGGACTTTTGGCCAAATTTTTACCTTCCTTGCTTCCACACTCCAATATCCTACATGAAAAGGGTTATTATTTTGCTTTTAGGTGATTTATGACCAAATTTGTGTGGCTAGTATCCCACTAGGCATGTCATTTGTGAATATAGGATTACAATAGGAGGAGATTAGTATGGTATTAGTGAATGAAATAAAATCCAAAAAAAGAACACACTAAGCTAACACCTAATGCCTATCTCAAGGGGGGAATATATTAACAAAACCAAATGAGAAACACAACTAGAATGCAAAGAAAAATAGATCTGTCACCTTCCTTAGATGCTCCAAATAGCTTGTTGAAGTAGCTTGCTCAGCTTGTGCTCAATGGGTCTTCATCAAATGAGACCTGGCTATCTCCTCTTCTCCTTGGCACCTTTGTGATGGATTTGGATTTGGATCAATAATTTGGCCTTATAACACTAATTAAAATGGATTTTGGAATTATTTTTACATTATAACTTTGCATTATCCAAGGTTAAAATTCATGTTCATGGCTCTTCTATTTATATATTTTCAAAACAGTTTGAATGAACCTGAACCATCCATCTCAAGATGAAGATGTGTGGCTAATAATCCATTCAATTTTTGAGACAAAAATCAATAAATTCATTCATAAATATTTGGGATAAAGAGGCATGAAAGGTCTTAATGAGGCATGGGGTGGCTTAATCCTAATATTTTGTACATTTATGGCCTAGGGATGCCTTCCTAAGAAATGATGTCATTTGATGATGTAGATATTCAATATACATTTCTAAAAACAAACATTCAAAAATCTCCATGGTATTCATAATTAGGATCGTGATTTGAATTAATTATCTTTAAGCATGATTAGTCAATTTGGTGCAAAATTTGGTCCTTTGGTACATAAATTAATCAAATTGGTCATAATATCTTGTTATTGGCTCAAATTTGAATGGATTAGAATTAGGATTCAATGTTAGATGTTTTGGATTCATTATCCCATTTAGGATATTTCAAACACAAAATAATAAAAGTACATGTCTTATGCAATAAATTTGGTAGAAAAGAGCAATCTAGAGCACCCAGGTGCAAAAATGTCATTTTGAATTGAAATGATATGATCAAAGTTGGTTGTCTCATAAATTGTATTGCCCCATTTATTGATACCCTAGCCAAAATTGGTACTTGGATATATCAATTTCAAATCATTTAATGTATTTTAGTGTTTTTATGCCAAATTATGTATTTTGGTAAGAATTGGTCAAAATATTGGTTAAAGGTCATCGGTGGCCAGTTTTAGGTGTCTACAAAAGACACACCCTATATCAAACTTTGTATGTGATATACAATCTTTGGGTGGTTTCACCTTTGTAACCCTACATCAGTGAATGTTCCACAACCAATAGGTATTAATCTAATTTTTTGTTGGCTTACTATATGGTCTAAATATGGGCACAAATTCCATTGAAGAAGAGATCCAAGTGTTGGGTTGTTTGCATGGGGAGATATCCCCTACCAAAGTGGCCTTGGATTCCTCGATGGTAATGTCTAATGGCTTAGCATTGAAATATAACCTATTATTTTCATGAAACCCTTTATGGGTAAATTTTTATATGCCCTAATGACACCTAATAACCATTTATATCCCCCATTAGATGAAAGGTGTTGATATGAATATTGGAATATCAACCCCTAGTCACTACACCATAAGGACTTGTGATAACGTGAAGAATTACACCCTACATAGTCAAAATGAAATGAAATGTATCATTTTTTTAATTCACAAAAATCCCACTAGGGGAAATGAATAAAATACCTGGAAAATATTTGGGATAAAAATAATTGGTCATATTCAAGTTTTTAGGTCACCCTATCAAAGGGAGAGCATACATGAGAAGGAATTGTACACACAAATAAAACTAGACAAGTACAAGAAAAGAAATGACTTAAAAGTAAAGGAAGTTTTTTTAGATCCCAAATTGAAATTGTGTGTTTTTTTAAAAACCTAAATTGAGATGTTTGTATAAAATAAATGTTTGGTTTTGGGCTATGAATTCACTTATTTGATCAAGGACCTATAAGAAAATAGTTAATAATTTGAAATGGGGTCTTAAATTTTCATGAAAGTTTGATATTTTTTATTTTTAAGGCTTTAGGTTTTTGCTACAGGGCATTGTCATCAATCCACATGGCATTGCAATCATTTTCATACACAGAAACAAAATAGAGAACAAAATAGATTTCACTGATTAGTAGGGTGTTAACACTGAAAAGCAAGGTGTTAACATAAAAAATAAGGGTGTTAGCACCAAAAATCAAGGTGTCAGTACTAAAAATAAAAAAAGACACAAAATCTTATACCAGTGCATTTTGATCAATTTGATGTGAATTTATGTTGGTATGTAGGGTGTTAGCACTGAAAACTAGGGCATTAGTGCTGATTATAACTACTTGTAAAAACATAGTGGAAAAAAATAGACATAGGGCATTTTCATTGTTTTCAAGGCTCAACATATGGTGTTTACACCATTTTGACTTGAGATAGGTTTTTACATGTTTTAGAATAAATAAGGTGAATTAACTTAGTAACCAGGTTAGTTATAATAATTATAAGACTAAGAAAGGTTTAGAGGAGATTGTGGAATGAATTGGGTCCCATCAGGGATGCCATTATGTGATATGATGAATCCAAGGTGGGTTAGATCAATTGTTAGCAAATCAAACATAAAAATAACATAAATAATATAAAATTATAATCCTATCCACTAGGTTTGATAAAAGATCAAATAAAATATGAATCAAGTAGAAAGCTAAACAAACATGTTATACCTTCTTTAGAGACTTCTTTGCTTGTCTAAATTAAAGAGGCTTGTGATTATCTTGTAGAATAAATATCTTTGGAAATATTGACTCCAAATGTGGAAATCATTTCCCCTTTTCTACACTTGACTTGGCTTGTAAATATTTTGAATAATGTAAAACTCCCTTTATAATTTTGGCATATTAAGTTTACATTAGAAACATTGTCTATAATGAAAAGGGGATCTTCAATTTATGAACTTGTTGAATTAGTGAGGACCGTCCATATTAATCTCCAAATGAAGGACTAGGAATGAGTTCTCACCCTCATCAATGTTGGAGGTTGGAAATATAAGAGGGTTTATTTAAGAAAATTTGGAATGTGGAAGATATTTAGAAGAAAAGTGTAATCATGACCCCTTTTAGAGTGTGTAAGAGGGCGTAAGAGGGAAGAGTGTGTAAGAAGGTGTAAGAGAGTGTAAGATATTTCTTCCAGTCCTCCCCTTTCCAATTGAGTTTTCCCATGTGAATTCATCAAGATGAGGTAATAAAATAATTTTTTTATTTTTGGAAATAGAAGTTTCCAAAAAACCATGGAATTTTTCATTAGAAGAATCTCTAGGTTAATTAATTAGGTGACTAATTAACCATTAGGATATTATGGAATTTTCCATATCATTTGTCAAACTAATGTATTTATTTATTCAACCTAATAATATAATAACCTTTACAAAATAATGATTTGATTTGGGATTTTATAGAAAAAATAGATGATGTGAAATGGTGTATTACCCAAATCAGGGATGTACCAATGTGATTTGGAATGTGTGCACATATGAAATGGGATGATTGAAAATTGACATTAAGTGTTTGATTTTAATTTTATACAACATTGAAGAAATATTATTAGTGGTGGAATACTTAATCATGTCGTTTGGTTAAGAGAGCTACCACCTATTAAGTGCATCTCCACAAACTATATTTAATTAATTTGATTGTATGCAATTTTATATAAAACATTTATTATAAAGACTAGCCATATTACAATTATAATAATTATTGACAAATACTCAACCCATAAATAATTTTCAATATAAATGTAGGGACTAACCACTAAGTGGCCCTTGTTTTAATTAAATTTTAATGTTTTTTAAATCAAGTTTACTTATTAATTAATTTTTATTTAATTTAATTTTAATTAAATTTATAAAAAAATTAATTAATTTAATTTAATTATTTTAAATTTACTTAATTATAAATTTTTTAGATAAAAATTAATATTAATTTAAATTTCTTATTCAAGACTAAAATGACCTGGGTGTACTTTTTGAACATAAATTTTGATCTAGAGGTCCATTTTGTGTGTCATTTATGGAATTGGGAAGATGGTTTCATCATGGTCATCATGACATAAGTGTGTCATGAAAAAAGTTCATGATTCCAAAGTTGTTGAAATTATAGTATTAGGACTTGGATGATTTTATAAATTGTTGATTTTAGTGTCCTTTTGATTTTGCCAATGAAATATTTTTTTTAAATTATTTTGGTAGGGTGTGAAAATGGAAAAGGTTCTTGGGGCTTGGAAAAGAGAGGGAAAAGTGAATTTCAAAATTGAAATCACCTAAATTTTGGATGGAAACGTGTTTCCTCCCATACACTAATTTTCTATAAAAGCCAGCCAAACACCATTGAAATAGATAATTCAATTTATACTCAAGGATACATTAGAGTACCAAACACTTTTTCTACATTTCCTAGTTTCCTAGATAAGTTTTCATGTTAGCAATACAACTTTTAAGATCTTGTATGTATTTTAACTAATTATGATCAACACAAACATTATTTTTCAAGCAAATATTTTATCAATCCAAGGCTATGGAGATTTATTTCATTTCTTATACATGTATATGGTGGATGTGTTATTATTATTCATAGTTAAGTTACACTCAGAATATTTCTAGACTTATTTTCATGGTTACATTCATATTAGTCAAATAAAGGATTAATTTTATGGGTTTTATCTAATCAAATGAATCAGAATCATCTTTATTGAAAAATAGGCTCACTTCTTTCTCTTTTCCCTTATCTTACGCTCTTTTATCAATCTATTATTTTAGGGTTAGCATGGATTCAAATATGTAATCTATGTTTACATGCTTCATGTTGATTGCAAAATCTTGTTTATTAAAATTTACACAATGTTGATTGTATGAATTGAATAAATCTTAAATTATCTATATTTTCTTTGTTATATATAAAAATACTAATTTTATGGTAATTTTAGACATGCATGTTCTCCATTATTGTGCACTCAAAACTTGATTTGACAAATCAACAAACTTTTATTATCCCTATCATTTGTTAAAGTTAATATTTTAACCAATAGGCTCCTTGAAATGGAACAATTTCACATCAACCAACAAGGTTTCCCTTACATCATGAATTGGTGATATACAACTTCATATATTTTTATTGTCATTTTTTGAGAGGTTAGAATGTTCTCATACTATTTACTTTGATGTGCCAAATGACCCATAAATAAAATGATGCTAGAAAGAGGGCATATCTAAACTAAAATTTTAACATTTTAGAGGCATTACCCAACTTGAGGTATTTCGAGTATCAAACTGGAAAATAAGAAAATAACCATGATATTAAAGTTTGTTTAGGGTGAATTTTAAATATTACACCTCACAAAACATTGATGTCTTAGAGTGGAAAAATGAAAATTGAAAACTAGACATATCCATTCAGGTAGTAGTTTGCCTACAACCATCATTCCTTTTGTCAACCCTTTTTATTTCTCCTCTAAACCCACCAATGTTTATTGAATGGATTGGTGGAGGTAACTACCCTATGAAAGTCATGTGAGTTCCCATGATTTAATCAAAAACCTAGATAAATCTTCCCTCGGTATATGCACGGTGGTATTTAAACCATAAAAGAACACATACAAGTTTTCAAAGATGTCATTATTAAAATGTAGATACAACATGAGGATGTGGCCTACCAATTATTTCCTTAAACTTTGGATTAAATTGTCTATAAATGGTACTTTATATTTCCAAATGGATATGTGACCTCTTGGAATGACCTTGAAATTATGTTAATCAATAATTTCCTAGACCTATTGAACCAGTTATCCTATATCATCAATTTGATGCTTCCCATAAAGAGATAAAAAAACATGAAGATATTTACTACCCATTTTCATAAAATATAAAATAGGTTGAAATAAACATATAATTAAATATAACGAACTTCCATACAAACTTACTTGAGATATTTTGACCTAATGACCTTTATGCTTGTCTGAAGGACTCCTATAGCACTTGGATCTTAATCTTTGACTTATTATGAAGCCATTAATATTGAACAAAAAATGATTCCAAAATGATATGTGCTGGTACACTACCTTAATTGGTATATTTGGGTGCCTATAACTAAATTCCAAGGGTCAGTAAACTGCTCATGCATAACACCCCTATGATGAACCTAATATCATGTGTTATGTATTCAAACTAGAATTATATTTACAATATAATGCCTTTGAATTACATGCATATTAATCATATTATCCATTTAAACTATGTGTTTCCTCAATAAAACAATCACCAAATTTTCATGTGGCTTACAACAACATTATTGTTACACCCAACATGAGTGGCTATGCTGGTCTAAGTAAAAATTGTCAAACTAGTCCAAAATTTTTAAACAATCAAATGCTTACCAATGCTACCCATAACTAAATGGAATATGTTTTACCCTAATTTATAAATGTTGGGGCACATTAAACTAACATAATTTTACAATCATGAAATAATTAAAATGTAAATGTGAACCCAAAAATAGGAAATTTATAATAAATGGTCAAAAAAATGACTGATAACATGGTTGATTAGTGGAGACAAGTTCCTCAACATAACAATCACTTAAATAATGAACCTCCCCAAAATATAAGTTTTAACTTCCATATAATTAATCATCAATGGAATACTAGGTATAACAATGGAGGTGTACCTAGTCCTCTTCATAACATGAATAAAACCAATAATAATGTTATAAACTCTATTAACCTAATAATTTGGCATTGTCCACTTGGCATAGACTACAGAATACAAATGAACATGCTAAACATGATTGTGTTAATTTATGTTAGTTTCAAACATCTTCCAAAATGAAATATAAAAAATATATATACTTCCTACACCTGAGAATAATTTGAGTCAAACCAGAGAGAATATAGGTACTACCTTAGTCTTAGAGACTTATGAATTCACTTACAAAATTAACAATATACCAAAGGATAAATTAGATAAGGTTGATGTATTTAATCATTTTAAAAGAGGAAATAACTATGAATTTATAAGTAAATTACAAACAACTTTGGCAACCTCTACTCCTCCAAACAACACTTAGGTTCCACCTAATGAAAACTCTCATAAAAATGTGTTTCCGCCTAAACAACATATCTCATATTCATAACTAAAGAATAATTATACTCTCACACAAGATAAAAAAATCTCTACAACCAAAAAAAATAGATACAATATCATTGAAGACATGAATAAAACTAAATCCAATATAAAAATGATTGAGTTTCTCTATATATCTAATAAAATATATTTGTTATTTAAAGTTTTATTTGATTCTAAGGGAAAAGAGGCCAATAAAACAACTGGTGCACATGTTTCTATTTATAAATAGATGACTAAAAATCCTCATTTCCTCCTAATAATTCATTTTTTGGAATAACTTACATAATTATTTGATGGATTCATGTGTTTTAGGTAACGTGATGCCTTTTTTAGTTTTCCATAAGTTGGGTTTGACCCTTATGAAGTCAAATAGGAAGGTTGTTCATCTGGATAAATAAGAAGTCAATGTGGTTGAAAAAATAAATCAAGTCTACATGCATCTAGCTTAAAATCTAAGAGTACAATATTTTATTGATATTCGATTGGTTAACATACCCGATGCATATGATATAATCCTCAATAGAGATCTATAAAAAGCATTAAATGGATATATGGTGACTATTTTCTCTCATATATGGCTCCCATGGTGTCGTATACCCAATCATAATTAAGAGAGATCCAAAAATTATCATCACTTATGTCTTAGAGTTTACAATGAACAATTGAAGATCATTTATGGACCTTGAAGTTTGATGGTTCTAATTCCAAGTATGGGTGTGGTGCTAGAGTGGAACTTATTCACCCAAGAGGAAAATCATATTATGATGCATCCTGATTACAATTTATTTACAAAAATATTTTAGATTAATATGAGGCATTGGTCTATGGACTCAAGTTCACTCTTAATAAGGTTAATTACCTGAAGGTACTAGGTGACTCAGAATTGGTGGTCAGGTAGGTCAAAAGTCAAATACTTGTAGTGACAAATGTTTGTCAATTTATTGCAACTAGGTATGGAATTTAATATAATAATTTGATGAATTCAACATAAAAATTATTCCTCATAAAAGAAATCATATGACATATGAATTGATATATTTTCAAGTACTTTAGAATAAATTATTGATTCTAGATTGAAGAGGTTTTCTATAGAGTTGGTCTTTACTCCTTCCATTCTTGATAATGATATAAATTCTAGGTATTTAACAATGATTATCATATCATTGATTCCATCACTAATATATGTGTTTGAATCTCAAATCATAGAAGAAGATAATAAAGATGAGTTTGAGATAGATGAGGAAGGAGTGATAAACCTAAAAATGAACAACATACTAAAAGGTATGGTTTCATTGAAAATACTATTTGATATGGATTATAAATGTAATAGAGAAAATTCATCTCTTTCTAAATATATGGTGCACAAGAATTATAATATGGGAAATGTTGGTGCTGTAAAAAATGTGATTTTAGGCACAAATTGTAATGAAACTAAGAAACATGGAATTTCACAAACCCTGAATAATTTTAGGGTTGTCATAGCTTGGAGTTATGAGGATTTTAAGGTATTTAACACTTCAATAATCACTCACACTATTCCTCTCAAATTGGGAGTTAAGAATTTGTGTCAAAGATGAAGGCCTATGAATCCTTTTTTGGAGCCTTTTTTTAAGGAAATGAATAAATTATTATCAGCTAGTATTATCATTCCCACCAGGCACTCTATGTGCATGAAAAAATATTATTCTAGATTGAAATAATAATGAAGAGATATGAATATGTGTAGACTTAAATAAATTTAATCAAGCTTCAAATAAAGATAATTACCCATTGCCTTTACTAAATGAGGTATTAAAAATAGTGAATGGTTTGAAAATGATTTCATTTTTAGATCGGTATTTAGGTTATAATCAAGGGATGGTAAAGTATGAAGATCAAATTAATGTAACATTCAAATAAAAATTAGGAATATTTTCACACAAAATAATTCTATTCAACCTAATTGTGGATTTTTTAACTCTTATTTCAATCATGAAATTTCACTTTTGGTATTATTTTACCCTTTTGAAAAATTGTTTGATTTAAAAGAAATAATCTTGTCCTTTGTATGAAAAATACCCAATATTTCCTTTGATTTCAAATTTTCATGAGTTTGTGATCCTAAAAATTTCAATATATTTATCATTCTATTATGTTTATTCAAGAAAGCATTAAAATACACTACAAAAAATTTGGTGTAATCACCATTTTCAATTTTGCAATTTCATTCACAAAACACTTTTTCGAGTCAAACCCTAGTTTAGGAGCAAGATCACTAAGAAGCAAAATTTATACATAGGTTGATAATTTATCAGTTGTACCAAATCTATTAAAATGAAACTACATTATTTGTAGTTTTACCTCAATTCTCCAAGCTCCTACAACTTGGATGTGATCCCTTGTATCATTAGATTTTCATACAATGAGTTATAACATCAAGATGGGTGAAAATTTTATGTGATAACATTAATCATTGTGGGTGGTACTTTTCAGCATGCCATGGACATTAAATTCAAGGATATAATTAATAAATTAATTTTGATTTATTTAGATGATATAATAGTGTTTTCCAAGAACTAATAAGGCCATGTGAGAAATTTGTGAATGATATCATGACAATGTAGAGAGCATGGCATGTCCTTAAATCTAAATAAGTGCATATTTTAGGTTACTGAAGAATTTTTTTAAAGTTGCATCATTTTTAAAGAGGCATATTAATATACCTAGAAAAATATAGGAATTTTTTAAAAATTCATTGGTTGGTAGCAAAAAGGAGCCAAAATCATTCTTTAACAAGATCAATTTCATGTATAAATTCATTTTAGTTTTAGTAAAATAATTAAACCACTGAATAATATCTTGAAGAATGATTCCAAGATTGAGTGGATCATTAAAGCACAATATTATTTTTCTAAAATGAAGAATTCAGTTGTGAACACACAATTATTGATAAGTCTAGACTATACACAACCCTTCTACATCTGCTCCTTCACCTTTGAACACTCTAGTGTTGTTATTCTAACTTGAAGAAAATGAGTTGGAGATGAAAGACCAAGGTCATTCATGATTTTACACTCAAAAATGTTGAAATTGGGTCTAAATTTATAAATGAGCATTTATTTTCACTAAATCACTCAAAACATTTAGGCATTATATTTTACACAAAAAAGTGTTTGTTATTGTACGTCATCCTACCATAAAATTAATGATGATGAAAAAATAAATATTTGAATGAAGTGTAAAATGGATGAACATTATATTTTAATTTGACTTATAAACTTAGTCAATGAAGACTTTAAGATCACAAGGATTGAGGAAGGCAATGGTTGAAGTTAATTCCTAGATTGTCTACCAATAGTACACTGTGTAATTTGTCACCAACAATTAGTGGTATCAAAATATATTTCATCAATTTATAAATAATGAGTGATAAAAATATTTGAGCTCCAATCAAATAATAACATTACATCTGAAGATCATAAACTTCATGATCAAATTAGGAATTTTGTATAGGAATTATCATGAGGGGATTTACTTAAGATGTTTGAACAAAGTTGAATTAGCTAAAGTACTCAATGATTTTCATATAAAGTATGGATTTAGACATGGTTTAGGGAGTGATACATATCACCAAATAATATGGGTAGGTTATTACTATCCCAATGTTTATAAGGATACTCACTCACACATGAGAAGTTACCACATCTATCATGTTACCACACATGTATGGCATATATTTGTTATACCGTTACACCTACTTATTGAAGTTAAACCTTTCTAAAAATGGGGGATGATTTTTTTTGTGATATCAATGCTAATTATTCCACTAGATACAAGTTCATCTTCACATCTACTGATTATTTCCACCTATTTGATTGAAGCACTAGTGTTCAAAAATTGTACAACTAATGTGGTTATCATCTTTATTGAGGAACACATCATCACAAAGTTTGGAATGCCTTTCAATATAGTATGTGATAATATCCCTACATTTTCCTAATTAAAACTTATTAAATTCTCATACAACAATAGTTAGTTCTCTAGTTATCTTCTAATTATTATCTTCAAGGTAATGGTGTTGCCAAATCAACAAATAAAAATATACTAGACGTGATTAAGAAGATCTTGGATAAAAACCCTTAGGATTGGCATAACATGCTAAAATTTTGACTCTAGTATGATATAACTATAATTAAATCATATTTGGGCATGTCCCTATACCATCTAGTGTACGGTCAAGATCTTATTTTTCCTATAAATCTAAAAATCACTACCTTGCAATTCATGAGATATTACTTTGAGGTTAACGACAAGATTGAGGCTCAATTACTAAGTTTGATAAAATTAGAGGAAATATGGGATGAAACATTGTTTCACTTTAGTAAACATCGAGTCATCAAATGATGGTTTGACAAATGAGCTAAAGTAAAATCCTTTATAATTACTGATTTGGTCCTTCTTTGTAACAAGGTTCATGAGAAAAAGGGATAACATGGTAAGTTTGATTCTCTCTAGTTAGGTCCCTTTCAAATTTATAAAAAAAATTATGAGAATGCATTCAAGCTCAAGTGTCTATCTAACAAGGATGTACCATTTCTTGTCAATGGGAAATTCCTCAAACACTATTTCTAGGCATGAGTTGGCCTGGTAAGGTCTTGTATATAGATTTATTTTGTTTCTTACTTTCATTATTAGTTTAGGTAGTTATTTTATTTATTTTTTGTTAGTTAGTACTTCTCTTTAATTTCTTTTTTATTTGATCATGTTTTTTTTATCATGTGAGTACTTACTGATCATTAAAAGAAGAAAAATGGGTGTGTTAGTTAGGAGCATCAATTATGTTTTTGTTGCTTAAATATTTTAGGTAGTTTGTGATGAAATATTTTGTTCATGATTTTGGTTTCAAAGTCCTGGGCTATCATGTGGGTTTTTAATTCATTTGTGTTTGGGAGAGTTTGGGTAAATTGTTTGAATTATAAATATATTATCTTGAAACCATGCCCAAAAATCACACTTTGGTTATTTCTAGGTTTACTTGAATGATATTTTTATGATCAAGATCTAGACTAAAAAATTTTAAATTTACCTCTCATTTTCTATGGTGGTCCCCAACCCAAAATTGAGATGCTAAAAAGAAAGAAAGAGAAATGAAGAAAGAAAAAGAAATCAATTATTGAGTAAACTATATTTCTAGGTGATTTAGGTAACCTCTACCAAGGCTGTGGACACTTAGATAACAATAACATAAGGCCTGAATGGGATCAGAGACATATCCATTGAGTTTGTGGACACTTGGATCGTAGTAGACTAATGTCTAAGCATAATCACATAGAATTGGTATTTGAGTGATAAGAGTGATAATAGAGACTACCTATTCCTAGATTAGCCCTTGACCTATCCTAGAGCCTATTATCACACTTATATAGCCTTCATGTGAGCCAAATGCATCCTTAGTCATCCCTAAAATAGTTTTAGACTCTCATTTATTGATACTGGTCCTTTGTGCCTAGTGTTTTACCACTTAGACACTAGCACCATAATAAGGACAATAGTTTCATATGGTGCTAGTGTCCCAATAATGGTGCTAATGTCCTTTCCCTTTATGTTTCACAAATAGATGGCTTTTCAAAACTAAAATCTCTTAGGGTTAACATAGACCTCTTTTAGCACTTGCACAAGAATTAGAATAGTATATATACATAACTTTTATCCCTCTAAAAATTAGATGGAAATTAGATGAAAAATATAGATTTAAACTCATAACAAGTTGTGCACAATTAAGGTTATCAATCCCTATTCTTTGCTACTTCTAAATATTTACATCTACAATGGTCATAACCTCAGATTACCCAGATTTTTAGTCTCAAACATATTCAAGTCACTCATGGCCACTATCATACTAGCTTCACTTTCACTTACACAAGAACTTATGTGGAGAGAACTACATCAAGCTTGATCCCTCCTTAGAGTATTGATATGTAGGCAACTTTCATCACAGTGGGATGTTAAGGAGTCTAGCCTACCTTACTAATAAACACACTTTTCATATTGTATCAATTGGATGCCCTAACAATATGAAAGATTAGGTTTTAATCACAAATTTAATAAAAATAGGAAATATACATGATTTTAAAACTCATGCATGTATGAACAAACCTCAAATATCTAGACACAGGTTCACCTA
Source organism: Torreya grandis (assembly GCA_037957365.1). Classification (NCBI taxonomy): domain Eukaryota; kingdom Viridiplantae; phylum Streptophyta; class Pinopsida; order Cupressales; family Taxaceae; genus Torreya; species Torreya grandis. The sequence goes on from JARHVA010003079.1 coordinate 761,144, forward strand.
CAAGCTCAGGACAGTCCTACATAGAGGACACTAATACTAATATAAGGACACTACCACCACATTTACAATAATGATGTTACTTTCCAATTAGGGAAATATTTTCTAAGAGGGGTTATGATACCAAATCCTATTTATGACACTCAGACTAACTTTTACCTTAGTTTATATCCTTCACATCATCTATCTCGGTGATTTTCTATCTAAGTTCTTACTTTCACTATTTATTAATATATTTAGAAAAGTTAAATATATAATAAATAATTGATTGTATTTATTTCATATTATTATCTTGATTTATTATACTTAGCTCTTTAACAAACATAGGATTTATACTTGATAAGTCCTAAAAGGTTAGAACATTTGGTGAACCTGACTAAGTTTGAACATCGCTCAAACCCTAACCCTAGATGATCCAATTTTTATCCTTATTGTTCCTATTTTCAATGGTTGTTTCAAGTTTTTTTATATTTCATACATTCTATTTTATCATCCCTATGCTAATTTTTTTACTTTATGCCATCTAAAATAACTATCTCTCTTCCATTAAGAAGTGTTAGGCTAGGTGGTAATCATATTGAGCATATTCAGATTCCTTCTATTTGAGATTATATGATGGATAAGGGACTATTTATAAATCCCATAATTGATCATTCACAACATGATTATGTGGAATTTAATGATCATTCATCCAAAGATGAGCCATATAATCAAGATCAAGATGATACACTAGTTGTAAATCTAGATACTCTCCCCCCACTTAACAATGAAAACCTAATTTTTAATAAGGATGAGATCCTATAGATATTTTGAGATATAATTTGGGAATAACCCCTTGATCATGCAAAAATGTTACAATAAATAATGAAAATAAATAATATATCAAATAATGGTCAATATTCAACTACCCCAGTTAATACCATTATTACACCTACATTGGGTCCAACTCAAATAACAAATCAAAAAATTATAACTCAACAAACTTCAGTGATAGATACACCTCTTATGGTTAGTTCCTCCACCCCATATGTACAATCCTTTATGCACAAAGTTCATATGAAATAGGTTAAGGTGTTACATATTGATCAGGGAGCCATTAGGCCATCACATGTCTTAGATTCTCTTGTTTATTTACATACACCTTTGGCACATCACATAGACACAAATCCTTTTCCATCCAAATTTGTGGCACCTAATCTTGCATTTTATGATGGTAAGGGTGACCCATAGCACCATCTTCAATATTTTAACGTAGCATGTTTGGACCATGTGTTTAATGATTGTATCCTCACTAAGTTATTCCTATGTAGTTTAAAGGATTATGATTTATAATGGTTTTATGATCTAAAAAATTATTATATTACTACATTCAATCCATTGGAATACATTTTTTTTGCACACTTCTCAATAAACATCAGTGATAAGATCTCATGTGCTTAAATTGAACAATTGAAACCAAAATTAAATGACCCTATTGCATAATATGTCTTATGATATAAGACAATATTGTCCAAATTAACAAATTCAAATAGAGTCTTCTACCAATATTACATGAATCTATCTTGTTTAAGAAGTTTCCAACCTTCACAGATTTTTCCACATAGTGAAAGAAAAAGAAGGCAAACTCTTCTCTATGGGAAAATTGAAATATAAAAGTGGATTAGAATAAACTAATAAGATTTCATCTATACCACTCATCACCTTCTTAGAGTAGGAGATTTTTTATGATGATAAAAATTTTTATGCACTCTTTGTATTAGCCTACATAGATCATAATCCTATCCAAAGTGTTGTGATTGACAATGAATCAAGTATTAGCATGTAAACTATCAAAATTATATATAATTTATGGTATTAAAAGTATGATATATTTGTATGCAATCATAAATGATTCACATCTATAAAATAAATCCTAACTCAGAGAAGATAGATCCTACTTACACTTTTGATTGGGGATACATTAGATAATCAAGAACATGACCAATATGTTGATCTACTAGATCTAATTAGGGTTTTTATCATAAAAATAATACTAAGGAGGGTTTCAAAGCCTCTAGTCAAGAAAAATCATGAAATAACCCTAAATAAGCCCTATGTTTTCATATTCATTGTACTAATAACAAGTAAATCAAAGTCTAATCTAATGCTCACTAATGCTTGTGAAACAAAGTGGGGGTAATAAACACTAAAAGTAAACATGGATAGAAGAGATATATCCATGTCAATTTATATGAAATCCTAATTCATGGAAGATGAGTATAAATTCATATCTACTTACTCTTAAAAAGGAAGAATAAAGTTAGGAATACTTACCTTTGAAGACGAACCCATTGAGCCTCAATATCTCCCTTGGCCAAGGTACTTTGCAAGAGGTTGTTGTGATATGTAAGGATGACAAGGATAAATTAGCTCTAGGCTACAAAAATTTCCAATGCATCCAAAAGACTTATCTATAAGACAATATCTATATCTCCAAATAAATTATGAAACCCTAAGCTTGTTCCTCAATTATAATGGTGGATAAGCAGATGTGCAATATCTCTTACTTCTTTCTTCATTAAATAATGTCAAAATGATCTTGTTTAGATAGGTGGATTTAACCCTAAGCCCTTACAAAAGTTTTAATCAATAAGGTAAACCCAGTCAACCTAGTATTGATATTTATAAAAATTTATTAGGTCATAGGCTAGTTCAGCCAAGAGCTGAACTAGACCCTAAATGAATTTCACCAATAAGAGTACAAGGTCAACCCAGTCAACCTAGTATTGTAAGCTTTGAAAGAGTTTTTAGGTTAATAAAAGGGAGATAAAAGGTTGGAAATGACTAGATGAGTATACAAGAGAGAAGAATAATCTTAGAGGAATGGTTTTTAGGAGACAAGTGTGAAGATAACAAGTGATAAAAGGGAAAATAATCATGTGAAGCATGAATGTTCTGCCTACCCCTTTCCCAGTGCACCCCTTAAGGAGTACAATCAAAGAGATTGAGATTTGATGAGTTCCTATAATATAAATAGTGTCAATAATTGATAGAATTTTAAAAATATTATGTGTATACATATGCCCCACTTGAATCTCATCATGTGTCACGTAAGTGCAACATGGGATGGTGCTTCAGGAATAGAACATGATGACACATAATGTTGATGCTAAGTAAAATATAGTAAGGAGAAAATAAGATAAATAAAAGGACAAAATTGAAAAAACTATACCCTTACTTACCTTAGTGATGTATATAAATAAGGATATTTCAAGAGATGTGAAGGCATCCAATGTAAAGAACATTAGGCAAACATATAGAGATTAGTGCAAAAAAGAGCAAAAAATTGAAATTTTTAAATATAGGCATATAGTAGTGGAAAATAATCCTTACAATGTCATGATTCTAGAAATTATTATGGTTTGGGAAAATAGTTATTAGAGACAAAGATATGAGGGACTTAGGAAAATTGAAAAATTAGGAGTATTAAGGCAAGGTTAAAATATTGAATGCAAATGAATGACAAAATGAAGGAAAATGAATGATAAATGATTGTAGAATGAATTTAGAACACACTAAATCACATTGGAAAGCATGTAAAACTTAAATGAAAAAAAAAATGTATAACATACTAAATCACATTGGGAAGTATGTAAAACATGAATAATAAATGAAATATCAATACAATAAAACTTTAACAAAGATATGTAAGTGACAAATAACCCTATGTGTAAGTGCACAAATTTGGGGAACAAAAAAGTGCCTAACTATGGACATGATTTTTATGAAATATTATAAATGTGAAATTTTATAGATAATTTGAGATTTCTACACTCAAAATTTGAAGATGATATAAAACATGAATTATAACATTGCAAGTCTAGTTTGCAAAAAACTATTTTTTTTGAAAAATGGTTAAGCATAAATAAGTCAAACATCTAAAATTTAAATATGACCTCCTAATTTTTTTTTTTTAAACATATTAGATAGATGGCCATGTGACCCACCAATTTTTTAGCATCATTACATATTATTTGAAACCCTTTGGTGAATATTTAAACAAGATCTTCTAGTGGGTTACAAAAAAAATTATATTTTTTTAATGAATATTATTTTATTAATTTTTTAATTAAGTAGACCCTAGAAATTGATTTAAAAAATGGATAGTCATCTTTGTGGCTCCCCTAACTACCTCAAAACAAAATGAAAATTGAGTTTTTTTGAATGTGTGTAAAATTAGGCTTAGTTTGCTACCATATAATTTATTTTGAATTTGGATCAATGAAAAATAATTTACATAAATATGAATAGGCATGTATATGTGTGGCATGTAGTGGCCTAAAAAAGGTGTAGTTAGAAATAAATATAGTTTGAACCCTTAAATAACCTAAAAATTATAAAAATCATATATTTAAAAAGAGGATAGCATACTCGTCATGACGTTAATAATTTTTTGAATTTTGATGTTGAAATCCATAGCGTATTTGGTGATCAAAGTTTAAATTTGTTGGTTTTTGTCAAAACTCTTGATCTCAGCTATAGATGCATAGTCATAAGCCTCTGGCTCAGAAATCCAAGCCATTTCCAAGCCTAGAGGCTCAGTTTTTAATTTAAATTCAAATAACACGTACGTGTTGTTTTGAAATAACATAAAATAAAAAAAATTCATGTTTCTTATAGGGGAATGGTCCCATCATCCATAACATCATAATATACTTCAAAAAATTTACTTGTTTCAAGGTCTTAACTACCTATAACTAAGGTTTCAAGGTCTAACACATTATACATTCTACAATATAACTTATTTTATCATAAGAGGTCATAAAATGCATTTTTTAAACCTATGATAAAAATTTAACCTTTAGATTACCAATCATTGTGTAGTAGAGTATCAATACTTGACTCTTACTTGTCAAGATGTGATTGCTTACTTTTAATTTTATAGAATAAATGTTGAACAAGTATTAGATATTACATGTTTAGCTTCTAGTGAACTTGAATATTTATATACACCAATATGTTTCATCAATATAACACATGTTAACAAAATCCTTGTTGGATAATTAGAATATGCACAGTGATTGGGGCCTTTCCTCTAGTGGGGCAAGGATATACCTTACTACCTTACTTTCCTAAAATCCTATTTGCCTTTCTTATTGATATTATTCTACTTACCTAAAATCATATTTTACCCTTTTATTGTTTCTTGATATCTTTGACCAGACTCCTTTATTTATATATTTTGAACTAATTAGTTTAAGTGGAAAACCTGTTGAATTGGACTGTGTAGTATAGATAATCTTATGTAAGTAGAAATAAAAATTGAGCCCTTGGTGTAATAGTGCATCTCTTGGACATTTATTTCAATAATGTTATCTAATGGAGCCCAATACCTATGCATCATGCCTTGGATTGTCCCAAAAACATTCCTAAAATGTGTTTAATAAAGTACCTTAAGTTTCCTCCAAGGTCACTTAGTTCATCTAATTCAATAGGTATTTTGAGGTCCTAATTGAAAGTGTAACAAGAGTCTTATATTATTAAAATTATTCAATATTCCCCTAATGTATTCAAATACATTATTCAATTTTTTCCTAAAATTAAGATCTCTTATGAAAATATGGTTAATCCTCCATTCCGTGCACCCCATTCATCTACCCCTCCATCACACATGGGACAACCATCAACCACTCCATCCATTACCATCTCATATCAAGAGTGTGTCTTTGACATGGGAATAGTCCTAGCCACACCATGGATGCAATAAATGCAAGCTAAAAAACAATCTAGACAACACTTGGTGTTTATCAATACTATAGAGTTATATACCTTGCTATATGTAATTGAGATGGTAATATAGGAAATTAGGATGATGGGTACAAGGTATGTACATTTTTTTCCTAAATATTATGGTCAAGTTGGGTACACATTTTGTTTTATATAAGATGAGGTTTTTAGCTCAATAAACTTGAAATGGTCACATGTATCCATTAGTGATGATGTGGTTTTAAGATGTGGTGCGTGTAGTGATGAATGTATAGCTTAGAAAATATCTAAATGCACTAGGGACATTGTTAAAAATCATTAAGGGATGGCTATGCTTTATAAATATAGGGTGTCATAGACTTGTCATTGGCTAAGTATGACATATGTATAAGTTACCCTAGCTCAAACTTTATTGAGCTTATTCAAGATACATTAAAGGTGACAATGTCCCCTAAATTTGAGACCTGCTTGTCCTCAAGGATGATGTTGAGTAGAGGGACCCAGTAATTATTCATATGGATGATGAAATGCTCACCTCATATAGATTGTTGATCAGAATTGAATACCAATGTGCACCCCCCCCCCAACCCCCCTCTACCAAAGGTTTCAAGATTATATATTTTTTACATATATCTTCAATCATCTTGTTCATATTTCATTGTAATGAGATTAAATATTTTGATGTGGATTGAAATAAAGTAGTACATCTTAGAATTCTTGCTCTGGGTTAGGATTTGAGATTGAGGACTCCATTGTTGAATTGTGTTCTCTCCTACATGTAGGACTTAATATGAATGGACTTTGGGATCTAGAGGTAATTCAAGGTAGAGGGATATAAATTATTTGAATACATACATATAAAACTGATAACATTTGGTACTTTCTCAATTCAGATGGGACCTTAAAGGGATCTACATGATAATTTTTGTATATTAATGGCAAGTCAAAGGCTCACATCTTTTGAATTATTTACTTGACATAAGTTGATTGGATTGATGTCAATCTTTAAACATTATTGGCTTATATGTATGTATGATAAATTTTTGAATAGGCCTTAGTTGGATTTGTTGGAGGTGATTAGATATGTCTAGGTATCAAATATGTGCATATTTAATAACTCTAACACTTCTCCAAGTGTTCTAGACCTACACATGTGTAAATATCTGTTTATATAAGGCATCCTGAGGCTCTAATAAATTTGATGCTTCTAGGACAAGTGATAGTTAGGTCTCTAACACAAGTATATGTGTGTATGAGATATACACATAGTGATGTATCTAATTAGATTGCACCTCATAAGGATATGATAGATATTTAACACTTCTAGGACGTAACACCTCTTATAGTTTAACACTTTTGAGCATGTATGAGGTACACATGGTAATATGTAATCAAATTTGGCCTCCCAGGGCATTGTCAACTCTGAAAATTCTAGGACTTGATGCATATCTAATAGCTTTAACACTTTAAATTTTATGAGGTACACACATGGCATAAAAAGGTTCAATTATAGAGGTAATTCAATCGAAGAGTCATGGGAGGCAAATGTAAACCCCTTCTTGACATAACTATAAAAGCATGTTATATGATTAGGGATAAAATTAAGTATGATTCTATCTATCATGAATTGAACCAATTAGTCAATTACTGTAATTAGGGATGTGATTTGGGAAAATTGAGCCCCTAAACCAAATTTATGGCCCAATCGATTGTATAATCTAGATGTAGCATGTATGGCTTAAATAGCCCTAATTTAATTAGAAATGTAAATATGAATGTAAATGTGGATAATTTCAATCCATTGAACCAAAATTGGAGTATATGATGTGATTAAAGGGGTTAAATTAGGTCATATTTCATGACATGTTGATTGTAATCCCTAATTTTATCACTTGAACATGTATAATTCCCATAATCCCTAATTTCATGACATATACACATGTACAAACCTATTACACTAAACCCCTAACTATAAATCCTAATTTTGTAACAAACACAACCCCTAAGTTCCATGATTTCATCACAAATGCATAAATTCATGAATATGATTAGTGCCAATTTGTGAACTTGTTATTCACCTAGTTTTGTAAGGACCTATGATGGTATTTTAGGTAAAATTAGGTCATTTTGTCTAAAATATTGAGCATTAATGCATCATATGATAGTCTTATTGCTTCATAGTCTTATCAAGAGTCTTATCACATCATGTATTAGAGATTTATGCATCATATTAGGGATTTATGCATCATATTGAGCCTTATTGAATCATATGATAGCCTTATTGCATCATATTGGATATTTATAGCATCATATGATATCTTATTGCATCATATGAGAGTTTTATTACATCATATGATAGTCTTATTGCATCATATTATAGCCTTATTACATCATATTGAGCCTTAATGCATCATATGATAGCCTTATTGCAACATCTGATAGTCTTAATGCATCATATTATAGTCTTATTGAGTCTTATGTCATCATATTATAGTATTATAGGGGATTTTATGCATTAAATATGAGTCTTTGTGCTTATTTTTTGTATTATATTCATGTACTTCAAGAAATACATATGCATTATAGGAACACTTACACACACACACGCACGCGCATGCATGCACGCACGCACGCGTGCATGCACACACGCACACACACACACACACACACACACACACACACACACACACACACACACACACACACACACACACACACACACACACACACACACACACACACACACACACACACACACACACACACACACTAAAAACAAAAACAAAAACTTACTTTTCAACATCTATTTTTATCTTAAATCAATATTGTTATCCCCATAGACATTCCCTATGTACTCTACATATTCTCTGTATACTTTTTTTGTAGTTTTTTTTGGACCCCACATTTTGAAGCACATTCTTGGTTGCTTTTATCAAAATGGGCTCTAGTTTGCATTAAAGGAGGAGGAGGAATTTGAATAGCAAAACACCAAATAAATTATAATATTTGAGAAAAAAATAAGTTATGAATGCAAACATTTCATTCCAGACAAGGTATAAACACTAACCTTGATGAGTCAAATGCCTTAAATAATTAGACAATTGGCAATAATGAATTAAATAATGATGAAACTAACAATAATGCATTTAATTATGATTAAATTCATAATAATGAATTGAATTATGATGAAATTGACAATAAAAATTAGATAATGTTAGAAATTCACATTCAAAGTTTAAAGTTTTTTATTTTGTTGAAGAAGAGCCTATGCATGATACTTTACCCACCAATAATGAAGAAAATTTAATGGACTCAAATAATGATGAAATTAACAATGAATAAAATTTTATGTAAATATATAATGAAGAAAATTTCATGGAAACATATAATGATTTTGAAATACCCTCTACACGGATTCCACCAATAACAACATCTCCAAGAATTGTGCATAGAAAATATAAGTAATTCATTGAAGTTGATGAAAATATTTTGAAACCAATGTATAAAAAAATTTATGACTACCATTCAAGTAGACTGGCTCAAAATTTTTGGGAAAGCTTCTTTCATATACTACAGTATGATAGTCAAAGATGTCAATTATTTGTTTCATCAATGAAATTGGTTAAGATGATACCTACAATGTACACATTAGAACTAAGAACATATAACAAGGATGATGAAAATGATGAAATTAATGAAAATCTACATGATGCATATCATATTTTAGGCCCAAAATAATGCAACAAAGATTTTGATGTTGCCTGATGTATAATGACAACTTATGCAGTAAGGGTTGAAATAAGAAAAAAAATGATTGATTTCAAAAATAAGTCAAACACTTGATATACATAGAAAAAAATTAATGAAAGTAATTTTAAGATGTGAAAGACTTAATTAACCAAATAAGAAAGATATTTGGGCATTATTTTATAGACGTCCATGAAATGGCAAGGCTATAACTAATGGTTTGAAAGACTTACACAATTTTATAAATATAATACAAGAGTTTCACCCAATGCAAGAGATATAGTGAAAAAAAGAGTTGGTTCTCATAATTGTGAATTGCATCCGAAAAAATTCTTGGATATGAATCAAATACAATTGTAATCTATTTTTTTGGAAAAACATCCAAAAACTAATATTAGTCAAAAAAAATTTGAGATGACCAAACCTTTTTATGTAAAAATAAATCACACACGCAACACTCGTTATAGGCAACATGTTGAATTTGCAATGCACTGTGATTTTTTTTGCCATATTCATTATAATTTGTATACTAAAAACATTTTTTAGGAGTGTGGTATATTAGTTATGCTAAAATCATCCAAAGAATTTATTCTAAATATTTTTTGTGAAAGACTAGATAGACATTTGTTTTATAAGAAAGCATGTTTGGATGGAAATTGCAGCATTTGTGGTGGTTGCCAAAATAAAAATAAAATGTATCCATGAGAAGTGTACAAGTGCAATTGGATAGGAATTAGTTGGTTTGAGAAAATACAAACCTGTGACTTATCAAGTAAAATATGGAAAAGAATCTAAAAAGTGTGAACTTATTATGAAAAAGATACCTATTTCATAATTTATGGTTGAATTCATGGAGAAAATTATTTATGAGTATGCAAGGCACACACATGGATAAATGGTTGGATGGACATTTAAAGCTAAGAAAGGACACATTCCCACTTGATTGTATTATTTTAGTATTTGACTTTACTAAAAATTACACATGGAAACCACAAATGGAAGTTCAATCATAGTATTACAACTCAACACAAGTTGCCATATTCATGTATATAACATTCATGCATGCACCTAATAATATAGAGGAAGATCAAAAAATATTAAAAGACTACCATTTATATATAAATGATGACCAATCACATTTTACAAAGTATGTGCAAGGTTGTTTTGATAAGTTCTATAGACAATTGACTCAGAGGAACATTATTTTCAAATAGCATTACATTTGGCTAGATAATTACACAATACAATTCAAGAATGCACATATGTTTTATTGGTTGAGTAGGATGTACATTACCACTAGTGTATAACATATTTAGAGTTTCACTAAGGATGGCCATGGAAAATGGGAGTATGATGGTGCTACAGCATGTGTTTAAAGCATCCTTGTAAGGGAGAGTTAAAATTTGACAATGTTTCTAATTTTATTGATGCAAAAACTATGGTTGAATGGTGTAATGATAACATATGTCATGGTGCTCAAGTAAATTATACTATTCATAGACATTTTTGGTTAATGGAGGAAAATTACTTGGTAAAATATGAGGATTGTATGACTCTCATAGGTTCAAGTGAGCTCCATTCATTTCATAGCTCAAATGCAGGTTCTTGGACTATTCATATGCAACACTTGGCATGTTTTTATTCTATATGCATGGAATATATATAGAATGAGTGTGAGTCACAAAATTGGGTGGATGAATAGAGTTTTAGACATTTAATTCTAATCAACACATATCATGTTCCACTAGCATTACAACTTATAGACATGACATCATCACATGACTTTGACCATATATCTGATCTAGTATAGCTAGGTAGAAGATTAATATTTATGTACCATTTATTCTCATAATCTAGCTTCATAGGGTCATTAAAAATTATTTTTTATGATTCAAGCCATGTGTTTAAAATTATTATAGATGAGGATAATGAAGAGGGAATACATTACTACTTATGTCATTGTGTAGATGGAAAGAAAAAATTCACTTCCCCGATCGTAGATGGAGAAAACATTGATTATCCCACTGGGTCTATGTTAGTCACTATAACTTGGCTTTGATGATATATTATAAAATATTCAAATGTATGGTTATTTGAAGACTTTCAAATGTACAGGAAGATACTAAAATATTTAGATTTAGTTCTTGCAATGAATATTAAATTTTAAAAATATCATGGGAGGCCAAGAAATAAGAATCTATGGAAAGTTCGTGAGTCATCCCATGAAGCTATTCTTGATACTATCAAGATTAGATCAGATCCAAGTTGTTTTTTGGATTGAAATGTGTAGGTATGTTGACTTGTAAAATGTAGATATAATCAATTTTACTAAATGTTTCTGATTTTGTAGGTAGTACATGCATAAATTGCATCTTTAATTACTTACTAACATTTTTTGTAGGTTAGTGGTGCCAAATCAACTTCCAAATTCACATAGTTAGCACCATTAGTAAAGAATTTCATATTCTTGAAGATAAAATAAGATTACTAAAAGTACTTACCATTTTTTTGCTCCTAGACAATTTCTCATGACAATTTTATTTCTCCTTGTAGCCTTCCAAACACATTTATTGCCAGTGTTTCCATGCTTTGGAACAGTAGTGAAAATGTACATGCAAGTGCAATTGGATGTCACGGTCATTAGAGTATGTGTAATTTGCCTATATACACATGCTCAAAGTGGTGTATTTTCACCTACCAGTCTTGGAAGTGAAATTGCTAGTTGGAGGTCAAAAAGTTATCTATTCACTACCAAAAATTTGCATTTTAGGAAACGTTACTGTAACTTCTACCACAAATTTATTTTAAAGGTGCTTAAAATTAGATTCAAGGTGAAATTAGATGGATTTCTCATACATAATAAGGATATTAAGGTTCCTTCATATGAATTATATTTTTGGTTTTATGCATGCCTAAATTTAGGCTAAAAATCAACATCTTTATTTTACTAGGAAGGGTGTTCTTGAGCCCAAAATGGGTGGTGTGTTTGTCAATCGGGCTAGATGGGAGGCCAAGAACCTAGTCCTGGACATTATCCACCCCTATGAATGTGTTGGTAGTGACATTTTTTAGCCAACAAGCACTATAAATTGAATTCTTGGATTGTAGCTTTAACTTTGACAACATTTTTTTTCAGTGTTTTCATGCTTTAGAACAGTAGTGAAAATACACTTGTGGGTGGAATTAGATGTCACAGTCATTAAAGCACATGTAATTTGATATATATATATATATATATATATGATTAAAGTGGTGTATTTTAAATTTATATTAATTGAGGATAAATGGGGATAAATGAGACCAAATACTCCCTTTTCTCATAGCATAAAGCTCTAGGTATTATTGGCATGCAGACATATGAGGTTTTTTGAGAAGGTACAAGGTGACATGAAAGATTGTGAGATAGAAAATGAAGGGTGGAACCATGAAAAGAGAGATTCCATGAAATTTTATATAAAAAATCATCATGATAAGACACAAACCAAGGAAAAATAGGATAATGACTCATTTGTGAAATATAACCAAGTAGACATGTGTCACTAGATTTTGCCAAAAAGGGCCTACATGTCAAAATATGTCAGATCCAATCATGAAATTTGGTAAAGAGGATAATTATTACCTAATATACCCATTAAATATAATTTTAATTATTTTTTAAAATGGTAAATATTGACTATTTTAGCACAGTCAACCCTATGTCAAATCATGATCAACATTGGAGCCTACCTTAGAGAAATTGGTCAGTTTGGGGCATCTACAAGTTGAGTCAAAACACAAAATTTGGTAATAATTATATAAATGAACTAAAAAAACATACCATTCCATACTTAATGTATTATAAAGATTTAAATTTCCAACTATTGTGACATAGTCCTCTTATAGTCAAGAAGGCAACCATTGGAGATTTCTAGAAGTTTTGATAGTTCTAGATGCCAAGAAGAATTTTAGGCCTTATATAGGTCTTAAAACTATATAATATGATGTTGTAAACTTATATTTTCCTATATAAGTGATAAATTTCAAGGTTTTCAAGTAAATTTTTCAAGAAAGACAAGTTTTGACATGAAGGAAGCATGCAAGCAACTCAAGGTAAATTGTGGTAAAAAGGGTCTATAAAAAAATTTAAATATAAAAATGACTTAAAATATGGTAAAATTGGTATTAATGACATATTATACCCATAAATTATATTAGGAAGGTCATATGATAATTTTGAGTGCTAAATTGTATAACATAGTCCCCTTCATGTCTCATAATGGTCACTATTCATGCAGGCATACCTTTTGGATTTTTAAGGTGTGTTTAAGGGTTTAAATATTAGGGAAGTAAATTATAAGTATTTTAATATGTTTTTAAACCCTTTAAACACCTTCACATTGTGTTTACACTCCAAACTTCATGTAATCCCCATAGGCAAGCTTAAATCCCCATAGGTAGTCTCAAAGGCATAAAGGCAAAGTTGGTTTTTTGATCATTAGAAAGGTGTTATGAGATGTTTTAGATGTCATAAAGATGTTTTCAAGAAAATAATACCAATGGGAAGGTCAAATTGGTCCTTTGGAGAGTATGTATAGGGTATGGGAAACCCTAATTAGAGTTTGGGAATTTTTGAGAGATTTAACCATGGGAATCTAATTAAACATTGTAATATTGATCCCCTATACATGTAAAAGGTGAATCAAAAGTTTTTAATTTTATATTGTATGGATGTGTATGGATTCTAGGATTGAGGGTTTGGAATATGGCTAATTAGGCCTAAATGAGGGTAGGCTAATAAAGGAAGTGATAGTTAGAGGTGGAGTTGGGATATCAAATTTGATATAGAAATGGAAAAATATAGAATGTACCTATAAATTCCATTATAATGTCTTGAGAAAGAAAAAAAAAATTACAAGGAAAAATAAAATAAAAAAGGCTACAAACCTTGAGAGAGCATTGTGTCCATAAGGTGTGGAATGAGAGTCAAATATTGTTTGAGTACTTGAAGGGGGTTATACCAAGTATGTTATGATCATCTAAGACCATATGTGATAACAGGTTGAGCTCTTAAAACATAAACCAAGATTTGGTCCTTGAAACCCAAAGAAGATGCCTAGTAAGAAATTAGAAAGAGATTAAGATGAAGTTTGTGAATGAGATGAATGGAATGAGGTAAATTATGTGTTATGAATTTATGGAAAAAGTTCAATTCCATCAAGGAGGTGATACTAAGAGTAAAAGGAATAAGTACTAGGTGTAAGAAGTTGAATTAAGCCCAAAGAGTCAAAAGAGGAGCTAGCTTGTGAAAGAAGATTCAAATCAAACCATAGCAAGTGAATGTGATTAGTTGGGTTTAGAGCTAGATAATTATGTTTTTTTAGAATTATCTTCTATACTTATACATCATCATACAAATATAATTCAAATTCAATCACTAATATTCTTTATTTATTATAAGGGTCTAATTTACAAAACTATCCTAACAAGTTATTCTCAATATCATAACATTTGTAATCCTTAAGAATACTTAAAAACCAATCATTCATAAT
Source organism: Torreya grandis (assembly GCA_037957365.1). Lineage (NCBI taxonomy): Eukaryota > Viridiplantae > Streptophyta > Pinopsida > Cupressales > Taxaceae > Torreya > Torreya grandis. Next base: position 776,161 of record JARHVA010003079.1, read on the forward strand.
ACTCTCAAACCAATTGATTCAAATAAGATTTACTTCATTGGTTTTATTAAATATTCATGTAAAAAATAATAATTCCATGTACGAATGTCATATATAGGCATATAATGTCAATAATACATGTATTGCCATATAGGCATTAAAAAAATTACATCATGTCTAACAACATAGTAAATAATGTTAGGTGAATACATCATGTATGCATGTACAATGCCAAAAATGTGTACATTACCATATAGGCATAGAAAAAATTACATCATCTACAACATCCTAATCATCAAATAGTCTCCCTCTATTTGCCTTCTTTGAAGAAGACTCTCCTTAGGATGCCCTACTTGTAGATGGAGATATCCTGAATACCTTAGATTACTCTAAGGTTAGATTGTGGGTACTCCACTCATAGATCGTTTGCAGCTAAACCTATTCAAATATAAAAAATATTATAAAATTAATAATTATACATGAAACCAAGTTAAGAAACTCATATAATAAAAAATCATTTAAACATGCACTTACCACAATCGCATGGTCCTTATCAATTTTGTGTTGATGCTTTACTAGGTTAGTGCCAAGATCAAATGCATTAATAGGCATTTAAAATGATAAATAAACATGAGGAGACATCATATTATTCATCTGAATCAAACTATCAAATGTCATATGATAGCCCTGCATACACAATACATTTATGCATATAAGTTATATTTGCCAAAGTATATAGTAAAATTATTAAAACAAAATTACTAAATTACAATTCAAAATTAAAAGTGAATATACATACCTTTGTGAGTGCCTATGTGGATTATATTTTAGTAGTAATTCCCAAGTCTATCTCAACTCTTAATGATGGAGTTTCCACCCTAGTCATCAACTAAACAAACAGCCTAATACTTAATAGCTTGGGCAATTCATTGATTAAACAAGTTGCTAAAAAACTTAGTCTTTCATAAGATATGAAAAAATCTAATGAATTCATGGGAATCATGAATGTGATAAGTGGATATGGGTAACACATGACTTGTAACACACACTGAAAGAAACAAATGTCAGTTTCATGAGGTAGAATGACAAGACAGTAAGGGAGGATTTTTTAATGAATTTTATGAAATTAAGTCATTGATTGCAAGTTAGGTGTTGAAACATCTGTGATAGACCTATATACATTAGTTTGGATGCTTTTAAAGCTTTGTTGAGGTGTATTTCAGATTTTAACTTGATTACTGGGTCATTAGGCCTAATTATCTTAAGGCAGTGACTTGGTATAGTTGAGGATAGTCCTATGAGCTATGGTGTCTAAATTGATTTATTTTAAAATTTTAATCATGTTAACACCTTGAATACTTTGCTTACAAACATTCATTAATATTTAGTCCAAATGAGTATTGGTGTGATAAAAAATCCCTTATAAATAGGCATTGTGATAAGACAAGTAACCTATACAGGGGTTTGTTGAGAAGTTTGAAAACTGCATTTTAATCAAGTTAAGACACATAGAGTATAGGTTGATTTTATGGGGTACATCTATCCTTAAGACTTTTAAGAGTGTCTAAAAATTTATAAAATAGGTCTCATCAAAATATAAATAAACATATAGAAAATAGAACTAAATATTATAGAGATAAGAGTGAGTGGAGAATCTTCTTTACAAATGCATGGTTTTGGTGAACCTATAAGTGACATTAGGATGACTATCTATCCTTATATTTCCCTCAATTTTTGTAAGATAAGGTCTATATGTATATAATGAAAGTATTTTGATGTCAAAAAAGGGTGTTATAGTCTTGTTGACACTCAATATTCATTTTAGGGGGAGTTTTTCTATGAAAGGTGTTCTAGTCTTATAGAGTCGGCATGTCACTTGAGTGATGAAAGTGTGTGGATATAGATAGGACCTCTCCCATAACTAGATATAGTAGGTCTTTGGGCCTCATAATTAAGTGGTGGTAATAAAATACTCAACCCCATCTATCTATATGGGGTTGAGTTCTCATATTTGTATATGGTCGTAAGGCATATGCCATATACATATAGGTTATAGTTTATAGTTGATGCCCTCCCAATAAACCAATGGAATCCAATAGCCTACTCTATATAGCTCTACTAATATATTTTGGTTGGAAATTATAATTGACTAGGTACAATGGGATCAAGATGCTATGCCATCTAAATTTATAACTCCATAGATAGAGATGAAATTGTTAGACTCGGTTGGAATTGATGAGAGTTGAATTTCTAGGTATGACCATTTTGGATATTGATTATAGATATTGAACCGCTATATGTGATTAAGATAATAAGGACTCAAGTGGCTAGCTATGATGTTAGTATTTAAAATAAAGGAGTGGTGTGCATATTGATGAAGACATGCTATGATCGATTGGGAAATTGATAGAAATATATTTTACCAAACAACTTTTATCAAATTAAATATATATATATATATATATATATATATATATATATATATATATATATATATACATCCAATCCTACTAATTGAGATTGACCCACTATGGGAACTACATATAATGGGATGTCAAGAAAATGTTCAACAAGCTATTTTGGTTATTAAAAACATAGTTTGAAATTCAAAATAAAATCAAAAAAGTTGAGATGGAGGATGAGTTTATAAGACTATGTTAATCCATGTTAATAAATCAAACAATAAAAAGTCCAAAACAATTATATCAGGTATTTTATATTTTCTTACACAAAATCTACCAATGATGCAATTAAGGTGTTTGAATGTACATGTAGAGTATATAATATTCACTTGAAATTTTACTTCAGTAATGTTTAAGGTGTCATACTGACATGAATAGATGTAGTAGGGGTTAGTACACTACCTAGTTGTTATGTCAAAGGCAATGTCTCCTCCTAGAACACAAAAAAATACATATATATTATCCAATTTAAATGTGAAATTAATTTTTACCTTTTTAATTTGTAAATATAAATTAAAGCTTTAACATGAAATTTATATAAAAGTTACCTACATATGTGTAGATAATCCCAATGTATCCAAAAAAAAATGTGTGTACCAATAACTCATCAATTAATACCATATCCTCCAAGCCCCTTAAAGTGCCACCATCATTGTCTGAAGGTCCAGTGCATATAGAACCATAACATCTACATAGGTGGGGTCAGGTATAGCCACTAGCTAAAGTATCTTGAGCATCTATCTATGAAATTCTACTCGTATGATGAATGAATGTATCAATAAGTGCACTAAGCATATGCAAAGTATCTATTTACACAACATCCTTCATCACAAATGGAATCTTTGGTGAAGTGGCTTTTGGGTAGGGATCCTTATAGGTCGATTAGGCATATGACGTACACCTATTTGATCCTTTATGGAGCCTTTCCCTCGACCTTGAAAATCACCATAGTCAAAGTAGTTTGAAATTTCATTGAGGACAAACTTGCAATAGAGTTTTCTCAAAAAGTACAAAAGGACCTCATGTTTATTACAAGGTGGATAATCAAACACCATCCACCATCACTCCCAAAATTGGTTTTAATCAAATTGTGTTGGCATTGATGGATTGGGAAATGTTTGGTCATTATGGGAAATGGAACATTAGTGGCTACGTCAATAAATAAGGCACAAATTAAATATTTTATTATTTGTTTCTTCTTCACCTCATATGTTGACAATGTTTTATCATACTAAGCCCTACAACTATCCCTATATGACCTATTTCTATCAATTTGACTCATTATCAAGTCAACTTGACCTAATACTAACTCTAGTGTATTGGTCAAATAGGTGTGATGGGTGTTTATGGAAGTGGGCTCCCTCGTTCTCCTAATTATCTACTCAATTTCAATTTTATTCTCTACTATGTGAGTAACTATATCCTCCTAACTATCTGAGGGATCTAGTGGAATTATAGGAGGGTTAGGAAGAGGGTTAGGATGTTTGGGTAGAGGGTTAGGTAGAGCATGCTGACCTATTGGAGAAAAATTACAAATTGCAAAAATTTCACAAAAAATTCAAAAAAAATGATTTAATCTACAAAACTTACCTCTTCTTCACAGCAACATTGTGGATCTCATGAATGCGGGAGCAAAAGCAATGACTTCCATGTGAGCTAGAGGTCAAAACATGAGATATAGGGGAAAAGGAAGAGATAGAGGGTAAAAAATTAACACCAAGTAGAAAAATGTGAATGCCAAGGAAGATTTAAAATGATAATTAGGTGGGTTTTTTTTGTTTTATAGTTTAAGTGATGCGTATGTATTCCTATAAATAAAATAACATGTACATGTTACTATTATAATGTTTATACATTATAGATTAGGCATCATGATCCATGACATGTATGCATTATGCTATAACACATATGCATTGTTGGGTATGTCCATAAAAGTTTCCCTCAACTCTGTGAACATACCCCTATGTAAGATAAGTATGTCAAATCAAACATAAACAAAAACATGAATGACTCAAAATAAAATGAGAGTCAAGATGGAAGACAAACATGAATAAGCTATACATAAATTTAAACATGTAATAATTCCAAATTTCACATGTAAGATCAGTGAAGTCCACAAAAATCAAATAAGAACATGATGGATAAATGAAAATCAAAAGCTCTAAAGGATGAAAACTCAAACATAGTTTTGAGATACAATGTAAGAAAACATGACCACCTAATGACATGACTAGTATGAATATGAGATGATGTGGTAAATAAATGGTGTAAGGTTTTTTATGAGGAAGGCCTTGTCCTATCCAAGGTCTTACAATACAACTCAAACTATAAACCAAGATGCATTATAATGTAGATGTGCTCAAGGATGAAATTAGCTAAAAACAATATCCAACAAGGGGAATATAATAAAAATGTGATGTAAATCAGGAATGTGAAGTACCACTGAGTGATGTGAACATCTTTTTCAAGAATGAAACACATTAGGCAAGTGAAAAAGGCTAAGAACTATCAACACCAAGGACTTAGGACACTTTGACTAATGAACACAAATATTGGGCTAATAAGTAAAGTACATAGATCAACCCATGAAGACTATATGCATAAAAATTAAAATAGACCTACCTTCTCATAATGTGTTCCCTATTTCTTAAGACCCCTTATAGAGTTGTCGGTCTACTGTGATTATTAGGTACTTGCATGAGAAAGTAGGTGGCACTAGATAGTATATGATGTAATGGGACCTCTTCTTCCAATCTACTATCCTACCACACCCCAATGGACCTTGGCTCTATCATAAGGCCAACTTTATAGTTTGAGCTACAACTAAGATAGGAGATGTGCTAAATATAGATCACATCTTTTGATGTGATTTAAATTTTAAGATTGTTTTTTCCTTTGAATCAATGCCTTTTGTTTGTATGTTATGATTTAGATTTTAACTTTATTTTTAGATTTTTCTAGTCTTCCTCCTCCATACAGATTCAAAAAACCAAACATGACTGAAATAGGTGAGAAACACAAGAGATTACACTTGGTCACTAGATAAAGGACCTAAATACCAAGGTGTTTAAAGACTCCTAGACTTGCCCACAAGTAAGTGTGCAATATCAAAATTGACTGATGTGAGCCACAAATGAAAGGAAATAAGGGGAAAATGGGGATCATGAGATATTCATCTATGTAATAAGTGATAAAATGATTAATATGTTCATATCTAATCATAAAAATAGTGTTATAAAAGGCACATGTCTATTTTATGATATTCATGTTACTAGAGAAGCCATGCTAACCTATAAAAAATCTAGCACAAGCACCAATGAAAGTAGTAGTCATCCCAAAAAGAAATTTGAAGATGTTTTAATGTGGTAATTTATGAGGAAAGCAAGATCCTACCCATGGTATTACACTACAACTCACAAGGTGAACACCAATGAGGTTAATGTTAAATAAGGGGGAAAATAAGCATAAAGATATTAAGGCAAAGAATGACATAAAAAGACAAAAATAAAAGAGATATATAAGAGCCAAAATGAAAATAAATGCCAAATGTAATGTGTAAGAAAACCAAAGAACCCAAAGGTGACAATGATGCTAGTAAAGTGTGACTAAAATAATTAAAATGCACAAAAATAAATAAACATGAGACAAAAATAATAGGCAAGATATATGCTAATGCATGTATCAAAGATGAGCATATGAAATATAAGTCTATAAGTCTCAAAAGGTTTCTTGAAGCTGAATGTGTTTGTTATTATGCATTATAGAATAAAAGTGGGCATCATAATATGCCCCAATGGGTGATTTCATGTAGGTCTAGGCACCATAAGATACCCCAAAGTTGTAAGGGACATTTGGATGGGAATCACAAGATGCCCCAACATGTGAGGTGGAGTGAGGTAATATTGATCCATTAAATTATTTGCATTGCATTGGTAGGTGTATTTGGAGATAGTTAAATGTGTTGGTTTGGTAGATTTTAAGGATGTTGAATGTAACATAGGATGTGTAAGATAGGTATGAATAGGTAAAGGAGGACCATGTATGATATGATTTGGAGTAGGCACTTAAACTAGGTACTCCTTTGGCTTATGTGACATAAAATATTGAGGTTAAATGGATGAAAATATAGTTTAAAATTGTTCATGTTAGATATCCTTTAATTATTGGTGTATTAATAAGGATCAATTATGGTTTGAAAAACATTAATGGATGAGGTGTAGGTATGAGATAATTATTTTTGTTCAATAGGTAGTTGATGTTGATTTTATTTTGATTCTTTAGATTGAATTTGTGAGGCATGAAGATAGTCTTGATAATGTTGTTTTATGAGAGTATCAAGATTTAAATGTGGACCCAGAAAATAAGCAAGAAGAAATCTGTGAAGATCATGATAAGACTCATGAGAATGACCTATATAAGCATGCAACAAATAAAACTTATCAGGATTATACCATTTTGGAGGAGGTTTGGAAGGATCAATGATCATGGATTTAGAGGGTGGTGATTTATTTTTAAGTTGTTCTAGATTCAAGGGAGGGTGGGTTCGGTTAAAATTAGTTAAATTGGATGCTCCATTTTTTATTTGGTTAGGCTTGGATGAATCAATGTTATGAGAAAATGATTGGAAAGGTTCTTTAGTAGTTTTTTGGGGTGTTTCAAATTGAGTCATAATAAAGTCTTGCCTTTTTTCTTGGTCTAAGGCTTCTTCTAAAGTTTTAGGGGAAAATATTTGAACATTATATTTAAGAGGATTTTCAATATTAGTGACAATTTTTTTTAAAAAGAGTATCATCATTCATGTTATGTTTCACTTTATGAGATAGATACTTCCATTGTTTGATGAAAGTGTGGGAAGATTCATTAGAAAGTTGTTGGGCATTGATGAAATGGCTAAGGTAATTTTCAAGAAGGTCATCATGTTGGAATTTATTCACTAGAGAATTAATTAAATCCTCTAGTTGTAAGATGGAATGTCTAAAAAGTTGGTTTTACCATTCAAGTGCATCACTAAAAAAGGTTTTGGCTAAGAGCTTGGTGGTAGCAAAGGTGTTAGTTTGGACCTATTGCTTATAAAGATTACCAAAAGACTTAAGAAAGATAATAGAGTCCTTAGTCCAATTATATGGATAGTTGGAGAAATTTTTCCAATATCTATTAATGCAATGAATGGATCTAAAGTTCATTTTGAAGATGTTGAAGCATTTGTTATTCATTAGAGGTTGAGAGATGATATTCCCATTGGCATCTCTAAGAGGAGGAGGGAAAAAATTTGATTTAATTGAGACATGATGACTTGAAGTGATTAACTTGTCATGTGTAATAAATGTTATTGCATTTGCATGATTTGGTAATGATTAATTATTTGCATGATGTTCATTTATTGAATTATTTGTGCAATAAATTGAGTTGTGTTGATTTGTGCATTAGTATTTGAAGGTGGTGTATTAGTTTTGATGGGAGGAGGATGATTATGTTGGTGGGAGGAAGGGTATTGGGTAGAGGATTCACAACATTGTTATTGGGATGAGGACTAGGATGAAGGACCTAAACTACATTACATTGTGTAGTGATAGGTTTTGGATTAGGAAAAGATGAAGTAATAAATTGAATAGTTTCATATGAAGTAATAAAATAAATGATGTTATGATTTGAATTCTTGATTATGCAATGTTCTTGACTAAGTGAAGGCTGAAAAGATGTCATCATTATGAAATGAGAATATATAAACACACACATAATAGTTGAAAAAGAATAAAGACATGAAGGATATAGATAAGAGTATAGATTGACTAAGTCAACCTAGTACTAGAAATAGGGTTTAAAAACTATGTAAATAAGGATACAGAGTCAACATAGTCAACCTAGTACTGTAACCTGGGATAGGGAATAACCTAATAATGATACAGATTTAACATGGTTGATTTATTACTATATCTTGAGAGGCAAAAATGAATACTAGGTCGACCAAGTCAACTTAGTACTGCAGGCAGGGGAAAAAGATAGTATGTAAGAGACTATGTCGAATAGAATGATAGTGTACTAAAATAGGGAAAATGTTTGTAATATACTTTAAATCAGGAAATGAAATTAAACACACAATCAATTAGGTCAATGAGAATGATCCAATTGAATCACATAAAACAAAACCTTGCACCAACACTAGCCAATTCAATTTTACGCAATACAACATAAAATGAGCAAAGAGCAAGCTATCAAATTGAAAATTAAATGCTAATTAAGTGGTCATCCTAAATTTTGTTAGATTATTAAATTGTGATAAGGAAGTTGGTTGAAAGTAGGAAACTAGAAAGCAATATATGGATGGTTTTAGGACATTTAGGCCTTAGGTATATAAATGTTTAAGTGCATTTTAAAATTATGTAATTTGGTAATGTGTGAAAGAAAGATAAAAATAGTGAAACTAAACAATATATTGAAAAACCACCAAATTAGACTATGGGATGTAACCTAAGTATTAAAAAAATTGAAAGTAAAAGTGTGAAGTAATTATTAGCATATAGATGTTAATTTACAATTTGAAACATAGTATAGTGTTGGTTCAGATTATACTGTATATAAAAAATAAAAAATAGAGTTGACAGTGTCATTACTGTACTACAAAAATAAGGGTCTTTTAAGAACTATGTCGATAGGGTTAACCTAGTCTTTTAGACAAAATACATAATACAAGACTAGGTTAACTAGGTCAACCTAGTTTGTTGTATGATGGTATTTTTATATATTGCAAACTATGAAAAATATAAAATTAAATAATAATTGAAATGAAAGAGAAAGAAAGAAAGGAACTTTGATGGGTTGGAAGATGTAGAGGAATGTGAGATTGTTGTTGAAGTGTCTTGAATGTTACTTATAAATTATGTCAACGGTGTTGACTGGGTCAACCTAGTTCTATAGTTCCCTATTTTCTAAAACTTGTAAAGATGACTATACCAACTAGGATGACCTAATATGTTTTCTATAAGCTGTATGGAATATTATACCAGCTTGGTTGACCTAGTATGTTTTCTACAACCTTGTAAGATGACTACACTGACTTGGTCAACCTAGTATGTTTTTTGGAAGCCCGTAAGAGTACTATTTTAACTTATTTGACCTAGTAAACTATATCTAATGAAGACATGCACAAATATAATAGAGTTATCTTTGATGTGTTTGTGTGTTAAACATACACATAGAAGTTATAAACTATACTGGCACTATTGACCTAGTATCACAAACATTGAAAAATATTGAATAAAATGATAGAAAAATGAAAAACATGAAAGAATACCTACAAGGGTTAGATTCACATCAGTTTCACCAAAATGTATGGAATTAAAAATCCATCACATCTATAAATTAATCCTAACTCAGAGAAGATATATCTTTCTTATAATTTTGATTGGGGATGCATTAGATAATCAGGAACATGACAAATATGTGGATCCACTAGACCCAATTAGAGTATCTCTTCACAACAATAATACTATGGGGGTTTTAAAGCCTCAAGTCAAACAAATTCATGTAATAACCCTAACTAATCCCTATTTTTTCATATTCACTATACTAATACAAATAAATCAAAGTCTAATCTAGTGCTCACTAAATCTTGTAGCACAAAATGAGGGTAATAATCACTAAAATTAAACATGCATAGAAGACCTATACTCATATCAATGTACATAGAATCCTAATTCATGGAAGAGAAGTAAAAATTCATATATTTTTACTCTTATAAAGGAGGAACAAAGTTAGGAATACTTACCTTTGAAGATGATCCTGTCAAGCCTCAATCTCTCCCTTAGACAAGGTGCTTTGCAAGAGGTTGTTGTGGTATATAAGGATGAAAAGGATAAATCAAACCTAGGTTATACAACCTATTAATGAATCTAAAAGACTTCTCCACAAGACAAGATCCATATCTCCAAAGAAAGTATGAAATTCTAAACTTGTTCCTCAAGTAAAAAGGTGGATAAGTAGATGTGCAATAGCTCTTACTTATTCTTATCTTTATTAAATAATGGAAAAATTATCTTATATATAATATGATTTTACCCTAATCTCTTACAAAAATTTTGACTAACATGGTCAAACCAGTTGACTTAGTATTGATATTGATACAAATTCACTAGGTCACAGTCTAGGTCAACCAAGAGCCAACCTAGACCCTAAATGAATTTCACCAATAAGATTACAAGGTTAACCCAATAAAACTAGTAATGTAAACTATTGAAGGGGACTTTAGGCTTGAAAAAGGGGGATGTAAGGTGGGAAATGACTAGAATATTATATAAGAGAGAAGAAAAATCTTAGGGGAATGGTTTTCAGGAGATAAGTGCGTAGATAACAAGTGGAAAAAGGGAAGAAAATCCTATGAAGCACCAATGGTCTTCCCATCCCTTTCCTGGTACACACCTTAATGCATGCACTTAGAGAGATTGAGAATCGATGGGTTCTTATAAGATAAAGAGCATTAGTAACTAACAAAAGTTTGAAAATATTATGTGTATACAATATCTCCTAAAGATACAATTATCAATGATTTCAATGGTCATGTCTAAAAATCCATTGGGAGATTGTACTTCCACTATATGTTGGACCAACACATGTGGCCACTAGATTATTAGTAGTACATAGTGTAAGCATATTTGACATATTACTGGGTAGGCCATGGATACAATATCTATGAGCCATACCATACAAAGTGCATAGATTCCTAAAATATATACATGAAAATTAGGTGGTCATAGTTGAGGGTCTTCCATATGAATATCCTCTACCTATCCCAAAAGCAATTATAAAATAGTTACTATTTAAAGTATAGTTACTAGCTACATCATAATTACCAATTACATTATACTTACCAGTTATAGGTCCCAACATAGGTCATATTACTACACCACAGAGTTTAGTATAGTTACCAATTACATTACACTTACCAATTATAGGTTCCAAAATAGGTCTTATTACTACACCACAAAGTTTAGTGGAGACCACAGTGTAGACAAGGTATATGCCTACAATGTTTACATGTATGCATACTCTCCCACAGAGATAATTATTAGAGAGACCCATACATCAAAGTTATATATTAGATTCTAGAGGGCTACCCTCTCCTCACTTTATTTCAAGATTAGTATTATTAAGTTCTCAAGGTTCTCAACATAGTACACCTATGCTACCTATAACATTTTCTCCTAGATGGGTCCCTAAGACCCTTATAGTTTAGAAGACAACACAAATAGTGTCACATATTGCTAGCACCACTCCACAGGCAAGGCTAGATATAGATCACCTAGTGTAGTAGGTTCTAAAACCATAGTTTCCCTTTCACAAAATACACATAATCATATTTCCTTTACTTGACACAAGCCACATTAATAGTGAGTCTCCCATGAGACTCATCGATTAGTATTGTTCCTCCATTCTTGTACACAATTTCCTTCTCTCTTGTTCCTTATATATAGTCTCATTCCATGTTACTTGTACATATATTATATTTAAAAAATCCAAAAACAATATAATATACCAAAAAATATAAAAGCATTCAAATAATTACTCATAAAACATAAAATTATAGATTGTATGCATTATTATGTTTACATTTCTTATACTTTTTACATACTACATATGCTAGTTATGTTAGTATGTTTGGTTATATCATACATACATGATTCACTTGTTTGAATCAAGTTCTTTTAGATTGCTATAGGACTTAGGTCCACTACATCGATCCATATTTCTTGTTATCTACCCATTGGTTCTTCATTTGACACATTACCCATTTAGGGGCACCCTATACATAGTTTTGATTACTAGGTTCTATATTTATTTATTAGACATCATAGATTTAACATTGTTTTATCTTGATATTGATCATGCTACACTTAGTCATATTTTTTGTTGGATATTACTACTTTAGACTCAACATATGTGCATCCTCACTCTTACACAAATTTGTATTGCATATTAATGCTTACGTTCATTTATAGATTTCCTAGTTTAGACTTGATTGTGTCTCTATGCTTCTTTTATTTGAGGGAATTTTAATATGCCATTGCTCTTTGGATCTACACTAGTTCTCTAAACATGTGCCCATGTTCTTGTGTGTGCCTTTCTTAATTGTATATGTAGACATTTTTTACATGTCTTTCTATGTGGCTCTAAGAAAACTTGCTTGTTGATTATGTATGTGGACATTTGAACATGTCCTTGTATGTGTTGTTTTCTCATATTTACTGAAATGTGCCCTTTTCCCTTATATTATGGACCCTTGGTCTTCTTCCCATGACTCATGTGTTTTGTATGTATGATTTACTATATGAATCATAGCCATGACACTTGTATCCTACTTATTACACACTCTAATTTTAGATGTCATGAGGGATCTCATGCATGTCCCCTTCCTACCTGGGTGTCATGATGTACATCATGCCATATCCCCATAGGTATATACTCAGTTATTACTCAAATTTGTTGTTACACACATTTTTATATCTATATTGACACCATTATGAATGTTATACATGACATACATTACACATTAAACACTTATGCTTAGATTATCTTATATTATGATGTTATGTATGCACATTATATTAGATTATTTTGTAGATATCATATATGCTTTGAATAACACACATCTTGTAGATATTTTGATTTTGAGGATAGTCATTGCATAGCTTTAATAACTCCTCTCAAAATAGGGGAACTCATTAGGGTTTGTCATAGAGATCAAGCTCCTATAATGCATTCATAGTAATTTTCATCATATAGGCTCATATTAAAAAAATGAGACTCAGGTAAACATATTGGGAAAATAGTGACACAAAGATCAATACAATTACATAAAAATCAAACTAGAAGAACACTAGCACCACATCTCCAATAATGGTGCTACTATCCAAGACATGGAACTACTATCCAATAGCCTCAATTTCATAAAAACCCAAATTGGCCAAAAAAGTACAACATGTATAGTATAGGTTTGCACAAGTTCAATTATAGATTTATTAGTTTTGATCTAATTCATATTGATTTAGCTCATACTCATACTAGTTTGCTCAGATTAGGGGCATCATGCATGACATTACCATGCTCATATTCAGTTCAGATATTTAGATACAAATTGTTATAAATCATTCCAAAATACATATACTTAGATATAAAATTTAGGGACATGTGTGTAGCACCTTGTTTTTGTGTGCTCACTTACACATTGGTTGATCAGATGAAATAAAAAATTCCATGTCATTTTCTATGATATATACACTTGACATCATGTTTTAGGTTACACACTAATTTCATGCCTTACTCCTTATAGTGGTTGTCATTCTCGAGTGTCCCAGAGCCACCTAATATGCCTAAGTGGTCATAGAGATGACAAAATAGACATTTCAAGTTACATCTATAGTTTTAGTTTTAGATGCATCTAATACACATGGGTGCATAATGATAGAGTCATATCCTACTTGATTTCTTGAGCCACCTATATGAGAGGGTTGGATGTACCATCATTCCAATCTAATCTATTCACAGGTCATGATCCACCAAGTAGGGGTGGGAAATGATGGATTCAAAATTGAATTGAGTTATTAAGACACCCAAACATGAGGATTAAACAAGCCACAAGCTCAGTCCAATCTATTCACCAATTGATCACTATATACATGCACACACACAAGTTTTCACTAGGTGTATTAGTTCCTTTCCTCTCTCTTATCTCTCTACCTAATTTTACTTAGCTTTATTTCTTTACTTAGTTTAGTATTTGGTTTCGATATCTCTTAAGGACTAATTTATGCATATTTCACTTACAAGATATGCATTGGAGCATGATTCACATACTCAGACCTAACTTCATGGGTTTCACCTCTTATGTAATTCCAAGTACTCTTATTTTTTACTTTATCCTAGTCATTTCACTTTGTTGAATTTCTATAATTAAGTGGGGGGATGTCATCACCTAAATTTGATATTTGAGTGCTAAGAGTGATACTTGAGAGTAACTATCCCTATCTTATCCCTAGACCTATCATAAAACCTATTATCACACTTATCCAACCTTTGTGTTGGCCACAAGCATCCCTAATCATCCTTAGAACAATCCTAGACCCTCATTTCTTGATCATGTCCCTTTGTGGCTAGTGTTATGCCACTTAAACACTAGTGCCATAATAAGGACACTAGTGACATATGATGTTAGTGTCCCAATATTGATGCTAATGTCCTTTCCTTCTATTTTTCACAAATTAATATCTTTTAAAATATAAAACATATTAGGAATGACCTAGACCTCTTTTATCACTCGTACAAGCATCAAAATAGTATATATATACATGAATTTTATCCCTCTAACCACTAGATGGAAATCAGATGCAAAATACAAATTTAAACTCATAAAAGGTTGTGTATAATTACAATTATCAATACCTATTCTTACATACTTCTACATACTACCATGGACATCAATTTTAAGTTAGATTACCCATATTTCTTATTTCAAGCACATTTAAGGCACTCAAGGACACTATCATGCTAGTTTCACTTGAACTTGTACCAACACTTAGGTGGGAAGAAATACATTAAGCTTGATGATTCTTAAAATTATTTTTATATAGGTAACTCTCATAACAATGGGGTGTTGAGTATGTCTAGCATGCCCTACTAACAAACACACTTTTCAGCTTGTATCAACAATATGAAAGATTAGAGTTTTATCACAAATTTAGTCAACATAAGAAATATACAGGATTTCAAAACTCATGCAGACAAGAATAGACCTTAGAGATAGAGACACATGTACATCTAAAAACTTGGGATAGTCTTGCATAGAGGTTACTACCACCAATATAAAGACACTACCACCACATTTCCAATAATGGCACTAATGTCAAATTAGGGAACTACTATCCAAGAGGGGTTCTGAGGTTGAGATATTGTTTTTAATACTCAGACCAATTTCTACCTTATTTTTCAACCTCGATATCATTTGTCTTAGTTATTTTCAAACTAAGTTATTATTTGTACTATTTATTACCATTTTTAGAAAAATCAAAGCTAGTCAACTTTGTAACAAATTAGTGGTTATATTTATTACATATTATTACCTTGATTTAGTCTACTTAGCTCTTTAAAAAACATATAATTTATACTTAATTCCTAAAAGGGTAAAACACCAAGAAATTTTTCTAATGTATAATTTACTATCTCAACTATCTAGGTTTTAGTAGCCAGTCCCTACAATTATCATGAATGGGAATACATTCATTTATACATAAAATTCAATGTGAATATCTAGTTGTGTCTTATGGTCATTCCATTCTTATCCTTTCACAAAAAAATTAGGTTACGTGTGTTGTCTTAGCCAAAGATTCTAAGTTCATAAACATGTTATTTGTTTCAAAAAACTCAAAAGTAGTTTCCAATAAAGACTCCATTTGTTGTTGTTTTGACAACACTCCCTAGTTTCATTGAAATCATGTTACCCCTCTTTATTCTTTTAGTTCTAGTATTTCCTACATCTAAGGTATTTTTGGTAACTATGTACACATAATATTTTTAAATTTTATCAATTACTGATGATTTTTTCTTATAAGAACCTATCAAGTCTTAATTTCTCTAAGTGTACACCTTAAATGATGCATTAGGAAATGTGTTGATAGACCTTTGGTACTTCATAGGATTGTTGGCCCCTATAGCATTACTTAAAACCACCACAAGTTACTCTTATCCAATTACCTAAGCAATAAAAACTCAATTATACACTCCCTAAACAATTCACCATCTAAAATAGACCCTACTTAAGCAAACACCCTTTTATCCATTTTTACTACTACATCCACCTGATCAACGTCATTGGGAATTTCAGTCAAGTTACAAACATTTATTGGCCAAGCTGATGTAGTTTGAGATCTAACAGATCTATTTCCTACTAAATAAAGTTGACCTACTTGACCTTGTTAGCTAAACTCTCGATAAGGTTTAGGGTCAATCTTTGGCTATAAATACCTTATTAATTTAATTTCTAAATAGAGGATCATTGAATTATACATCATTACAATTGACAATTCTACTTATAATCATTTGAATGTTTCATTTATTAGGGTTTTGCCTTGGAGTAGATGCATTTATCGTATGGAGGTCTTGGATGCATAAGATTTGTTTTATAGCCTAGAGATGATCTATCCTTGTGATCCTTATAATCCACAATAAACTCCTGCAAAGCACCATTGGACAAGGGAGAGATTGAGGCATGATGGGTTCATTTCAACAAGGTAATTATATTCCTAACCTTTCATATTTTGATAAGTAGATGTTTTATAACTAAGGTATTGAATTAAATCTCTCCTTACTTATATTACTTATATATTGTCTTGAATATAATTATATTTGATTATTTATTTTCTTCCCCATTTATGCCACAAGATTTGGTGAGCACTATATTAGTTGCATATTCATTTATTATATTATATTGCATGTTCATTTAGTAAATTAGTTTGTTTTTCCTTTTATTATATTATAATACCTAGCTAGGGTTATTGCATAATGACATTTGATTTTAGACCTTAGAAACCTCTCTTTTTCTATTGTGTGGTTATAGATCCTGTAGTTAGGTTTAGTAGATCTATAATTGGTTATAACCCCAGTATAAAAAAGTATTGTTTAGTATATTATTAGTTGATTACCTTCTTTGAGCTTGATATTACTAAATAGGATAAGTTTTAGATCTATCTCATTTCAATTGCATATATTATGGTGAACCTGACATGAATCTAACCCCTGTAATTTTTAAATTTTTATTTATAATTAATTGGATCTAGCCTATCAATCCAATTTAACACTCTATGCATAGGTTTTTCAACTTCGGTGAGCCTATCTACCAATTTTGGCTCTCTATATGTAGGTTTTTTAACTTCATTGATCTTGTAATCCTAGTTCTAATTTATATGCATAGGTCTTCCAAATTCATCAAACATGTGGACCTAGTTTATATTTTTATGTGTAGGTTTTTTAACTTTATCAAGTTTGTCGACCTAGTTTAGCATTATGTGTATAAGGTTTTTAACTTAATCGAGCCTATCAACCCAATTCTATCTTTTATGCATATATTTTTTGGTCTCATCTAATTTAATCAAATAGATCATTCTAGCTTCTTTTTCTAACTTATATTCAAACACTCACCCAAATAACAAAGTTAAAACAATAATTCAACATCTTCAATAAAAACTACTACATTGACCTTATCAACTTTGTCCTATCCTACAAGATCACTCTAACTAGCTCAGTACTTTCACTTTATCTTTTTTTAGTAAAATTTATTTTCCCATGATTTAGTTAACATTTAAAATTATACTATTTTTACCAGTTTTTTAGTTTTTTCAAATTATACCTACACAATCAACTAGATTGACTGGCTTGATTTAGTTATATCTATTTTTTCCCATAAAACTAAGTTGACCTTCTAAACTTTGTTTTTTATCTTATTTTTATAATAGACTGATTCAATCAACTCAATTTCATTTTATCTTATTTTTCTAACTTGATCGACCTATTTGATCTTGTTTTGTTTGTGCCACTTTATATCAAAAGCAAATGATATTAACCCACATTTTATAGTAATTAAAATCAATTTACTTTTCAGTTGGATGCATGTTTATTTGATTTTCAAAAACTACAACTTTGCTTCTAAAATGTTGGGTTCACTTTTATTTTTCCACTATGTTTGGCTTTCCCTATAAATTATGTACTAACAATTTTAAAACAACTTAGTTAATATTATGAAGGACTAGTGATACCCTATTTATGATCCTTGTCTATCATTTATAGATATAATGGTGTGAGGGGATTTCCTCAATACTCATAACCATAGTATATATCTAAACACAATTTTTAGTTTCCACATACCTCATAGTATTTTAGGAACACTTAAGATTTCCTTTTGTATTAAACCTTAGGTATCTATCCATTTGTTTGATCGTGTGGTGTATCAGTTAGTGGTTAGCACCAAGAAGATACATATAGCTTACCATTAAAACTTGGTTTAGTGGGCTATGGGAATGGCACTTCCTCCATAATTAGTGCTCTAAAATGTTGGACTGACACTATCCAAAAGATAAGAAGTATCTTTGAAATCGTATGTTATTAATCAACCTTTAGTATAACTTCTGGATCTTTTTATTGAATAATTAATTACCATCTCAATAACATGTTTGCTACTTGTTTTATATTTTATGTCATATTACAGACTATATTATCTAGTGTTGATACAATTTCTATGATGTGTGATTTAGCTATATCAATCAATTCAACCTAATTATATGTGTGCTTAGTTTTATATTTTTGTATTTATAACTAGATCATATAGATTCATACCATTTAAGTTTTTTTTATAGATTATAGAACTAGATCAACTAGACCAACCTTGTCTTTTATAGACTATTATATTTTTCCTAGATTGACTTGTTTGACCTAGTTTGATTCCAAATTGTTATATTATCCTACTTTCTTAACTAGATCGACCAACTCAATCTAGAAACTACTAGCCAACATAGTTTATCTTCAGCCTCATTTTTTCCTAACCAGAAATAAAACTACATTGACTAGCCTGATTACGTACATTCTAGCTGACTTAGTTTATTTTTAAATTATTTGATTTTTTCTTATTTAGAAACAAACTACATTGACCTGCTCAAGTTCATACCTTCTCGCTGACATAGTTCATTTTATAACCTTAAGTATTAAATGGGTTGATTGTGTAGGAAAATAAAAAAACATAGGAAATTAAATCAAACTAGCTAATGAAGTAGATAATTTTTGAATTTTTAAGAATGTATTTTTAATATTTATAACATGAAGATCTGATACATCTTTTATTGTTTGATATTTTGTAGAGACACTAGAGATATTGACACTTGATAGATGCATCATGGCTACCATATTTTTTGTATCATTTGAGTGATGTGGATAGAGCTTGACTTGTCACTCTAGGTTTTAGAGGCATTATGGAGATGAGATGGATCTCATTGAGTGTTGATCTCATTTTCATGTTCTTAAGAGCATGAGAATGGTTAAACAATACTTTTTTATGGGAGGTGGATGGGGACACCATTGAGATGGGTATCACTTTCGAGGACATCCATGCATTTCTTGGACTTCCTATAGGTGGGACACCAGTGATCACTAATACACCATAGGATTTGGATGAGAGATAGGCATTAACCCAGTGGAATACATTCTCATATAATATTTACCCTAGGTTGAAGGTGAGCTTATTTAATGTTTACATTTTAGTCATTCCATACATCAAGAACATAGTGATGGGACTTGTGATAGCATGAGTTTTATGTCACAAGTCAAATGACAAGGTACCAATGTATGTAATAGCCTTGTGTTAGTCTATACTAGATCAAGGAGTACTCTATGATTTTGGGGATGTTATCTAGGTCCAACTCATGTATGATATGTATGGGATGTTATCCCAAGGGAAGAAGACTATGGGTCTTATGGTTTTTTTGAGTGATTAGATATATGAGAGTTTTTCCATGTATCGATTAGTTTGGTTTCCCCATGTGATTGATGAAAGGTTACCTTAGGTTTTAATGCAAAGATAGGACCATATAGCATGGGATATGCCCCATGTGTCTAGTTTACAAATGATCACATAAAGGGATATCATGTGGAAGCCTTATACACACATTTCTATTGAATGGCCTAGTTGGTTAACTATTACAATAGGTTTAACATGGGTGTAGATCATAGGCAACTACACATCATAGGTGGAGCTACATCTAGTGGCATGCTTACTTGGATAGTTCAGGCTCCCCCACCTAGTATCCCCTCTACTAGTTCATAATTATTGGGTATGACATGTTAGAGAGACAAAAGGGAGAAGAGGAGGAGGGGAACTTGTAGAGATACTAGTAATTAGGCCTCAGTGTGTTAGATCATGGACTAGTTGAGAATGATAGCAAATAGTAGTGGAGCCAAAAAAGGGATATGCAATGGATGTGGATGTAGGGGCACAAAAAGAACCATAGTAGAGGCAATAGTTCCCACCATGTCCACATCAGATATAGAGGCACCATCAATGTGAGGATATGCAGTTGAGATCTACAGTACAAGGGGACTCAATAAATACTCTAGGAAATAGTTGGTCCATAGAGGTACCCCTAAAGATAGGATCAAAACATACTCAAGTAATGACACATGGGTTTGTACTAGTTTAGAGTGGTCTATAATGGAGGTGCTTGGTAGGTGAGTAGATGGATAGACTGTAGTTGGTGACACCAACACTAGTGATAAATATGTTAATTTTGATTTAAGTTTTGATATAGGATACTAGTTACATTATGATTATGGTAGATAGTTGATTTTTAGATATATATGTGATCTAATGCCTATGTGGTTTTGGTTTTGTAGATCTTATGATGAAGGAGATTATATGGGGATCCCTGGTTATCGATGCACACTATGACATTTTATATAGGGTGTTAGCACCATATGACCCCAACCACATTAGATGATCTTATGGTTCCATCTACCCTAACCCAAGTGGGTTGATTTACAATTATGGGAGAGGTTGTGAGGAAACTTAAGGCATGTGAGGATGAGATATAACCATTTATAGGGTTAAAGAGGGAGAGGGATAGGCCTCATAGGCCATGGCATAGGAAATATCAACACACATGGATGCTACCATCTAGGTCTGATAGGTGCAAACCCATGTGGCCAATCTATAAAGACATGTTGCAAGTTTGAGATCCTAGACTACCTCATTACAATGTACTATTTAGATTTGGAAAATTATATAGTAATCAAAATAAAATTCACTACACACTATATCACTATGGGAAATGTGTAATAATACAATATGACTAATTATAATAAACCAAAAATGGTAAAAAGGGTAACAATTTTTTTTAAACCATGTAAAAGATTTGTGCCAAGTTAAAACAAATGAAAATCACACTATATAACATTGGGAAGTATGAAAATATTGTAATAGAATGGGAGTCTCATGAAAAATAAATGATATAAAAATAAAACAATTAAGTCAATCAATCATACTAAATAACATTAGGAAGTATAAAAAGAAATTAAAAAATATAAAATGAAATTAAAATGATCACGCTAATTCAAGTTGGGAAGTATGAAAAAATTAATAAAATGGTTGTAGATATATATGAAATCATAAAATAAGAAGATAAGAGTGAAATATTAACGAAGTAAAAATAAAACATAATAAATCAATATGGGAAGCATGTCAATGACGTGTAACTCATAATCGAACACTACTTATCTCAAATTTGACACATGTAATTTATTATGGCTTGGGTATTGGAATATTTTATGAGGAAGGCCTAGTCCTCTCCATGGTATCACACTTCAACTCACAAAAATAACACCAATGAGGTGGAAAAAACTATGGGAATGATTTTAAAATAATGATTTTTATGTGGTAATTTTTGAGGAAGGTAGGGTTCTATCCATTGTCTTACAATTTAACTCACAAATGGAAATCTTAGGAGGAATGATTAGTTAAAAAATAATACTTCTCAAGGGAAAATATTACTAATTTTGGAAAATGAAAGAGGGAATGTAAAAATCATGACATAGGCATTTATGAGAATACATTGGGAAAAATGAGGCATACTAGGTACATAAGAAAGAAACTAAGAGTCTAGTGACCATTAAAATACAAAGGATACATGTTCACAATAAGTACAAATATATAGAGGCAAATAAGTGAGATACTAATATTGAACCATGCTAATTATATTAACAATAAAATTAAAATAAGCATACCTTCCCACAACATGTTCCCTATTCCTCAAGACCTCTTACAGAGCCATCGATATACTGTGAAGATTGGGAACTTGTGTGATAAAGTAGGTAGCACTAAAATATTTTTTTATTCTCCTTTCCTAATATACTAGCTTACCACACCCCAATGGACCTCAACTCTATCATAAGGACAACTATGGATTTTGAGCTTCGATTAGAGAAAGGAGATGAGTTATGAATCACATCTTTTAGTGTAATTTCACTTTTAAGATTTGTATGTTGCCTTTTATATCATTTTTTTTTAAATGATTTGGATTTTGTATTATGTCTTTTATTATTCCTCCTCCATATGGATTTGGAATAACCAACATGAGTGATGTAAGTGATACACATGAATGAGCATTAGACTTTAGCTAAAGGGAGCTAAGTATTCAAATATATGACTAACTAAACTCTTAGGATTACCTATGAGCTAGTATGATATCTCAAGTTTCAACCATGTGTATGCTTAGTATGTGAAAGAAGATATGGGAATAAAGTGGATTGGTAAAATAGGATTGCAATGAGATGTCTTGTTTTCTAATTGATCACATGGTAAATAAGGAATACTAAGAGGATCAAGGTTTGTACAACTGAGTCACAATAATAATTATCCATTTTGTTGAGATAATATAAAAAACAATCATGAGAAAAGATAAAAACATCCATGAAAATAAATGAACTCATAAATACAAGTGTGCAATCATGGAAAGAATGAAAATAAACTGTAAGAGAAGTTGAAAATAAATGAAACCATATACAACACAAAATGAATAATATAAATATCCATGTGAAATATATAAGTGAAACCAAATTTTACACCTATTCAAATGATATAAGATATATAAAAGTGGATCACAAGTCCAATCCAAAACCATAATTAAGAAGAAAGTGAAATAACACCATGATTTGTTAACAAGTATTACTAAATATATCCACAAATATTATCCATGGAGTCTAAAATATCTCAATGAAGTTGGACCTTAACGATAGACAAAGTCTCATCTATCCTTAGGGAAAGTTGTGAAATCACCTCTCACTGAATATCCTCAATAGAAAATGTAAGTGTAGCTTAAGGATCATGCTCATGAGGTCTCTTATGTGTAGAATACCCAAGGATGGGAATAGATGTTGGAATAGGAATGGTATCTATGAGACATGAAGGTGGCACTACCAGTGGATAAAGAACCATGGGTGAGGGAGAATAAGTAGGTGAAGAGGGAACCACAGGTGAATAAAGAGGAACCTTATTATGGGGTGACTTTTGGAATGAGGAATAACAAGTGTAGGAATGGTTATAATATGATCATGAAGATATTATCATATAATGTGGCAATGATCGATATGATGGGTACTGCACTGGTGCCAAATATAATATACATCCCCATATTTTGAAATATACTTAGGTAACAACTTGGGAGGAAATGTGGCCTTATCTTTGGGTTGAGGAATGGTAGGATACAATGTGTCAATGCATTACCAAAGAATTTGATAATGGGTGGAAGAGTGATTATCTGTGCCATGCAAGTAGCATATATGTTTGTTAGTAGACTTTGGGGGTCTATTAATGGAATTAGAATTAGAATATAGAGAAGGATGATATAACTAGTATTATGTATTCCAATGACCAAAAAATTTGTAAATATCACAGTAAAGTTGATCAGCCCATTGGGTAGGAAAAACATCAAGCTATGGTAAAGGAAGAAGGCCATAGCCAAGGGAAGGTGGGGATGGTGTAGAGACTGGGATAGGATTATCTAAAGGATAATTAGAATTAGATACAAGATGAGGCTCAGCTAAAGGTATAATGAGAGTAAGAACTGGACTAGGCTCAGCTGAGGGTGAGGCAAGATCCACATGAGGATTAAGAGGAGTAACCAACATCTCTAGGGGAATCAAACTATAAGGATCATGGTATCTAGTAAAATGGTAAGGATGGGTCATACCATGATCCATGAGCATACTCCTAAGAGGCTCTACTAAAACTAAAATTTTACCATGTGATCATTCTATCTCTACCCTGCAAAAAATAAGAAGAATACTAGAATTAGGTACTCTAAAATAAGGAATACAATAAGATGAATGAAAATACTAAAACAAAGAAGTATGATACCAAAGAATCTTGGCATCTCTATCTTGGACAAGTCCTCCTAGAAATAGATCATCTAAAGTATAACCATCATGATAATTGGGTGTATAGAGGTTGATGGTGTAATTAGGTATGATTTTTTTGTCAAAAGTGGCATGATGAATAAACTATTAATTATTGGTTAATACTATGGGTATGTCATTGATAGAGGGCTAAAGAGAACATAGATTCAAAGATGGTGGAAGTTGGATGATGATATGAGGGGAGAGATCCAAATTTATGATTTTACTGTTGATCTTGTCTAGATCATCATCATCAGAATCTAATAGGTTAGGTGGTATGTTTTTGATGATTTTGGGGTGACCATTATAAAATTGGGTGAAATTGATAGGATAAATGAAATGTTGAGATTCTTAGAATGGGATACTAGGTAAGGGTTCAAGGATTAGAATTTTAAAGACACCACATTCCTAGAATTATTCAAAATTTAAGGGGTTTGTCTCTCCTTGAATCTTGTTTTTAACACCATTATGGGTAAATTTGACACATTAATAGGTAGATGAGGTGACAGCCCTCATGCAATGAGTCCAACGTCTACCAAGTAAGATGTTATAAGAAAGGATAAAGTTAAATATCATAACTTTCATGTGAATAGTGGTGGGAGGGATGGTAATAAGAATCCACATGCAACCTAAGGATGAATTTTCCTTGTATCATAACCTTGACATGTAATGAATATGGACTTAATATTATACTCAAAATATCCAAGGGTTTTGATTAAATGGATAGAGGTGACATAAGTGCCTGAACCCTCATCAATCAAATCAAAATTGACTTGGATATCACTAATTTGAATGCTAATAAATAGTGTAAGATCATCCATGCAAATAATAATATCATATGGAATCATGGATATAATAGGAAATTCTAGGGAAAAAGAAGTGTATGTTATTTCATCAATGTGTATAAAAATCTCTTCACATTTTTATAAGATAATATCCTTAGACCTAGATAAGGTAACTTTATGTCCTACTAGGGGAAGATGAGGGATTTTCATTTAAAATATTAATTGTGTCATATGGTTGTGTTGATGGGGGGAAGTTCATATGAGTTCAAGAAAGGGTATTTGATATGGAAATGAGAAAGTTTTGCTATGGGGTCCCATTCATCATAACCCATGGGAGGACTCCTAGATAGAGGTGTGTAATGTTGTGGGAGCTCCTGGGAAGGAGGATTAGAAGTGAATTCAAACTTGTGTTGATAAGATGTAGTTGGTTTAGTTTGAGATAAATAGGTTGATTATATTTAGATGATGAGATAGTTGATTTAGGTATTTATTGTGATTGAGATAAATAAATAATATTATAAGGTTGAGGAATGTTGTCGATGGGTGTAGATGTTGGGGGAGTTGTATAAATAGTTTGAGAGGTATTATCCAATTGAGATGTTGGAAGTGGTTCTTGGAAATATATAAGGTCCTCTTTCCCCAACTCTGTTAGATGAGATGGGGAAGAATATTGGATAACATGGAATGTTTGAGAAGGTGGTGCATGTGTGTGGATTAGAATCAATGAAATCAACTACCCTTCACATATTAGTCATATTTACCACATTTTAATCATTATTTTGGTCTATAAGACTTTCAACATTATTTTTGGAAGGAGTAGGCTTATCATTGTGATCTTGATGATTAAGAAGAGGATCTTTGTATATGGTAAAAATAGCATTAGCTTGGTTTAAAGCTTGATTTTTATTTTATGTTCCATGATATTTGAAGGCTATATCATATGATTATTATCACTTGTGAATGAGTGAATCATGGTAAAAATTTATACCAAGAATAAAATCCATAGCTAGATTGCATAATTGTCTAAAATTCTTGTGAGAGTGGCCCTAACTTGCATGAAACAAACAAAATTTGTTTGGATCATACCATAGTTTCAGAGGATGAGTGGGATCAAACTCTCATGGTAGATGCCTTTGAAGAGTGGATAAGGGTAATGTTTTATGAATGTTTATATTATCTATTTGAGAAAAAGTTGGATTAGGGGGGGTTTTGGAGGGGAAACATGTTACACAATGTTGTTGGGAGTAATGGCTTGAATATTGATAATAGTGTCATAAGAATCAGTGACATCATTATTGGTAGCACGATGGTTTTTATTTTTAATGATCATGTTAGTGCCCACAAGAGGTTGGGATGGTTCAAATTGGTGCATGAGAAAATCTTGGTGCTTAACTTGGTTGAGGGCTTCTTCCAAAGTTCTTGGAGAGAGAGAGTACTAACTTAATATTGTAACTTGGGGTAAAGAGCATTAGTGAATAGATGAAATATATTATCATCTACCATGTTATTCTCACACTTATTAGACAAGGTCTTCCATTGTTTTATGAAAGCTTGTGAAGTTTCAGTTCCAAGTTACTTATAATTGATAAAGTGAGCCAAGGTATTCTTAGGGAGATCACTAGTTTAAAACTCTTATACTAAGGAGTTAACTAGATCTTCCAAGCTAGTTATAGAATGGGATTTGAGTTGATTATTTATACAAATATAAAGCATCTCCACAACGTTTTTTGGCTAATATCTTGGTAGCATCAAAGGTATTAAGTTTTACCCAATCTTTGTAGAGATTACTAAATATTTTTAAATGTAATGTGGGATCACTGACCTATTATAACTAACGGTAGGTGCGATACCTCTTATGTCAAAATTGGAAATTTTAGGTATAAGAGGTTCATTTTAGATATGTTTGATCATCTTATTGATGAGGGGTGGTTGAGGAATTAGGTTTTCATGGGAATCTCTAGGGGTTTGGGGGGCATTTGTATTTTTCACTCCCCATAGAACCTATTGAGGTTGATGTTGAAGGTGAATGAGATGATTTTTCATTTGCATCCTTTAATTGGAATTATTAATTTAAAAAGATTTCATTTGATTGAGAGTCTAAAATAAGAGCTGATAGGTTTGAGTATTATTCTATCTAATTTGCATGACATATGAAACACTGGCATTGGTATTAGGGGCTTAGGTTACACTATTAGTAGTGGCATGCACAACACTAGTGGCATGAACAGTATTGGTAGAAAAAGAAGCACTAGTATCATGATTTTCATGTGTAGAAAAATATGCACTAGTGGAAGGATTATCATTGGAAGAAAAATAATAACTAGTAGCATGATTAGCATTGGTATAAAATGATACACTAGTGGCTTGATTGAGGAGGAGGGGCCTTGGAAAATTCCCACTAGAGGTTAAACCTGTCATGTTAGTATAGATACTTGGCATGGAGGTTGAAGAGGTCATAGCATGCGAAGGATTCAAAATAGAAGGGAGAGGTTGAGAATAAAAGAAGGTGTCACTGCCAAATCCATGAGAGAATGTAGGGGAGGGTGAATGGGGTTCTTCTACTTGACCACCTATCATGAGATTGTAAATAGTTGAAGGGTCCCTTACTATATGTTGAGGAAAATTGTTAATGAAGAAAAACATTTCAGGTGTGTAATCTAATTTAGGTTCATTTTCTAAGGAGAAAAGAGGATTAACAACTGATGATAAATGAGAAGTCACATAATTTTTAGTACAAGTGGGATTATGCACACTATTTTCATCTAAATTGGAAGCCATAAGTTTTTTTTGGGGAAACCTTGGGATTGGTAAATCTAATCATGTTTTTTGTATTTGAATTTTTATTATCCTCAAACAAGAATTTCATGTTGAGAAAATTAAGTTAAAAGGGTGATAAAAATACAAAATCAGAAAACAGGATCCAAAGTCAAATTGATCAAGTATATTTTATAAACCAGGGAACATAATAGAGAAAAAGAGAACACAGTTATATAGGTTGACTATGTATTGATAAATAGGGAACAATATAATAAATAATAAAACATAGTTTGATAGGTCATATTTGTACTTCTTCAACAAGGGTTGAGTAAGAAGATAAAGAGATATAATTATATAGGTCGATTGTGTACTATAGGTAGATAGTTTGAACAACTTGTAAGAGACTGTGTTAATAAAAAACAATAATGTTCTGAAATAGAGAAAGGTTTTTAAAGATAATTTTGAATCAAAATTAAATTAATCACACAAGTAATTGGATAAATGTGGTTTATCTAATTAGAACACACAACTCAAACCTTGCACCAATGCTGGCTAGTGTAAGTTTTGTAATCCAACATATAATTATCAAAGAGCAAATAATAAATTGAAAGTAAATTCTAACTAATTGGTTATCCTAAGTGTTATTAATTTATAATGAAGTTTAATTTTAATGTGATATGGAAGTTTTGTGTAATATGGAACTAGAAATCAATATAATGTTGATTTCAAGATGTTTAGGCTGAAAGGGATTTGTATTGGTGATGGTATTGGCTTGGTATTGGGGCCTACCCTTTCACTTCATAATCCCATAGTGATACGGGCATTGGGTGATTTTACAATATATAACATCAACCACACGTTTATACTTGGATATAAAATGAAGTTGGTGTCCCCCTTAGTGATGAAATCCATGTAGGTAGACCTTGGGAATAAAAATGTTTAATGTATTTTTAATGTAAAATGATTTATATGTGTGTGAAAAAAATAAAAATAGTGTGACTTAAATGATAATATTAAAAACCACCTAATTAATATATGTTTTTTACTCTAAACATGCAAGCAACTGAAAAATAAAGGTGAATTAATTACTAGAAAATAGAGGTTAATTATTTTATTGAGAAGAGTACAGAGTTAGTTAAGGAAACATTGTATGCAAATAATGTAGAATAAAGTTTAACGGGTCATATTGTTATATAGAATCAAGATCTATAAGAACATAGTCAAACAAGTCAATTATATCTTCAATATAGAAGAACAACTACAAAACTATGTTGAACAGGTCAACCCAGTTGGTTGTAGGGTTGTAATTTATAGACTACAAACTTATGAAAAATAATACTGAAAAGGAAAAATGAAATGACAAAGAGATAAATAACAAACATTAATAGGATTGAAGATGTTTATATTGAAAATTTTTATGTTGTGATGTTCAAATGTTGATTCAAAATTTTGCTAATAGGGCTGACTAGTTTGATGGAGTTTTCAAAACTTGTAGGTTGAAAGATAAGTTGAGAACAGAGTTGACTAGATCAACATTGTTTGAACACCTATATTCTAAAATAAAAGAATTGAAAATAGAGTCAACTAGTTCAATTATGTATTTTAATCTAAAGATAAAAAAATAATATTATGTTGAATTAATTGATCTATTAACCTATCTTTGGTGAAGACCTGTAAAAATATAACATAGTTATTTTGGAGAGACTATGTGTTAAACATGTGCACGGACTGTTAGAACTATACCAAATGGTTCAATACAATACTACAAAAATATAAAAATATAATATGATGACAAAATGAGAGCATGAAAAAAATATATAAAGGTTTGATTCATGTCAGGTTCACTAGAGTATATGCAAATATAAATTCAACTAATGTATCAATCAATCCTAGCTTGGAGAAGATAAATCCTATTTAAATTTATGATTGTTGATATATTAGATATTTATATTTATGACCAAGATGTATCTAATAGACCTAACCAAGGGATCTCTTACCACAATAACATAACTAGAGAGGGTTCAAAATCCCCTAATCAAACAACACCATGTGATAACCCTAACTAGGTCCTATGTTTTCATATCCACAAAGTACATTCATATCAAATTAAAATTTAATCTAGTTCTCACCGAATATTGTGGAAAAAAGTGGGTGTAATAAACATATAAATCAAAAATTCATAGGAGATTTATATTCATGTCAATCTATAGGAAATCCTACTGCATGGGAGAGAAGTAAAAATTCAAATCTATTTATTTTTACAAAGGAGGAACACAGTTAGGAATACTTTACTTCACTTTGAAGATGAATCCATCAAGCCTCAATCTCTCCCTTGGCCAAGGTGCTTTGCAATAAGTTATTATGGTATGTAAGGATAAAAAGGATAAGTTATCTCTGGGATACACAACTTCTCTATGCATCCAAAAGACTTCTCCACAAGATAATATCTGTATCTCCAAAGAAAGTATTGAAACCCTAAGCTATGTTCTTCAAGTAGAATTGTGGATAAATAAATGTGCAATCTAATATTCATCTTCTTTTATTCTTTATAAATGACAAAAATGGATGTGTATATATAATTGAATCTAATCCTAAACCTTTCTACAAGTTTAGCTGACAGGGTTAGCCTAATCAACTCTGTATCGCTATTGATAAAAATAAAATTGGTCTTGGTTTAGGTTAGTCAATGGCCAACCTAGAACCTAAATATGTTTTATCAATTTGAGTACCAGATCGATTGGGTTGATAGTGTAATGTAAACCATAAAAAATGGTTTTAGTCTTAAGAAGGGGCTAGTTAAGGTGGCAAATGGTTTTATGAGTGTGTAAGAGAGGAGATAAGGTTTAGGGAAGTGTCTAGGATAAGGTTATGTAGATATAAAGTGGTGGTATAGGGAACATTAATATTATAAATCATCAATGGTGTACCCACCCTTTCTCGATGCACCCTTTAAAGTATGCACTCAGATAGATTGAGAGTCGATGGGTTTTTGTAAGAGAGAAAACATCAATAATTTATAAAAGTTTGAAAATATTATGTGTATACATATATATCATTGAAGCTCATAGAACCATGTGATCACATGAAATCCTAATATGTATGATAAATATCATGGTAACATCAAAGTAGCAATAGTATAAGCTCAATAAGAAAATAATCACACACATGAGAGCACTCAAAATCAAGTCAACATACAATGGTCCAAAGAGACCTCAAACAAGGGGTATGTTAAAATGCCACACAATAAAATGAACTTGAATTAGTCAAATTACCATGAAAGCAAGAATGACATATTCAAATGTCTATACCACAAACCATGACATATGCAAATTCAAAGAAATCATATATAGGTGTGGGGGCCATAAATAAAGGAGTATATTCAAATGATCTAATAGGAAAGACAAGACAAAATCAATATACTCAAGGAAGTACATAAATGAAAATATAAGAAACTAGTATAAACATGTCATAGTAGCCCATGGATCAAATGTGTTAGGAAAAAATGCTAAGTACATAGCATATCAAGTACCCTATGTAAGATATAATCATGGATAAAGGCATCTATAATTACATATGTAAGCTCAAACATGATAATGTAATGTGATAATCGAATAATATGACCTTTGTGTATCAATATTAAAGAAGCAGATTCCCCCAATGTCCATATGACATGAGTAGAGGGAAGGCCCAATATCTAAAAGAGGAATAGATCATATATCTATGTAATATCTATATCATATTCCAAGTAGAAGTGTGACACATGTGTGTATGTAAAATTACTTGAATATTCCATCCATCAACATGGAACTAACATGTGGATGCCAAGGATCCACTATAACATATAGGTGTCAAAAATATTTTTAGTTTTTTTATTGTTTTTTATTTTTTTGGTATTTTTGGAATATTTGAAGAAGGAAAGATCATCCTATGATTCCATCCAATGGATGGTCATAAATATCTCATTAATGTGAACCTAGTCTAATACTATTGTGATGTTGTCAAAGATCATGTATAGGTATAATATTTATCACTATAATATTAGTGGTACTCTATGTGTGTAAAAAAAGACTCTATGGTCATGAAGCAGTAGTAGGAGTAGATAGAATCCATCATTGAGTTATCTATAGTTTTATTTTAATAGTAGTGATAGGTACATGTGTAGGTGATCTAACTATCTAAACATGGTGTATGGTAGAAGATAGAGATTTTGTGTAATCTGCTCTATGTCTCTGATGTAATGGTATCTAAATTACAGGTTGCCTAGTAAAGGGGATTGCATTTTGATTACGCTTTTATGATGAATTAGCCTTAGTATGCTTGATAGTTAGTTTTTTGAGTATCAATTTATTTTGTTCAAGAGGATGCTCACATAGAATTATGGAAATTGTAATTACCCAATTGTCATGAATGTATTTAACATACCCATGGACTATAAAAGGTATGACTGAAAGAGTGTGTATCCAAGGTATTCCTAATAACATATCAAATATTCATGTGGAAGGGATAACTCAAAATGTTATAACCACATGGGTAGGCCTGACCTATAAAGGTATATCAATATTACCAAGAACCTTATTAGAGGTCCCATCGAATGCTATAATTGATATAGTAGAAGGGTGTAAATAATAATGAGTATAACCCAAGTGTGTAAGTAAAGTCATGGTAAAAACATTTTCTATTTCAACATTATTAATAATAATTCCATGTATAAGGTGTTTATCAAGGTATGCTCAAATTAGTACAGAATAAATATCAAAGTCATCATCCTTAATTTCACTGTCATCAAAGGATATGTATGGACTTTGAACCATAATAGGTGTATGTCATGTGTAATTACCAATAATCCCATCTAGTGGGTTCCCATAATGTTATGAAGGAAGATGTGCATTATATGCTATTTTCACTTTTGGTTATTTTTTAGAATGGTATTGCAAAGGATTATTAAATATTTAATGTTAAAAGTGATCACTAGGTTTTGAACCAGATTCCTTCCAAGTATCCTCAAATGTAAGTTTTTGGTCATCAATAAGGTATTGTATCTTTTGTTTCAAGGTAAAAAATATATTCTTATAATGTCCTAGTCCCCAAGGATAATCACAATAATCAATTGCATAGTACCATTCAAGTAGAGATCGACTCATATCAACCTCTATAAGATGAGGGAAAGATATAAGCTAACACTCAATTAACCATGGGAGTAATAACATTTCAAAATCAATAAAATGTGATAATTGTATCCTCAATGCATTATATAAAATAAAATTATTAGGTTGTTATGATACTACATTAACCTTGGTGTTTATTTCCTTCTTAGGCTCAAGAGGTTTAACCTTATAACTTGGTTTGATTGTAAACTTATTACTATATGTAGATGCATCTAGTGTGTTTTCTACATACTTGAGCTTACTTAATGAAATAAACTTAATTTCACATTCCCATATAACATGGCATAACTCATCAAAAGATTGTAACTTTTTGAAAATAATGGACTCATGTTACAAAGAAAGCAAAATTTGCTTGAATGTCTTGCAGCTTTGTATCCACCATAGGATTAGTCATTTTAGCTAACATTGTCTTGTATTTTAATAAATATTCATTAATAGGTTAATTATTTCATTATTTAAGTTTATAAATTTTAGCATAGGAAACCTTTTTGTAAATGTTAATGGAAAAGTGTGCTAAGAATTGGTCCATAAGAGGTTTGAATGCTTTCATATTTTGGAGAGGTAAATCAAAAAACCACCTCAAAGCATAATCCTTTAAGATTATCACCAATAATTTGGTCAAAATTTAATCATTATAATCATATTCAAGGCATGCTACATAGAAGGATTGAATATGCTACTCAAGATCACCCTTGCCATCATAAAACAAAAATTTAGGTGCAACAAAACTAGTTGGCAAAATGTGTAAATATATCTCAATTGCAAGAGGGTTATGCAACACATCATGAAAATAAATAGCATGAGGGAATTTTAAATCATTTTTTTCAATGTTATTAACCTTGTCCTCCAATTTATTTATAACTTGAATGAGTGTTTGAACTATGGACCCATTGGGATTTAGATTATCAAGTTGAGTAGTCACTAAGGTGATGTAAACATGGTTTGAGATGTAATAGGTATTTTAATTGGTATATCTATGGCAGATTTAGGAATTTCGATAGGTATGGAATCAGTTGTAGTACCTTCTAAGGATTCATCATCACTATGTGAGGAGGCCTTAGCTTTATTATGTTTACTTATTTCATCTTGTGTAGCATACAAAAGTGCATCAATTAAAAAAAAATTATTATTGAGTTGAGTTATGAAGGACTCCTTATATTCTAGTTGAAAATGATTTTTTACTTTATAATTTTCCATTACTTCACAAATGAAAATTTTAAAATTTGATAAAAGAGTACAACAATCAGAGCTCAACAATAGAAAAATTAAAAAAAACCCTAGGTGACCTAGGGTTTGATGTTCAAAGATTGGATTCACCAAATGTTTAATCCTAATTTGGAAGTTGTATATGACAATCCTCACTTGGGGTATATAGGGTTAAGAATATAGAAATTAAATAGCACAAGAGTGATAACCAAATCTATATCAAGCCAAATAGATGCTAAACTCAGATATAAGCATATGTTGAATTCATAAAACTGAGATAGTCTAAATATGGAAAGTAAAACTAAGTTATGTATAAAAATGATATATAAAATAAAGTACTTAGTTGATTTTGATGCTATCATAGTGTTGGATCTAGAATAGGTAGGAAGAGAGTTGGAATATAGTTCTAGAATAGTCATCAGATTCTATATCTTACACTTCTGGAGCTCTAGACACTAACATTAACTTGGGATGGTTACGTTGATATTATTATCTAGGTTTGATGCAAGGGTCATATATATAATACTTGATGGAAAAGGATATGAACACCTAGATGCTTTTGAATTTTTATTTTCCTTCACTTTAGTGAATTTAGATTTGGGTCATGAACTGTCATTCCTCAGGAAATTACAAAACCTTAGTTTTCCATCTTCATAGTGACCTTGAGGGAAAATGGGTTAGTTAGCACATGGTGTCAAGTTGACTAAAAATACCCTATTGTTAGTGGACACTACCTACATAGCCAATACTTTAGAAGAGGGCTTGAGACTCATGTATTTCTCTCGTATGTGTTGACTTGTGTGTGAATCATGTAATGTTTGTAAAGTAAGTACAATAGTGACATCACTTATAACTTGGAAAATCATACTCTTTCACTGCTCCTTTAATAATTCAAACCTATATATGTGTTGTACCTATGACCAGTGTGTAAATACAGAAGCTTTTCTCAATTTAATGCTTCATAGAGTGATTTTGATAAGTTTCCTTAGTATCCATGGTCTTTTGCTAGGTGATGAATGAGTGAGGGTTGATCTTGTATTTATAAAAATCCATTTATAGTAGTAACTCACACTAAACTAATTTAGCTAACCATCAGTATACATTTCATTTTAAAATTATAAGACTTTAGAAAAATTGACACTTGCATTGGGTTAGGATAGTTATGTTGACACTACTATTTGTCCTGAACTTTAGTGTCTATGATAGGACCTAGGCTCACAAAGCTCTGTTACCAATTGTCAGGATCCCTACTCCATATGAGCACACTTGATTACCTTGTATAAGCAACTAAACACAGAATTTAACTAGAAGTAATATGTAACTAGAATTCAAAAATAGCACAGAATATGAGAGACAATACACACTTGTATTAATACTCATCCAGAAGGAAATACAATGAAGAAATCACACTCTTCCCACACCTCTTGGGTGTACCAATAATTCCCCCTCAAGAGTTCTCTCTCTCAATTACAAACAATCAACTCAAACATAGAGTTGTTTCAACCAGTCAATAACAATATTGCCAGTACACCAACCAGTAAGTGACAATCAACACAATCGTTATTGCCCACTTCCAGTACTACTGAGTACACCACATACTCCAAGTAGATCTCCCTAATCTTGTTCCTTGTTGTGTTTCAGATCTCCTTTGACCTTGTTACCTCGTAGATCTCCTTTGACCTTGCACACACACACACACACACCTACAAATCAACTGACCTTACTTACCATGTAGATCTTCTACCTAATCTTGCTCAACCTGTAGATCAACCTAGTCTTGCACACCTGAAAACCTAGATCTTACACTTGGGAAGAACCCTTGTCCTTGCCTTTTCAAGTCCTTATGATTCTTCAAATTACAATACAGCCCCATGGGTCTATTATATAGATCCCATACAAACAATAATTAGAATTTTCAATTACAATAATTAGAAATGCAGAGTCAAGACTAAAATTAGTCTTTACATGCAAATTGATTGTCCGTCTAAAATCAGACCAGTTCTAGAAGTGCATGCAAATGCATGCACACACAAGTTGCCGACGTCAGTTCCTGTCTAACTGATGTCGGCCGACCCATAACCAACATTGGTTACTGCAAACACTAAAGATGACTGACATTGGTTGATCAAACTGACATCAATTGCTCTGCAACTCAGCAACCTCCTCCATATTTGCATCAATGAAGCTTTTAGCTCCACAACCTAACAATCTCCCACTTGGAGATAAATAGCTGCACCTATACCTGTACCTATACATCATCTAATTTTGTTTCCTAGCTTGTATCCCTCTTCAAGTTCAATCTTGAAGACCAACCACCACACATCTTGTGGTGCTTCCCCTATCATCCAAGTAACCTACCATATCTGAATCTACATAACCATGTAGAGAAGTGCTTGACCCTGCATAACATGAATCCCTACTGCTGGTCCCTCTCAGATACCTAAGAATCCACTAAACTAATTTCCAGTGCTCCTTTCCCAGATTGGCCCCAAACTTGCTGACAACTCCCACTGCTCAAGTAATATCATGTCTAGTACACATGTACTTAACCTCATCATATGATTTGGGACACTGTTCTGTGAACTGTCCATCCATAGGTGTGCTAACCGGTTCTCCATCCTGCATATTGAACCTCGCCACTACCTTATTCACACAATCATCCTAAGACAACATCAACTTGTGATCTTTCCTGTCTCTAGGAATACTCATGCCAAGGATTTTTGCTCCTAAATCCTTCCTGGCACACCACTGAGCTACTTTTACCTTTAGCTCAACAAATCCCTACATGTATGACCTGTAACAAGCATATCATCCACATAAAGTAATAGGATAATGTCGTGACCATTATCCAACTTGGTAAAATAAACATAATGGTTACATTGACATTGACTAAAGCCATGCTTTGTCATACACCTGTCAAACCTATACCACTATCTTGGAGCATGCTCAAGACCATATAACTTGGCCTTCTATCTCACGTGTCCATTCTCTCCTTTCTTTAACCTAGGAATCCATTCATCTTTTAGTGCTTTTATTTCAACTGGCAACTCTACCAAATCTCCCATTTGGTTCTTTCCCAAGGAATCAATTTCCTCATTCATGCCATGCTCCCACTATTTCCTAGATTCTACCTGCATTGCCTCTTTAAAACTTCCTAGTTCTTGACCATCAGTGAGCAACAAGTTCAAGTAGTATAAAGAAGGGGAATAATGAATTTGAGGCTGGCTTACCCTTTCAGTCCTCCATATGGGAGTTTGAGACTCTTTGACAGCTTGTTGTCTACCCAAAATCTATTCTCTAGTCAACCCTAGTCTGCACCCGACCGATGTCGATTCCACCTGATTGCCGATGCCAGTTCCCTGACCGACATTGGTGTCCACCTTGTCACTGATGCCAATTCCCTGATCAATGTTGGTATCCACCTGCCCGACACCACCAACTCTGGTCTGCACATGACTGACGTCGGTACCTACCTATTCGACGTCGGTTCTACATGACCGATATCGGTAACTGTGTTTTCCTGTGAGTGATGAATTTTTACCCGCGAGCTCACTTTGGATCATAACCTTGTCCAAACTGCCTACTCAGAATTATTCATCCCCTTGAGTTGATCTCTGTCCATCATCTTCTCCATGAAAACCAAGGCTTTCTAGTTCTTAAGTTTGTCAAAGACATCAGACTTCCTCTTAAGAACATGCATCCCCTTCTTACTCATGTGACCAAGCCTACAGAGCCACATCTTTGCATCTACATCTGAAGTAGATAAACCAGAAGGAGAATCAGTAATACAAGTAGATAGATAAAGAGTACCTACTTTCTTACCACATGATAATTCAAGTGCACCCTTGGAAACTTTCTAAGATTCCACTGTGAGAGTAAATATGCAAACCTCATCACCCAAATTTCTTGTAAAAATTAGACTCCTCTTCAGGATTGGGACATGCATGACATCCTTCAACACCCATGTGTTTCCCATTGGCAATTTCAATCGCACTTCCCCTTTGCCAATAATTTGACAAGGCACACTAACCCCTAAATAAATCTTTCCAAACTCTCCCTGGACATAATCATGGAAAAATACTCTATTTTGGGTTGCATGGAAAGAGGCAATAGAATCTAAAACCCAAGATTCTACTTTATCCAAGGAACATACAAGAGCATCCTATGCAACAATACCTATAACATCTGCTTCTTCATTTCCTTCATGCTGATCTTCTACCAACCAACAATCATTATTTACATGCCCTTTCTTTCCATAATTATGTAATTGATTATTCTTGCCATTTACTTTCTCCATTCTTAGTGTACTTTATTCTACCATTGATTTACTCTCACTCAATCAGAAACCCCTGAGAGTGACCTATAATCAACAAACACTTAACATGCTCTGACCACTTATTAGTGTACCTAACCAAGCTCTGATACCACTTGATAGGACGTAGGCTCACAAAGCTCTGATACCAATTGTCAGGATCCCTGCTCCATATGAGCACACTTGATTACCTTGTATAAGTAACTAAACATGGAATTTAACTAGAAGTAATATGTAACTAGAATTCAGAAATAGCACAGCATATGAGAGACAACACACACTTGTATTAATACTCATCCAAAAGGAAATACAATGAAGAAATCACACTCTTCCCACACCTCTTGGACGTACTAGTAATTCTCCCTCAAGAGTTCTCTCTCTCGATTACAAACAATCAACTCAAACATAGAGTTGTTTCAACTAGTCAGTAACAATACTGCCAATACACCAACCAGTAAGTGACAATCAACACAACAATTATTGCCCACTTCTAGTACCACTAAGTACACAACGTACTCCAAGTAGACCTCCCTGATCTTGCTCCTTGTTGTGTTGCAGATCTCCTTTGACCTTGCTACCCCGTAGATCTCCTTTGACCTTGTACACACACACACACACACACACACACACACACACACACACACACACACACACACACACACACACACACACACACACACACCTGTAGATCAACTAACCTTACTTACCATGTAGATCTTCTACCTGATCTTGCATAACATGTAGATCAACCTGGTCTTGCACACCTTTAGACCTAGATCTTACACTCGGGAAGAACCCTTGTCCTTGCCTTTCCAAGTCCTTATGATTCTCCAAATTACAATACAGCCCCATGGGTTTATTATATAGATCCCATACAAACAATAATTAAACTTTCCAATTACAATAATTAGAAACATAGACTCAATACTAAAATTAGTCTTTACATGCAAACTGACTGTCCGTCTGAAATTAGACCAGTTCTGGAAGCGCATGCAAATGCATGCACACACAGGTTGCCGACATCGATTTCTATCTGACCGATGTCAGCCGACCCATAACTGATGTCGGTTACTATGAACACTAAAGATGACCAATGTCGGTTGATCAGACTGATGTCGGTTTCTTTGCAACTCAATAACCTCCTCCATGTTTGCATCAGTGAAGCTTTTAGCTCCACAACCTAACAGTCTAGGGAGCAATAAAGAAGGTATAGGTTTAAAACTTATAGAGATGGAAGATAAGTATATTTTAAGCATTTTGAATAAAATATTATACATGTGTCATCAATATAAGACTAGCCAGACTAATAAGAGATAAGATACGGAACATAAGATAGATAATATGTGAGACTTGTAAAAGTGGAAAAGTTATAGAACTGAGAGGAATAACCAAGATCTAAGTTTTCCAAATGTACAATACTAAATTTCTATACAATCATAAAATAATGTCTACAATCTATAACATCAAAAGCATACCAAAATATTTAATATCAAGCCCATCTCCTATTTCTAGTCAAATATCAAACTCCACAGTTGGCCTCATAATAGAGTCGAGATTCATTAAGGTGTGGTAGGCCAGTAGACTATGATAGAAGATTTCAAAATTCTCTATAGTTCTCCCTAATTTCTCACATAAGTACCCAATATTCTCAATAAACCAATGGCTATGTAAAGGATCCTAAGGAACAGAGAACACATTGTGGGAAGGTAGGTCCATTTTACCTTTTCATGTATATAGCCTTCATGGGATGATATTTATATTTCACTAGATAACTCAAATTTGTGTGGCTAAGGCAAGTTCTCTAAAGTCCTTAATGTCAAAAGCCTTCTTATTTTGTCAATTTAATTTGAGGGTTTTGATTTTGATAAAGATTTTTTACCTTGGTATTGCCTATATTTACCCCACCACCCATTTCATATTCCCCCTTGACAGGAAAGTTTATTTTTAAATATGTTTCCCAACTTCTATATTCCCTATTCTTCATCTCTTCCTAAAACATGCTTATAATGTTGGGTCATATGATCCAAAGTAGTTTTAATTATTTATTTTGTTAGTTAGTAAATTAGTTAAATAGTTTTTTTTATATCTTATTTGGTTCATGGGAATTGGTTGCATCCCATAATCCCTCATAAAATATTATAAATATTTTACTCTCTTTGTAATTAATTATCCCAAAATAATATAATAAAATATTTTGTGTGAAATGCTCTATCCATAATGTAAATTTTGAGTTTATTTTCCTGCTCCTTGGGCCAACAATGGTGTCAGAGCCATGATAAGAAAATGAGAAAGCCATATACATGATAGTAAAAGGAGAGAAAGAGTGACTGTCATACCCAATTCCCTAAGTATTCATCAATTCATCAAGTTTCTAAATGTTGATTTCTCTTGAAGAGTCTAGATTGCATGCTCTTTCATATGGTGCTCATTATGAAACAACTAGAGGTATTTGAGCGAGTCTTTTTTTGAATGAATTTTCAATGCAAATCAGAAAAAATGGTATGTTATTTTTAATTTATTTCCTAATCATTCACTCCCTGTGTGTATGGCAATAGCCTGAAAAATTACAACATAGTAAATTTATTTTCAAATTTCTTCTAAAACACTTCAATGCAATTCATTGATATAGAATATAGATAATCAAAATTGTCTAGTGGCCTATTATTTTTGAGAAAATTTGCATTATATAACTTTAGTGCTTTAATAATAACCTCTCTCTCTCTCTCTCTCTCTCTCTCTCTCTCTCTCTCTCTCTCTCTCTCTCTCTCTCTCTCTCTCTCTCTCTCTCTCTCTCTCTCTCTCTCTCTCTCTCTCTCTCTCTCTCTCTCTCTCTCTCTCTCTCTCTCTCTCACACACACACACACACACACACACACACACATAATTGTTTTGGTCAAATTTTGTCAAAGCCTTTCTTTCAACCTCAAGCAATGGGTCAAATTTTGGATTTAATGCTATTGTAAAGGCTTAATCAAATATTCATCCTTAAATGTGTGTTATAAATCTAAATTTTATTCAATCATCATATTGAAATTGCCATTGGATATTTCTAGTAATGACATTCTTATTTGTAAACTCCACCAGGAGAGACACATAGTAATATGGTGCAATTGTTCTAACATTCAACAATGACACAACACTAAAGTTTATGTTTTTTGATCAGTGGGTCCCTAAAGAAACAAATAAAAGTCTTCTAATAATGAGTTAATAGAGAGATTTTTTTTATTTGCAAAATTTTTGTCAAGTGAATTAGTTTCACATGTATGTAATTTTTTATTTTGACAACCTAGAAGAGTGCAACTTCAAATAACATATCTTCATTTTATATTTTATAAACTCGTTTTGAGAAACTAGGGAAAGTTATTTTGTGAAACTCTTAGAATTTGGAGAGGTATAGGGTTCAAATTCCCTCCAACTAATTTTTTGGTCAAATCGGTGATATCAAGGTGTAAGTCCCAACAGTAGTTGTAACCTTTTTTTACTTGTCACTAATTTGTTTTAAGGTGGTCATGTGATCAATGGATTTATAGGGTTTCAAATGTTTTAGACACAATAGAATAAATTATTTTGTTATTTAAACTCCTCTCTATGTTTAATGAAAAATATATTTAATGATGTATAAAGGTGCATTTTTTGTGAAAACTGACACCTTCCAAATGCCAATTTCCACAATGCCACTTCATATTTATGCTCTCATAGATAATACCATATATTACAGGTACTAGGGTCCTTTTTATTGACAACATATAAGTGACCTAACTAGAGATTCGAAAATATACTGAAGGCTAGAGGACTATTACCTTTCTCTAGTTAGCTATTCACTCAAAGTTTGGGTTCATACTTGAATATTAATTTGGGTAGAAGTAGTATGCAATTTTTTATTTGAATTTTTATTTTATTAATTCCTTGATATTTGATGACATGGATTTGACAGAGTTATTTATTTTTATTTCTCTCAATGTATGGATTCTCATCTCTCACCTAATAAATGAGAATATATTGTATTGGTTGGTCTTCAATTAGTCATTAGTGAGAGTACGAGTTGATAGGGGTTGTTAACACTAATAGTATTGAGCAAAGGTTGTCAGTGTTTGTTGGGCATCATGAAGATGTGCCATATAGAGTATGAATTATCACTTGGATGGGTTTTTATGTAGGACCTTATGTGGTTTGATGTAGTTGGATAGGTCTCAATCGTGTTCTACTATAGTATGGTATGATGATCATAGGGGATGAACATGCCTTGATCGTATTCATCAACCTTTTATGCCATAACTTGTAGGGTGGGATTTAGTATAGAATGACATCACTTTTGGTCAGTACCAGGATGTAAAATACACTAGTTGCAGTTGAGACAATTTTTTTTTGATAAATTCAAAGTCATTGCTCTAGTTATTTTATCTTTTATACCCTTTTGGATCAAGGGGGAGTCTTTTGGGTCATATGATCTAAAGTAGTTTTAATTTTTTTTTTTTTAGTTAATAAATT
The DNA here is from genome assembly GCA_037957365.1 of Torreya grandis. NCBI lineage: Eukaryota > Viridiplantae > Streptophyta > Pinopsida > Cupressales > Taxaceae > Torreya > Torreya grandis. The sequence goes on from JARHVA010003079.1 coordinate 819,290, forward strand.
AATTAAATAGTTTTATTTTATGTCTTGATTGGTTAATGGGAATTGGTTACATCTCTTAACCACCCATAAAATCTTATAAAGCTTTTACTCTCTTTGTAATTAATTATCTCAAAATAATACAATAAAACATTTTCTATGAAACTCTCTCTCCATAATGTAATTTTTGAGTTTATTTTCCTACTCCTTGGCCAACAAATATAGGTTTTGTTTTGATTAAATATATATTAAGAACAAAAAAGGTATCTTTGAATGACTATGCATTACTTCATTACACCATTGCCATATCCTTCTCAAATTTCCTTGGTTTCATTTTAAAATTATAAAATTATTTGTCAACTCTTTGACAATTTTATTTCATTTCTCTATTTCAATTTTTCTATTAACGAGTATATATTGTTATTTCACATTCATCAATGTTGTTTTACTTTCTTATTTCTTTTTCCATTTTTGTTTAAGTATGGTTTGTTACTTCTCTTACATCAACATTGAAATTATTATTTTAGTTTCATATGTCCTTGGTTTGATCTGGTTTTTATTTTTCTTACCTAAAGGTACATTTGTTTGGAATTTTTAGTGATTTAGTAGCCTTGGTTTTTTAGTTATCCAATTTATTCTCATTTTATCCATTTTTCCTTGGTATTTTGGTTCTAACTTAGCATTTATCACTCTATCTTACCAATTGTCCAAGTGACTTATTCATTTATGCAAAGTACATTTATTTTGGCTTCCTTGTAATTATTTGTTTTTTCTCTTTAGTTTTGTATCCTTAGGGTTTGTCCAAAGTAGTTAATGCACCCTCTATAATTACATCTATAAATACAATAGGAAACCATTGATCAATAAAGGTATGTCAAGGTATGTATATGATACTTTTAAATTATTTCAATTATTTCCTTACTGTCATTTCAATTTATTGATTTTTAATGTAATTTATTAGCACAACATTATGTCTTTCTATGTTCTTTCTCAAAGCATCATCCCATGTTACAACTCCATGACATGTGATCAGATTCAAATAGGGTATATATATACACACATTATTTTTAAAATTTATTAGTTATTGATGCTTTCTCTCTTGCAGGAACATGTCTAGCCTCAAGCTCTCTTAGTGCATGCCTTAAAAGGTGCATTGGTAAAGGATTTGGTAGACCTTTGGTGTTTCTTATGATTTTTGGACCCTATACCATTACTTAAAATCACTAATATATACTCTTATCCAATTACTTAAGTAATAAAAATCTATTTATACACTCTCATAAACAATTCACCATCTAAAATATCCCCTACCTAAGCAAACACCCATTTTATCCATTTTACCTACTACTTTAGCTTGATCAACCTATCTGAGAATTCAATGCATGTTATAAAACTTTGTTGGCCCAAGTTGATGTAGTTTGAAGTCTAATAACTCTATCTCCAGCCAAACAAATTTGACCTAGCCAACCTTGTCATCTAAATTCTTGGAAAGGTTTAGGTTCAATCCTTGGCTATAAATACCTCTCTAATTTTATTTATAAATAGAGGATCATTTAATTAAATATCATTATAGCTCACAAACATGATTATAATCATTTTAAGGTTTCATTGCTTAGGGTTTACCTTGGAGTAGTTTCATTTGTCTTATGGAGGTCTTGGATGCATAGTAGAAGTCTTGTGGCCTAGAGTTGGTATATCCTTGTGATCCTTACAATCGAAAACAACCTCTTGTAAATTACCATTGGCCAAGAGAGATATTTAGGCATGATGGGTTCACGTCAACAATGTAAGTATATTCTTAGCCCTTCATATTTTGATAAGTAAATATTGTATTATTGGTTGAATTTTTTGTCTATCAGCGTACTGGTAAACAAAATAGGTCTTATCAGCCAAAGCAAGAAGATTAGTCATCCTAATGTGTAATTTTATCACATCAGAAGGAGACTGCTCTCTCCTCTCATCAAGGGGAGGTTCCTTATGGATATGCTACGTATATGTATGAACAGAAAATAATACTCAAGGGTAGGACTAGACATCCATCTCTCTTTCTTCAGAGATGATGTATACAAAACAAAGGAAAAACTCAAGAGAATGACAGACAACACTCCTCTTCTTTTAGAAGAACTGTTCAACTAGCCACAAGAATACTCCTGGAAATAAAAGCAGAATATGACTTAAAGTATGGTAACTAGCAAATCAAGACACAACGCAAAGTCTGCACTTGAAATACTCAAGAGTGATATACGAAGGGCAATGAAAGCTCAAAGTCTTCTCAAAGTCCTTTACACAGTAATGAAAAAGCAAACACACTGAAGGCAGCTATGGGGGCACAAAGTCTCTCCACAGTTGATTCTTCAGGACACCTTCTTGACAAATTTAATAATCCTGCTTATTAATTTAATGAAACAAAAAAGATATCACAACACAAAGTCTGAAAAAGTCCCTTGTTTTCATTAACAGAATATGATAAACAAATTGAGCACAAAGTCTCAATGATGCCTCTCAATTTTGACAGAGTTTCGTTCAGATTATCAAAAAGAAGATCATTTTATAATGAAAGAAAGTCCCTTACATAGCCACTTCAAGAAGGACTCGGGAATAGTAATACATCATGATGCATTGGGAAATGTTAGGAAGACAAGCTAGAACTTTGGGGCATTTTACCCATTTGATCTTCTCAATGTAGATAAACAAGTCGTGCAATTGAAAGATTACAACTTTCAATGTCTACCTAGCAGTCTGATCTTATCTTCATCGTTCCTCCTTTTTTGGTTAATTGAATCGGGTCTTGGATTTAGTTTGCTGTTATGTTCCTTCCCCGCTTTTTACTGGTCTTGGCCTTGAAATCTATGAATGTATTCTGGTATGTATGTTCAAAGGATCAATAGTTATTTTGTTGTCTTCAATTTGACGTTCACGCGCCCGTCACTATGTTTCTAATGGCTAGTCAGCTGTGTTGAATTTGACATCTTCGAGCGCATCACCCCTTGGTCTTCTTTTGGCTTTCCACTTGGTGATTTTCTAGATTGGGCTTGCCCTTTCGGGCCTTGAGAAATAACCCATTTTGAGTCAGAATAGCCTCCTACAAGGGTATCTATATTTTGGGAAGTTTTTAAATGGCATTCAGGCTTCTTCGGGCCACCCTTCGGCTTCAGGAAGTGTCTTCAAATTGGCAGCCGAGAGTCCCCCGCAAGGACACCTGCCCTTCAGGGTCCTTCATCGGCCCTTCGCAAATTCCCCCCAGGCTTTTCCCCAGGCTATTCCCCGTGGACGTTTCCCACGGACATTTTTCCTGAGAAAATTCTCGTGGACAAAAAGTTTGGAGAAAATTCCCGCATATGAGAAGTCCGCAGAAATTTGTTCCACCAAGTCTTTAAACAAGTCTTCGGATTTTGCCTTAAACAAATCCGAAAAAATTACCTTTCAGCTTAAAAGAAATGATCCTCCAAAAAGGTACTTTTCTTGATTAATTGCCCTCTGCAAGGGTACTTGTCCTTTGGAAAGTCTTCTTTTGTGTTGAACTATCCCTTTGAACTTTGGCCAATGAACCATTAGTTGAACCAGTTCAAAGGTTCAATGAAGCGTGCCAAGTCCCTTTTGAACCAAAAAGCCGACGAACCATTGGATGAACTTTTTTGTTGAACCAATACATTAAACCAATCGATTGAACCAAGGCTTTGAACCAAAATGGTTCAAGCCAATGGTTCAAGCTAATGGTTCAACGAATAATACAAGCTGATAAACTAAGCATTGAACCAAACATTTGAACTTGCCTTTGAACCGGTTCAACGGTTCAATGAAGTGGGCCAAGCCTTTTTAACTTGGACGATGAACCATTTGAACCAGGTGAATGAACCTGTTGTTGAACCTTTCTGTTGAACCTAGACGTTGAACCAAGTTTTGGTTCAATGGTTCAAACAAGGCTTTGAACTGACTGACGAACCAAATGGTCAAACCAAAAGACACTAAAACAAAGTAAATGAACCATCTGAGTGAAATAAAACATTGAACTGCTTGGTTGAATCGAGTGATTGAATTATTCCTTTGGTTGAACCGGCTGTTGAACCTTGAACCCGTTGAAACTTTGAACCAAAGTGGTTCAATGGTTCAACGATTCAAGTCACTTTGATTTGACCAAATGTTTGGAAGCCGATGAACCATTTGAAGCGATTGAACTTTGAACCTTGATGAAGCGCTTAACTCTTGTCAAAGACATTGAACTTGTTGAACTTTGAACCCGTTGAACCTTTGAACCAAATTGGTTCAATGGTTCAACGGTTCAATGGTTCAGGTCTCCTTTTGTACTCAGATGCTTGCCGATGAATATTTTTAATTGAACCAAAGCTTTGAACTAATCCTGGAAAATGACTGAGTATTGAAAATTGATATTTTGACTAAAAATGTCTACAGAAACCTTTGAACCTGTATAAAAGAACCTGCCTATAGAATCTGAAGATACAAAGTCTATAGAAATCAACATGTAGAATCCATTAAACTTGACTAGCAAAGTCTGTAGATTTTTTGAGAAGCTTTGAAAATGAGGAATCTAAATGTCTAAGACAAAATTTTGAAAATGGAAGATACAATTTTGGTCTGTAAGACCAAAATAATTCAAATGTTTTCCTAAAAATAAAAGTTATTTTTGGGGGACAATAGCTGGCTCTAGTTGGGGAACTTCTGTCAATTACAAAATGAATTGAAAGGAGTAGAATTTAGAACCTCCAGTGTCTTCAAGTGTACCATTGGGCTTCAGAGTCATGCTTTCCAAAAATGAAAGGCATCAAAAATGAAAACAAACAAAACAAAATTGAAATTAAAACTGTACAAATATACATATATACAGAGGCAATGATCTGATACTTCAAGAATTGAAGTGTTTCAGATGCTGCCCATTATGGGGCGGAGAAAAGAGTGTGCCATCTTGGTATTTCAACAAAACACTATTTTCACCCATGTGCTAATGAATTATGAATGGGCCTCTCCAAAGGGAGTCAAACTTTCCATGCATCCCTTTTGGCTCTCTTCTTTTGTCCCACAATAGGACTTTATCCCCAATCTAGAAATCACGATTTCTGGCCTTCTAATCAAAAAGTTTCTTTATCAAATTTTGATGAACAACAATTCTATCTACCACCATGGTTCTCTGTTCTTCCAACTAAGTTAGGCACATGATTCTTTTGTCAAGAGAACTCTCATATGTCTAATCTTCAATGGCCTTCACCAATTTCAACACGGGTAACTCTAAAGTGATTGGTATCTCAGCATTAATACCATAGAGAAGTTGAAAAGGAGACATACCAATTGCCCTTTTTGGTGTGATCTTGTCAGCCTACAAAGTGTCCACCAATACTTTATGCCACATCCTTTGATTATCATCTGCAAGCTTCTTGATAATAGTTACCAAATTTTTATTGCTGGACTCAGCTTGTCCATTCCCTTGCAGAAAATAATCAGAAGAATGAGAGAGCGTAATTCCATAATAAAAATAAAATTGTGTGATTTCTTGAGAGGTGAAATAAGCTACATTATCAGTAATAATTTTGAGTGGGACTCCAAATTTGGCAATGATATTCTCTTTCAGGAAGTTGCATACAACTTATGAAGTAGCATGCTTTGTTGGGATTGCTTCTACCCACTTAGTGAAATAATCAGTCGCTGTAAGGACATAATCATGTCCAGCACTTGAAGATGGATTTATTGTCCCAATAAAATTGAGTCCCCACTGCTGGAAAGGTTCCTCTATGATTACTGGCTTGAGAGGTAGAGTAGCCAACTTGGGTCTTCCAACAAATTACTGGCAAAGTTCACATTTCCTTACCCACTTATGTGCATCTTGGAAAAGAGTCAGCCAATAATACCTGGCTCACAAAATTTTGTGAGCAGTCACAGGGGCAGAAAAATGTCCTCCACAAGCTAGATTGTGGAAAGATTTCAAGAGCTGGGTCTATTGTTCTTTATCTACACAACGAAGGAAAACTCCATCTATGTTTTTTTTGTACAGGCCGTTGTCCCAAAGGACAAAATTGGCAGCTTTCAATCTGATAGTTCTCCTCTCTTTGTAAGATAAATGAAGAGGACATTCTCCATAAGTCAGAAAATAGGCAATATCCAAATACCATTCATTGGTAGTAAAAACAAAAAGGACTGTTGGTGTATTGTCTACTTCAGCTTCTTCATGCTGTGTATCTTCTTGCTTATTGTCAGCCATTAATTGACAAAGACCTTTACCTCTGACCAGCTTTGTTGGCTTGATATCTAGATCAAATTCTTGGATCTTTGTAATTAAATTACCTCTCTTTGTGCCAAACTCCTGCTGAGTTAATATAGACTTGATAGTACTGTCAGGAACTAAGGCAATAGTATGTGAATTCAGAATATAGAAGTGAAAGTGTTTGACTATTTTTACCAAGGCATAAGCGTGCTTCTCTATATTCGAATACTTCATTTTATGATTTTTCAGAGGGCAGCTCATGAAAGAGATGGGGGATTCCATACCTTCTTTGTCTTGTTGGACAAGAATCACTGAAAGAGTATGCTCAGATGCATAGTTATATATAATGAAATCTATGTGGTAATTTGGGCAGACCAAGGTAGGGGCATGAGCAATAGCGACCTTGATTTCTTGAAATGCTGCTTTGCCTTCTTTGGTCCAACTAAAGGTAGTTTTTTCTTTCATCATGTTTACAATGTGTCTTATCTTCTCAGCAAATTTGGGGATGAATCTCCGTAAGAAATTCACTTTTTCGAAGAAAGAGTGAACAGGATTTTTACTTGTAGGCAAATTCAGCTCTTGAATAGACTTGACTCTATCTGAGTCAATCTTTATGCCTTCTTTGGACACAATGTGTCCAAGGAGTTTCCCTTCTGTCACTCCACAAATAGACTTTTTAGGATTCAAAGAAATACCATTCTACCGACAGCGCTCCAGCACTTGTTACAAGTGGCGTATATGATCAGATCGACGCTTTGAAAAGACAATTAAATCATCAAGATATACAACTATGAATTTTCCAATTTCATCTTTAAAATCCATGTCCATAGCTCTCTGGAAGGTAGCGCCAGCATTTATTAATCCAAAAGGCATTCTTTTGTATGCAAATGTACCCTAAGGCGTGATGAATGCAGTCTTGTGTTGATCAGCTTCAACAACTTCAACTTGGTTAGAGCCTGAGAAGCCATCCAACATTGATAACATTTTTGATCCCGTTACTATTTGAAGCACTTGGTCCACGATTGGCAAAGGGTAATTGTCTTTCAGAGATGATTGATTCAGATTCCAAAAATCTACACAAATGCGGAATTCACCATTTTTCTTCTTTATAGGAACTATATTCACAATCCATGTAGAATGATGGATTAGAAAAATAATTCTAGCATTTAATATTTTCTGAATCTCAGACATAATTGTACCTAAAATTTTTGGATTGTATTGTCTAGATTTTTGCTTGTAAGGCGTTGAATCAGCCTTGAGAGGAATACGATGACAGATTTCATTAAGACTGAGAGACTTCAGATCTTCATATGAATATGCCAAGACATCAATGTATTGATGGAGCAAAGAAGTAAATTTGAATTTTTCTTCAGGTGTACAACACTTACCAATGTTGACCATTTTTGGATTTTCTTTGTTGGTCAGATTCACTTGGTCAAATCCCTGAGAGAAATTTGAATCTGTCTGTTGTTGCTTAACACATCTATCATGCTTGTCAAACAGCTTCTCAAGAGAAATCAAGCCTTTAGAAATTTTTTTTCCTTTCAGCTATATAAATTCTTCATTTACATCTGAACTGGCTTCAAAAATAAATTCAAACTTCTGAGATTCACTGCCTTCAAAATACAGCTATTCAAAATTGTCTTTTTTTCCAAGAAGGCAATGATCTGATTATCATCATTGAAAATTTGCCAATGATTAGCATTGTCAGGAACACTCGGCCTATAGACCATCTCAATGGTATATTTGGCTTCTTTAAAATCAGAATGAGGAACTAAAAGAGTTCGTGAAACAGCAAGTGCATCAGCGCTATCATTGGATTCTCTTGGAATGGAAGAAATGTTGAAAGCATCAAAGCTTTCAATTTCATCCCAAACAAGATTACTGTAATGGTGCAACCTCTCATTCTTGGTCTGATATGAATTTCTCACTTGGCGGACCACTAATTCGGTGTCCCCTTTAGCATGAAGAAACTTGACACCTCTTTCTTGAGCAGCCTTCATGCCCAGCAATAGTGATTCATATTCAGCTGTATTATTTGTGTTGCTAAATTTTAACTTATAGGATGAAGGGAACATATCTCCTTGAAGAGATATCAAAACAATTCTGGCTCCAGAACTAGTAGAGGAACAACTACCATCAAATTCTAGAGTCTAAATCTCATCAGATACTGGCTTTACTTCAAACTTTCCCTCATCAGAGATAGAGGGTCTTTCTTCATGATCTGTATATAAAAAGTAATTACCCATACTTGTGGATTCAAAGAGGATTTGAGCTTCAGGAGCTGACATCTTGGTAACTACATACTTTGCTTCCTTTTTAGGAAGTAATCTTTTCATCACGCCTTGGACAGGGATCCTTGCCTCAGATAGATCCATGTTCAGTTCTCCTCCCACGTCCTTACAAAAATTACATCCAAGTAAAATGCCATACGATGCTGGGACGTCAGACTAATATAGTCATTTTAATCCTCTTGTCTGGAAAGGCTGCAAATGCAAATTGGGCATCTTTGATTTGCCCCAGCAATGGCACTTGTTTGTTCTCCATGGAGAAACATCTACCAAACATCTTGGTCAATGTGAGACCAAGAGACTCAATTAAATTTTGGCAGGCATGACATTGTCAGATGCACCTGAGTCTATTATACAATTACTCAGCTTGTGGCCATTGATTAACAGGGAAACATAGAAGGGTTCTATTTTTCTAGGAGCAGCTGGAGGAGTAATAATCAGATTATTTGGAATAAGCGTGTTTATTAGAGAATCAAAAGTCACTTTTTTGGCCTTTTGTCTTATAGGGAAGGTCTAATTTTTAACATATTAGACCAGCTTATTTAGTTGATTTGGATTGGACTACAAGTACTCAAATTCAGACATCTATATTTTTGTCTTTTTGACATGATCAATTATGTCAAATGGCTGAATTGAGCTAAGTATAGAGAAAGGTACTTTAGCTTTTTGAGTTTTAGAAGGGATGGGAGGTGGACTGGTTTGTGAATTAGAATTAGAAGGGGAAGGCGCAATAGATGTATTTACCTTTTGAGTGATTATCAAATCTTTTGGTTGAAAGGGCAGAGTTGTCCCATGCTTGACAATTGTGACTGTTGACTGTGGTTGTTCTTCTATCTTTTCTTTATCAGCCTGTTGGACTGATTGGTTCTTAGACTTGGTAAACACTACATATAATCCATCTGAAGCTTCTCCTTTGCTTCCAGGTTCATCTTGATAATTTAGGAAACCAATATGGGAGTCACCAGCTGATTCTTCTTGACTGTCTTCAATGATATCAACATCATTTTCTTAATTTAATTTAGGCTGATAAGAGAATTATGATTCTGTTTCAAGGTATCCCATTGCTAAATTGGTTAGAGGAGCTTTCAAGGCAATTTTTCCTTGTGGCGGAGGAAGGCAATTTTGTTGTCCTTGGTTTTTGCAACATTGCCCTAATATGACTGATTTGGGAATGTCCTTCTGTATGTAGGAGCAGAAGACATTCCTTGAGCCATTTGCTTTTTGAGGTCAAGGAGCTCATTTGCTAATTTTTGCACCATTGGATCTATGGTGCTTGTAGATGCAAATTCAGAAGATGATGAAGCTCTATTTTTATTTGGATCTCTTCTTCTTTTCCCTATTAAGATGAGATCATCTTCTACTTCAGTGGCCAAAAGTTGAGCTGCAGCTAGATCTATTTGGCTAGCACATCTCAAGAGGAAATTGACTTCAAGTAGCTAAGAATTAATGAAAAAGTATTTGATAGTCTCAGTTGTAGGTCTAGCAATCGTAGGAATTCTATTTCTCAACTTATCAAATTTAGCTATGAAGTCTCTCATAGGCTCATGCGGCTCTTTTTTCATTTGTGTAAGTTGAGCCGAAAGTGTATGTGCATCTTCTGTAGGTTTGAATCTGGATTCAAACTTAGCTTTCAGGGTATTCCAATCAGTTACAGATCGAGCTTGTAAATGGTAAAACCAATCTGCAACAGGACCTTGTAGTGTTTCAATAAAAAGCCTGACTGCTACATCTTCAAACTCTACTCTGATTACTCTACAAGCTATACTGAATGCTGTAATGTGTTCATCAAGATGAACTTTCCCATCACCGTAGAATTTAAGGAAATTCTTCCTAGAACTGCGTGGAAGTTCATGTAGAGGAGGAGTAAGATTGAGAGGGCCAAAAGCGTTACCCCAGGGGCCTTGAAATGCCATTATAGGATTCTAGAGAGGAGGGATAACAAATCTTAAAGGAGTAATTATAGGCACAACTTTATCAACAGTAAAAGTAGATACTTCATCTAGTAATGGAGATTTGGCTTTAGTAGGAGGGAAGCTCTTGGTTCGTTGGAGACGAGATGATGAAGGAAACAGATCAAAATCACTTTGTTGTACCAGCTCGAACATAGGATCAATGACACATTTAGCCCTTTGTCTTTGTGTATACCTTGAATCTATCAGATTGTAAAACAAAAATGGAAAAGATTTAACTTTGCTTCAGTTAAAGCTTGAGGCTATAAATTGCGCATTCTTTTCTTATGGTGTGGAGGTGAATGGAATGGATAAACTATAAATGGATAATGGGTATTTCCTCAGCGGAGTCACCAAAAATTGTTGGTTGAATATTTTGTCTATCAGCGTAATGGTAAACAAAATAGGTCTTATCAGCCAAAGCAAGAAGATTAGTCATCCTAATGTGTAAGTTTATCACATCAGAAGGAGACTGCTCTCTCCTCTCATCAAGGGGAGGTTCCCTATGGATATGCTATGTATATGTATGAATAGAAAATAATACTCAAGGGTAGGACCAGACATCCATCTCTCTTTCTTCAAAGATGATGTATACAAAACAAAGGAAAAATTCAAGAGAATGGCAAACAACACTCCTCTCCTTTCAGAAGAACTGTTTAACCAGCCACAAGAATACTCCTAGAAATAAAATCAGAATATGACTAAAAGTATGGTAACCAACAAATCAAGACACAACACAAAGTCTGCACCTGAAATACTCAAGAGTGATATACGAAGGGAAATGAAGGCTCAAAGTCTTCTCCAAGTCCTTTACACAGCAATGAAAAAGCAAACACACTGAAGGCAGCTATGGGGGCACAAAGTCTCTCCATAGTTGATACTTCAGGACACCTTCTTGACAAATTTACTAATCTTGCTTATTAAATTAATGAAACAAAAAAGATATCACAGCACAAAGTCTAAAAAAGTCCCTTGTTTTCATTAACAGAATATGATAAACAGACTGAGCACAAAGTCTCAATGATGCCTCTCAATTTTGGTAGAGTTTCATTCAGATTATCAAAAAGAAGATCATTTTATAATGAAAGAAAGTCCCTTATATAGCCACTTCAAGAAGGACTCGGGAACATTAATACATCATGATGCATTGGGAAATGTTAGGAAGACAAGCTAGAACTTTGGGGCATTTTACCCATTTGATATTCTCAATGTAGATAAACAAGTCGTGCAATTGATAGATTACAACTTTCAATGTCTACCTGGCGGTCTGATCTTATCTTCATCATTCCTCCTTTTCTGGTTAATTAAATCGGGTCCTAGATTCAGTTTGATGTTCTGTTCCTTCCCCGCTTTCTACTGGTCTTGGCCTTGAAATATGTGAATGTATTCTGGTCTATATGTTTAAAGGATCAATAGTTATTTTGTTGTCTTCAATTTGACGTTTGCGCGCCCGTCACTATGTTTCCAACGGCTAGTCGGTTGTGTTGAATTTGACGTCTTCAGGTGCGTCACCCTTTGGTCTTCTTTTGGCTTTCCATTTGGCACATTTACAGATTGGGCTTGCCCTTTTGGGCCTTGAGAAACAACCCATTTTGAGTCAGAATAACCTCCCGCAAGGGTATCTATCTTTTGGGCAGTTTTAAAATGGCATTCGAGCTTCTTCGAGCAACCCTTCGGCTTCAGGAAGTGTCTTCAAATTGGCAGTCGAGAGTCCCCCGCAAGGGCACCTACCCTTCGGGGTCCTTCATAGGCCCTTCACAAATTCCCCTTGGGCTTTTCCCTGAGCTATTCCCCGTGGACATTTCCCGTAGACATTTTCCCTGAGAAAATTCCCGCGGATAAAAAGTCTGGGGAAAATTCCCGCAGACGAGAAGTTCGCAGAAATTTGTTCCACCAAGTCTTTGAACAAGTCTTCAAATTTTGCCTTAAACAAATCCAAAAAAATTACCTTTTGGCTTAAAAGAAATGATCCTATAGAAAGGTACTTTTCTTGATTAATTGCCCTCCGCAAGGGTACTTGTCCTTCGAAAAGTCCTCTTTTGTGTTGAAATGTCCCTTTGAACTTTGGCCGATGAACCATTAGTTGAATAGGTTCAAAGGTTCAATGAAGCGCGCCAAGTCCCTTTTGAACTTAAAAGCCAACGAACCGTTGGATGAACTTTGTCGTTGAACTAATACATTGAACCAATCGGTTGAACCAAGGCTTTGAACCAAAATGGTTCAAGCCAATGGTTCAAGCCGATGGTTCAACGAATAATACAAGTTGATAAACTAAGCATTGAACCAAACATTTGAACTTGCCTTTGAACCGGTTCAACGGTTCAATGAAGCGCGCCAAGCTTTTTTAACTTGGACGATGAACCATTTGAACCAAGTGAATGAACTTACTGTTGAACCTTTCCGTTGAACCTAGACGTTGAACCAAGTTTTGGTTCAATGGTTCAAACAAGGCTTTGAACCGACTGACGAACCAAATGGTCGAACCAAAAGACACTGAAACAAAGGAAATGAACCATCTGAGTGAAATAAAGCATTGAACTGCTTGGTTGAACCGAGTGATTGAACTGTTCCTTTGGTTGAACCGGCCGTTGAACCTTGAACCCGTTGAACCTTTGAACCAAAGTGGTTCAATGGTTCAACGATTCAAGTCACTTTGATTTGACCAAATGTTTGGAATCCGATGAACCATTTGAAGCGATTGAACTTTGAACCTTGATGAAGCGCTTAACTCTTGTCAAAGACATTGAACTTGTTGAACTTTGAACCCGTTGAACCTTTGAACCAAATTGGTTCAATGGTTCAACGGTTCAATGGTTCAGGTCTCCTTTTGTACTTAGATGCTTGCCGATGAAGATTTTCAATTGAACCAAAGCTCTGAACTAATCCTGGAAAATGACCGAGTATTGAAAATTGATCTTTTGACTGACAATGCCTGCAGAAGCCTTTGAACCTGTATAAAAGAACCTGCCTGTAGAATCTGAAGATACAAAGTCTGTAGAAATCAACATGTAAAATCCATTGAACTTGACTAGCAAAGTCTGTAGATTTTCTAAGAAGCTTTGAAAATGAGGAATCTGAATGTCTAAGACAAAATTTTGAAAATGGAAGATACAATTTTGGTCTGTAAGACCAAAATAATTCAAATGTTGTCCTAAAAATGAAAGTTATTTTTGGGGGACAACATGTATAACTAATGGATTGAATTGTATATCTCTTTACTTAATTTGCTTTTATATTGTAATGAATAGAATTATATTCTCTTGTTTATTGTCTTTCTAATTTGTGCCATAAACTTTGGTGAGAACTAGAATAGTTTGCATATTCATTTACTAAATTAGCTTGCATGTTCATTTAGTAGATTAGCTTGCTTTTCGTTTCATTACATTATAAGACCTAACTAGGGTTATTCCACGATGATATTTGACTAGAGGCCTTAGAAACCTATCTTTTGCCATTGTGTGGTAATAGATCCCTTAGTTAGGTTTAGTGGATCTATAATTGGTCATGACCCCAATATAACAAAATATTATTTGATCACCTTCTCTGAACTTTGATATTATTGAATAGGATAAGTTGTATATTTATCTTATTTTACTTTCATACAATTCCCACTTGTTTTATTGTTATTTTGAACTCTCTCAATTTTCATGTGAAATCAAGTCCTATGACTTAACCTATTGTGTCAAGTGATCTATGCGATAATTTTTATATACAACACTTAATGTGAAAATGGACTTTGGTAGGTTTTCTACCTTACTTTGCTAGTTGAGCAAACTTATTGATTGGATCTCCAAAAAATTCAGCAAATTTTAGTGGAAAACCGGGTCTCAAAAGTCCCATCGTTACACCAATCATATTTGAATGATAAATTTTTATATTTTAATATTCTTAAAATATTCAACTCTAAACCCCGACTAGATCTGTGATGGGATTTACAATATTAATGCTAATAAAAAACTTAATCGGATCTCAACGAGCCAAAAAAAAAACTCATTTTAGACAAAATCAAGGTTAAAAAGCCGATAAAGTCTGAGAGGCCTTTTACAATTCAATTCAAGGTGAAAATTGGTTAAAAAAACCGGAATGATTCTTTGACGACCTTTTCAAAATCTAATTTATTTATTTTCAGGTTAAAAGCCTCGCTTTGGTGCAAGGGGGTCGAGTGGAATGCATCATAGTTGAAAATGGGTTTAAAAACCCAAATGGGTAAGGTGAGCATTTTAAAAAAAATTGAAATAATCATGCTGGAGGCTTGTCTATTGGGGTGCCATACCCTCATATTCATCTCACATGAGATGAAAACTGAAAATATGATGAGTTGTTTTTAACAGCAGTTTTGCTGATGATTGAGGAGTTTATATTGGGTGGTTTGACATAGTATTTAATGCTAAGCAGTTTCCTTATGCCCCTGGTTTTCAAATGCCCATGGTTTATAGATTTAATGCATGATTGGTATGGTTGGTATGGGAAGGAAAGGGTGGTTTGGCGGACCGTTCAGCTGATTGACAGTTCATAAACGCGGCATGGTGCTCACCACCCATTTCATGCTCGTTGGATCCATACTTAATCCCAGGTCGATGAAAAATCAGCAAGCTATTTCTCTATATATTTGAATCCATTCTGTTGTTTCGGTAAGGTTCCACATTCAAACCTTATTTTCTAGCAGCACTTGGGAACGTGGCTAATAGTCTGCAAAGCTTCGAATTGAATAACAAGTGAGCTATGTCTGACAGACTATTTTTCATTTTTTATTGTTTGGTCTCACATATATTGTTGAATTGAATGCCTCACACAAAGCTGCAAAACTCTTTCAGGGATTAAATCGAGCAAAGTTCGAGTAGGAAATCGAGCAGAAAATTGTCGAGGCAAACTCCCGGTGAGTCCGATAATTTTCCTTTTTCCATGCCCGGGATTCACCGTGTAATTGACATGCTTCCTGTGTAACAATATATATTTATTTAAAGAATATTTTATGATTTCCTTCAACTGCAAGTGACACGTTTTGGGTGATGAATACCCCACAGCATTCGTCGAATGAAATTGGGTGCAGGGTTGATGTGTTGCTGTCATAGGAAGTATCGTATCCACTTTTCGCGAAAACACAGGCTGGAAGGTTTGAAGAATGCCAAAATTAAGTTTCCTTGTTATTATCTTACCTCCTTGTGAGTTACAAAAACTTTAAAAACGAAATGCAAATTCTTTTTTTGTATACTTGTTGATCTATGTGCAGGGATAGTGTGCATCCTATTACCATCATGCCTACACAGGGAAATGATCTCTTTCTCCTCTCTGATTTCTTGTCTGAGCAACACCTCTTGCTGTGTTCATATCTAAGAGGAATAGTAGAGTTTGGCAGGCATGGGAGGCCTCAAACTGTGGAAAAAAGAAGGTGAACTATGCATCTTTGTACTTAGAAATATGATGACTAGGTAAAAATAGGTTAATGCCCAAATGTCACACTATAAAAATATGTTGTCCTCTCATAACACTTTTTGGCTTGTGTAAAAAAGAAGGTGAACTATGCATCTTTGTACTTAGAAATATGATGACTAGGTAAAAATAGGTTAATGCCCAAATGTCACACTATAAAAATATGTTGTCCTCTCATAACACTTTTTGGCTTTATTTACTCCAAACATGTATTAGATGTCTGTTAATATATAACAATTAATAATATTACACAATATTCATAAAAATTATAAAATATTCATTATATACTATTTTAAATTCATAATATTCATATAAAAGATATAATTAATGTTTAATATACCAAAATAATTTAATATTTTTGTGTAAGTAACTATATAGAACACAATAATTGCTCCACATGTACATATGAAATCTACTAACACATTTACTAATATGGGATTAATTTATTTATTGTGATCCATTAATATATTTAAGTTGGAGGTGTTCTCTAGTGAGGAGCAAACCAAGGATTCATCTGTAGATCTTCCCATATGCCTTTCCAGTCGCATTGGCAAACAATGTCTATGAATAGTTGTATGGACTATAACATCAACAATGACAGGGGATAGGTAGCATAATAACAATGGCAACATGGACCCATGTCAGTGAAAATAGTTGACATCGTTTAAACTTCATTTGAATATAAAAAAACTATTTAATATAATATAATAATATATTGGACCAGAGAAATCAAGAAGATAAGATATTTTTTTAAGATTGAAGGTGATCCCCAAAATGTCTATTATTGTCACTCCTCTCTTTGCCTCTATGACAGGGCCAATACCATGCACTAGGGCTCCCTCTACATCAAAGGGTAGCGACAACCCATAACTTTGCTCCCTTTTTCTCCCTTATCCACCATTTTTGCTCCATCAGATTCATTAGTCAAGAGCTCTACGATGGTCTTTGAACTCTTTAACGGAAGAATCCCTAGTGTAGAATAATTCCTAAATACAATAAAAATTCCATAAAAATAATATATAACTCATTTGCATAAATTTACTGAATTTGATATACATACTCGGTAGCAATACAAGCAAAGGAATAAATCCTATCTTTGGCCCATTTGGTTCACAAATCCGAGGTCTCTGTGGCCATCTACACCTCCTCTTTTGCCTCATCTATAACTACATAAGAAACCATCACCACCATCAACAACCACACCACCACCACACACTTCACCAGCTTGTCAACCCTTTCCATAGTCGCATAAAACTAATAAAAAATCTGTTTTACCATAGGTTTGCGCCCAAGCAAAAACCATAAATTTATTGTTATTATTGAATTACTTTTAAGAATACATACATTGAGATACAAAGTAGGGTATATCGAGTATATATGTGGAAGAATATGGAAGCTTCAGTTAATACGTGTCACCGACTTTGTCCACTAACACTCATAGCTTCACAAAGTCATTATCATTATTTTAATACATAAAAATATTATAATATATATTATATAATATAATATTTATATTTTATATAATTAATATTTAATATACAAACATAACATAATATATATTTATATAGTAATTAACATTCAATATATAAATAATGAAAATAATCTAATTAATTTATATGTTTTATTTACGATAAAATAGAAAAAATAATTACATAATATTTTGATTACAATTGAAATTATTATTTGGTGCTTCCTTAAAAGCTTGTACGCTCGGCATGACACCTTTACCTCCCGTGGCACTATGTGGTTTATTTTCCTAGCATTGAATAAATTTATATTGTCCTGGCACAAATTAATAATGAATCTTCGTTAATACATAACCATGTTTTCAGGGTATAAATGTTTGTTTATAAAAACGTACAGAGGAATATCATTTAAATTAGAGTGGGGAAAATTCAATGATGATATTGCCTGATAAGTTTTATGTCGGGGAGGAATTTCAAGTTTAATGACTGCTTTGCTGCCAATTCAGTGGGAAAAGAGATGTAATCTTAAGATTGACTTTGCTTCATCCATTACACTCCCAATCACAGTTAGATGCTTTGATGGCACAAGATCAATTATAGGGAACAATTATTAAATAGTTGTAACCTTTGAATATAGTTTTGTATTACTAGATTGCTGCAAAGTGAAAGCTATAAATAATTTAATGTAGTTAATTTTTCAATACCTATTATAGTCTATGTCATCTCACAATTTTCAATTATAATGGTCTCCAGAAATCTTAGTCTAACAAACCCTATTTTTCATATCAATATCGATTGTTTTCATCTATTGAATCTTTATCGTTGCTAGCTGAGTATATGGCTATGAAGTATTTTATGTCTTGAATAAAACAAGGTGGAGATGTGCGGAGAGGATGGATATGGTAGCACAGACAGGCCATGTAAGTGGGACATTTGGAGGATCAACATATAAGGGAGTCGTGCAGGATGATAGATGAAAGTGGAAGATGCATGCCGCATCAAGACACTGTGATTCTGTGGTGACTCGTGTTTTACATAGGAGCCATGTTTTACCATGAATTTAGTGCATGTATTTTTGGATTCTACCATTTGAATTATAAATCAAATATTATAATATTGCATTTGGATATGTTGTTTTTATAATGATATTAAGCTTTTAATTATTTGAAAAAAATATTATTTTATCATTTGTATTTTGTAATTTCAAAAATTCCTTTCATGAAGCAAATTTTAGGGTTGAATGAAACTTTTACTTTTGTTAACATGGTGTGTGATAAGGGTTAAGATTCGCAATTTCTCCAAAGGTGCAAGTTGCTTCATAAGGGATGTAAGTTATTGTTTCGATAAGATGAGGTTTTGTAAAGTGAAAGGAAGTAAATTGGAAATCATTGTCATGTCCCCTTTTTTAGTGGACATCAACAAACTTGATGATTAGCCTATTATGCGACCCTCGTAGGCTGAGAGGATGGATAGGGGGTCATGATGGAGATTAGCTTGGCTTCGATTAGCAGAATCCCTACAGTTGGCTTTCATTCGA
This sequence comes from Torreya grandis, assembly GCA_037957365.1. Taxonomy (NCBI): domain Eukaryota; kingdom Viridiplantae; phylum Streptophyta; class Pinopsida; order Cupressales; family Taxaceae; genus Torreya; species Torreya grandis. The sequence goes on from JARHVA010003079.1 coordinate 838,150, forward strand.
GCTCTTTTGGACACGTTTGCCTGAGCTCCTATTATTTAGGGATATTTGACATGCAGCGGAGTGCCCTTGTTTTGGTATGGTCATGTGCAGAACCACTCCCTGATTCACCAGCTTCGAACGGTTCGAGGATCCGACATGTATTGAGGGAGATATTAATATTTGATTGATTTAATCAAATATTAATTATTTAGCCTATTTTTAATTATGAAACCCTAATTCTAATTTAAGAAACCCTAATTAGGGCAAGTGCATCTTTTTGAGGGTATAAGGGTTTCTCATGGAGGCCATTATTGATGATTATGAATTGATTATTTATTTGAAGACAAATTTTGCTAAGGATTTTCCCTGAGAAGACTGAGCCAAGGGCTCCAGGATTCCATCTGCATTGGAGAACGTCCACTCTTCAGTGTGTGCGATTCAGAGGTTGTGAGATATCAGTCGATCTATTGCCAATTTGAGAGATAACTTCATCCAGAAGCTATCATAGAGGTTTACAGGTTTGAGAGATAACTCCACACAGAAGTTATCACAGGGATTTCAGTGATTTATTTCATTATGTTTTTTGATTCAGATATTGCATAGATAAAGATCTTCTGTATTAGAGCCGTTCCAGATTTGCAAAAGATCAGGTTTTGAGACGATATTTGAATTCTTTTATATGCGTGCCAGAGATTCATTATTGTAATCATTCTGAAGAATAATAAGAGCATTGATTTTCCAGTTAAGAGATTTACTGTGGTTTATTTGTTTATTTGAATTTATCTTGCAAAATCGCATCTTTACTCATGCAAAATATCTAAAAAGCAAAATACAAAAAGATAGTCAGGAAAATATCCAGTTTCAGATTTGAGGGGAAATTGGGGATATTACAGTGGTATCAGAGCTTTTGACGGAAAAAAGGAACCCATAAGAAGGGGATATTACAATGGTATCAGAGCTTTTGACAGAAAAAAGGAGACCCTAAGAAAGGGACATTACAGTGGTATCAGAGCTAAATCCTACCATCTTGAGGGTTTGACAATCTTATGCAGCCATAAGAGTTGGGACCACACCAGTGTTTCACATGTAGTAGAGCCGTATATCTTCAGATTGAGCATCCAAAACAGGCCGCGTGCCTTATATTCGTTACATGCTGTGTACTTGTAGACGAGTTCTAGTGAATTGGAAGTTTATGAATCTAATAACGGATGTTGTGCTTTTAGAGGAAAACTGTCAGAGAATGATAGAAGATTCTGTGTTAGTCTATTTAATAGATCAATGAAGGGCAGGGGCAGAATCTTGATATTTTTTGTGAACGTTTTTCTGTGATATTAAAAGCATATGGATAAACAACTTAACTCAGACCTTGTATCTTGATCAAGAAACGGGCTCTGTGTGTGATATAACCGTGAGGAGAATAAAGAAAGACGTTGCAAATTTGTGAGCTGTTGATAAAGTGCTTGTTACCAAACATTGAGGTTTTCCAGGGCATAATCAAGTCATTTTTGAAACGTATTCTATTATAAAGTCCTTTCATGCATAAAACCGTGTTCAAGACAATCCTACACAAAACGGTGGAAAGAATATGCGACAGAGGTTTACGGTGTATAAATATTGTGCAGGGATTATTATAGTTTTAGATTGACTTGCAGTCTCGATTGAAACGAAAAGAATCTTAATTCCAAGAGAACCTTCTCGAGTTCAAGCCGTGTTGTGACTGTGTGGCGCACGTGTAAAGCAAGGAATCTGTGTAAAGATTGAGCCATGTTTATGTGATTCGTTCTTGCATTAAGAATCCTGCAGACCCGTAGAGTATGCATGCACAGGCCATAAGGAAGACCGAGCAATTTCTTGGTTGCACAAACATAGAGGGTTCGAAAGCTTACACAAAGCTCATCATAACCAACTGTGACTGTCGAATTACTCAGACTACAAAGGTAAGAAGCGTGGAGGGTAGAGAGCAGTTCTGAGTATGCATGCCTAACAGCGCCTACAGTGCAAATCTGTGGTCAACCGCTCCTTGCATCATGCAATGCTAGTTCTCTTCTTTCTTTGCAAGGCATGCAAACGATGTCGTAAGGACTTTTGCCCACGTCTCCTTGCTAAGTCAAAACTTAATTTCCCCTAATCATTTTTTGATAATTCTGCCCCAAAAGCTTTTAAAATTAGCTAATTTTTAGTTATTATTTTTTAAGTCTCTGTTTTGTTTTTCTTTAAGTGAGTTATTTTTTGCTTGAGTACACATAAGGGAATCGGCTAGTAAATCATGTGTACTTCAAGTACTCAGAAACAGTGGGACAATGATATGAAGAAGCTAAAACAAAGTTTGAACCAGTTGGTTAAAACCTAGAGGAGGATGAATGAAATCTTTTCAGACCCTACATTCGAAGATAAATTCGTACGGTGTATGACATCCATTTTTAAAAGGTCCACATCACAAAACAAGAAGGAAGAGGAGGTTGACCGGTTTTCTCATGAGCTGGAGGATACTCAGAATTCCTTGGTGTGTACTCAGTTGGCTCTTCAGGATTCTGAGAGACACGTGGATGACCTATGTCACGAGGATTTGGACTCTCAGTTAGTTGCAGAGGATGCGGGAGCTGGAGATTGTGATGATGAGATAGTTTCAGCAGCAGCTTCTTCAGAGTTAGATGAGGATGAGTCCGATGCTTACATTCAGAGTGTAGAGGTGTACTCAGATGTTAGTACACTGAGTGTTAATGGTCTTGAGGTGAGTTTAGATCAGGGGTTAGCGCATGTGGCAGGGACTCAGCTTTCTTTTACAGTCAGGCCACATGTTGATGATGATATGAGTATGTCCAACATTCACACTCCAAATTTAGAGAGTGTAGAAGATTCCCAGGATTCGATTATTGCAGATGACCCCTAGGAGAATGCAGTGGACAGTTTTGAGGACTTAGTTTCACCGGCAGTTTCTTTCGATACGGAGGAGTTAGACAGTGATGCTATAGTTTTTGATACTCTTGATGTTGATATGAGCTTTGGAGTTGATTCGCAGAGTATGGATGGTAGTACTCCAGAGATCAGTGATTTTGAGTCTACTCTTTTGGACCGTGCATCAGAGGAGGATTGTAGGAGACAATCTAGCCAGTACCATCATGTGTCTAGTCAGCTGAGAGTTCGTGAGCGAGACATTGCTATTGCTTGCAAGCATTTCGATGCTGCTCGTCAGTTGTTAGCAGTTTATGGATGGGGTTCTCCTACTAGCATTGAGCAGGGAGGCAGTTATTTGTCCTTGATAGAGATCCACTCTTTATGGGAGGCTATCCAGATTTTGAGACAGGATTATATGCAGTTGGTAGTTGACAGAGATTATCTTATGGAGTGGGGCAGCACAGCATATGATGCATTATGGGTCAAGGAAGATAAGGTGAGTGAGCTTACTCAGTAGCTCGAGGTGACTTCTGAGATTCTTGAGAGTACGCAGTTGGCTTATGAGGAGTCACAGTTTCATTTCGCTAATGTGACCATGGAGTTAGAGCATTTGCGGTCTTCACCATCCCTAGACCCAGTTCATTTGTATATTGAGGTGGTTGGTGGTGAGTACGTTCCTGTAGTTGTTGTTGAGGAGCATGTTGTTGGGGCTGACACACATGTTCAAGATTTGGGAGTACCTGGTCCTGATGAGTTTGGGATACCAGTGGAGTCGAGTCTCCAGATTGATTCTTCTCACACAGATGACAATGTGGTACAGTTGGTTGTGCCACCTTTACAGAGGGATCAGTTGTGGTGTGCGGGGGAGTATGTTGATGCTTCCGCATATAATTTTTACTGCACTAAATCATTCATGGAGTATTTTTTGGATAGTGCAGGTGTTCGTCTGGACTTGCATAAAGTGACAGAAGGTGTTCTCATTTGAGGTACTAGTGCTATAAGCAGATTGGGTGGGGAGATTATAGTGATCCTTTCTACTATGCTACCTCACAGGGATTTTGAGGTGGGGTTTGTTGAGCAGATTGCACAGGGTCTTATCCAGCCTATAGCCACTTGGAGTTAGAGATTGGAGCCATCTGCTGATTCCCAGTTCAGTGATGGTGAGCCAGTAACGAAGTTTGGGGGTTCCTACCGACATTATATGGTGAGATATGCTCATTATTTTTCTTTTGACCTAGAGTTAGATGATTTGATTTCACGCAAGTGTGGATTGGATCCAGTTTCTTACCATCCATTATGGGATGGATTGGCACCATCTTTTGTAGATTGAATTGGCAGTTGCAAGTTACACAGCCTGCAGTATCGACACATCCAGGGCAGTTGTGATTTTAGAGATTGGTTGAGTTGCATTCATCGGTTTGATTGTGGATTCCTCTTGGTTATACTACAGAGGATATTGCAGGAACTTATATTGATTAACAGCAGTGTAGAGCATAACTACATATGGGATCCAGGAGGATCGATCGGTTTGTTATTCCGAGATTGCTTGGGGACAAGCAATTTCAGGAGGGGCGGATTGTCATGTCCCCTTTTTTAGTGGACATCGACAGACTTGATGATTAGCCTATTATGCGACCCTCGTAGGCTGAGAGGATGAATAGGGGGTCATGATGGAGATTGGCTTGGCTTCGATTAGCAGAATCCCTACAGTTGGCTTTCATTCGAGCTCTTTTGGACACGTTTGCCTGAGCTCCTATTATTTAGGGATATTTGACATGCAGCGGAGTGCCCTTGTTTTGGTATGGTCATGTGCAAAACCACTCCTTGATTCACCAGCTTCGAACGGTTCGAGGATCTGACATGTATTGAGGGAGATATTAATATTTGATTGATTTAATCAAATATTAATTATTTAGCCTATTTTTAATTATGAAACCCTAATTCTAATTTAAGAAACCCTAATTAGGGCAAGTGCATCTTTTTGAGGGTATAAGGTTTTCTCATGGAGGCCATTATTGATGATTATGAATTGATTATTTATTTGAAGACAGATTTTGCTAAGGGTTTTCCCTGAGAAGACTGAGCCAAGGGCTCCAGGATTCCATCTGCATTGGAGAACGTCCACTCTTTAGTGTGTGTGATTCAAAGGTTGTGAGATATCAGTCGATTTATTGCCAATTTGAGAGATAACTTCATCCAGAAGCTATCACAGAGGTTTACAGGTTTGAGAGATAACTTCACACAGAAGTTATCACAGGGATTTCAGGGATTTATTTCATTATGTTTTTTGATTCAGATATTGCACAGATAAAGATCTTCTGTATTAGAGCCGTTCCAGATTTGCAAAAGATCAGGTTTTGAGATGATATTTGAATTCTTTTATATGAGTGCCAGAGATTCATTATTGTAATCATTCTGAAGAATAATAAGAGTACTAATTTTCCAGTTAAGAGATTTACTGTGGTTTATTTGTTTATTTGAATTTATCTTGCAAAATCGCATCTTTACTCATGCAAAATATCTAAAAAGCAAAATACATAAAGATAGTGAGGAAAATATCCAGTTTCAGATTTGAGGGGAAATTGGGGATATTACAATGGTATCAGAGCTTTTGACGGAAAAAAGGAACCCCTAAGAAAGGGATATTACAGTGGTATCAGAGCTTTCGACAGAAAAAAGGAGACCCTAAGAAAGGGACATTACAATCATATCACATTGAAACTCATGACTGTTGACCCATCTAACGTTTAATTCACAAAGCATTAAGAAATAAAAATATGATATTTTTTGTTAAAGGGGCATTAAAAAATGAGATTGTGTGTTTCTTCATATCGTGTGGCAATGCATTGTTACCCAAATTACAAATGTTTGTGGTCAAGTGAGCCATTGGAAAATACGATGTTAGGTAATCAACAAACAACATAAATAATTGTTCTACACCATGCCTAAAAAATAATATAGGCTCCACCAATCATGATAATTATTATGTGACATAAATGTTGTGGCACCAATTAAAATGAGGAGATATTAATTTTAAGGTTCCTATTTTAGATTTATTACATACCATACAGATTAATGATTCTATTACATTCTCTACAAATTTTCAACTAACAAAAAATTATATCCCTTCCGACATTCTTTACACCATTAGGAAAACTACTAGTGATAGTAATGGCCAAAAGTTAGACCACATCCCCGAAGGGGTGGGGGGTGGGGGAACCCCACTCCCCCTCCTCACACCATTATAGTCAAGGAATAATCCCTAACTATGTGTGGGAAGCCTCACAACTTTCCCAATTTAGCCATCAATCTTTCAAAGCTTAATTTTGCCCAAGGGAGAGGACATTCATCCACCCCATTTTTTTTTAATTTAATTTTAATGTATTGTTTTTTTTAAATTAACTTTATTAATTAATTAATTTTAATTTAATTTAATTTTAATTAAATTTATTCCAAATTATTTTTTCAATTAATTTAATTTAATTTGTTTAAATTAACTAATTATTATTATTTTCATTAATATTTTTAAGAAAAATTAATATTAACTCAAATTTCCCATTGAACACTAAAATGACATGGGAGGATCTTTTCACCCATAACTTTTGATTTGTAGGTTCGTTTTATGTGTCATCTATAGCATCAGGAAGCTAGTTCTGTCTCAGTCATCATGGCATAAATGTGTCATGGGAGAAGTGCATCATTAAAAAATTGTCAACATTTTAGTGTTAGGGTTTGGATGTTTTTGTAAATTGTTTATTTTAGTGCCTTTTTGCTTTTGCCAATGAAATAACTTGTTAGGTTTGTTGTTTTGGCAGGGTGTGAAAATGGAAAAGGTGTTTGGATCTTGGAAAAGAGAAGGAAAAGTGCATTTCAAAATCAAACTCACCCCAATTTTGGGGGGACACCTGTTTCCTCACGTGGACAGATTTTCTATAAAAAACCAAACAAAATCCATTAAAATGGCTACTTAATTTTGTATTTAAGGAGACATTAGAGGACTAGATACTTTTTTTTTCTGCATTTCCTACTTTCCTAGCTAGGTGCTCATGTGGGAAATTCTCCTATGAATATTTTGTAATTACTTTACAATATTATGATCAATCCAGATAATGTTTTTCAAGAAATCATCTTATCAATCAAATTTTGTGGAGACTTCTTTCATTTCATGCGCATGTATATGGTGGATGTGTTATTCTTCTTTGTCTCTGAGTTACCCCTAGACTCTTGCATCACTTTTTTTCATGGATGCATGCATATTGGTGAGACAAAGGATTTATTTTATGTGTTTTATATAATCAAATGAATTAGATTCATCTTCATTATGAAATAGGCTCACTTCTTTCTCTTTTCCCTTATATTTTTCTCTTTTTTATCAATTTTGTTAGCTTAGGCTTAGAGTATATTCAAATTTACAATATGTGTTTACATGCTTCATTTTGATTGTAAACTCTTGTTTATTTTTGTTTATACATTGTTGAATGTATGCAATGAACATATTTTAAATCAATTGTATTTCTTTCGCTAAATCTAAAACTACTATTTTTGGGGATATTTTAGGCCTATTTGTTGTCCCTTGTTTTGCACTCAAAACCTGCATTGACGAATCAAAAAACTTGTATTATCCCTCTTATTTGTTAAAGTTAAAATTTAAACTAGTAGGCTTGTTGAAATTGAACAATTTCACTTTAACCAATTGGTTTATCCATTATGTCATAACATTGTGATATAGACCTTTGGAAGATTTTGGGTCTCCTTTCATGAGAGGTTATACAGTTCCCATCTCACCTAAGTTGGTGTGGCAAATGACCCATCAAAAACTATACCAAATTATACACTATTGGCATGTTTTGACGTGTTTCTTCATGTTCCCTTTCTCTCTCTTCTCTTTATCTCATTTGCTTCTCTCTTCTCATATTATTTTTATTATTGTGTTGTGTCCCCCTAAAAAACATTCACTTAGTTTCTCCAAATAATTAGTGGTTATATATTTTTAGTTATTTTCCTTGGGTCCATTAAGGTACGTCAATGTTTTTTGGTCATGTCTTGTTCACTTTTCATAATTTTATATTAGTTTGTATGCTAATAGGATCCTAATTTTAACTCAAGCCATCTATAAATATACATGTATCTAATTGATTTTATGGATCTATAAATAATATAAAAAAGACTAGCATTTATTGGCATAGTGATGTGTTAAGCATTTATAGGAATTCTATAGAAATGAAGAAAGCATTTAGAGAGTATGTATAAGCATTCTATTGAAATAAAGCAAGCATTCAAAAAGTGTTTATTTTAGCAGTTAATTTCTCAGTAGGGACACATTGCATTACAATGTTTTTTTTATTTACTAAAGACTTATTTCATTTATTAGTGTATTATTTTCAATATTGATCATTGTTGAGGGGTATGAAAAATATCAAGGAAACTATTTTTTATTTAGTGTAACACAAGGACCAAAATATATTATTATTTTTATCATATTCAAGTTCCTTCATCTAATTAGGGTTTGGAGAAGAAGTTCAATTCCCCAAAGATAACTATAAAGTTTTAAAAAACTTAGTGAGGTTTTTAGAGATATGGATCTGATGAGTGTAGTTGTCAAAAAAAATTGTGCCTACTTTACACTTTTAAGAATTGTACTTTACATTTTTGGTAACATAAAATGAAACTTGAATGTGTAGACAAGGAGCTATGTTGGTTTTGAGTTTTTAGAGTTCTTGTACTCTTGCCAAGAAAACCATTCTAATATAAAACTTTTGACGATTGTCTAAAAATATCTCAAAAAATAAGATACTTTTCTAAACCCTATTTTCATGATTTATTTCTCTTATTCTAAATTTAAAAAAAACTTAATAATTTAAAATTATGACATTGTTTTTCTTAAATGTTGACATCCTAACAAAGGAAATCTAAATTCATAGTCTAAACATAATATATTCTCTTCCTAATGATAAATCTTGAAATGTGATTTGAAATATTAATTAAAAAATATTTATATAATTTAATATTTGTTTAATCCTAATTCAATTTTTATAAATATTTATGTTATAATTTAATGAAAATCCATTTATTCATAATACACTAATATATAGTGTGCAAAGAGGTGGCTATTAAAGGCACCCATTTTATAAATTTGATTAACTTTGTCACTTTTTATATATTAAATTTTCTTTATAACTATATAGTCTAGTGTTATATGAAAAAGTATATTTCATTTGGTTCATTTTAAATAGTGGAAATCAATATACTTTATTATTATTTTATATAATTAGTAATTCAAAGTATCGCTTTAAAATTTGTTTCACCTAATCAGTTGAAATTTTAATCACCTACTCATTTATAAGAGTTATGGTTGAAATTTGTATTTTATTTCATAAAAATTAATAATCCATTCTTTTGTGATAGTGGTCATATATAAATAAACTTAAAAGTACATTTTAAGTAAAGTTACAATTTAAGTATATTATTATAATAATAGGTGTTCTATGATAACAACTGGGGATGGTTGTTTACATTGATTTTATTTTTGTGGTTATTTACATATATTTCATTTATGACTAGAACTTGAAATTCCTACACTTATATTTGTGTATATGATTAATAGAGTTATCAGTATCTATTTTATTTCTCTAATGGATAGATATGTTTTTTTATGTTTCTTTATCTTTGGTTTTTCCTTGTATTGTGGTAGTGGGTTGTTTGTCTTTGTTAGTGTTGATAGGTTTGATGTTGTTGTTAGAAAAAATAGTTTTGGTATCCTTATATGTATGTCACATGGTAGCCTTGGAATTATAATATGTTATTTAACACTTTACTGGGTTGGCTCTTAGGCATATTAGCTTTGAAAACTTGAATTAAGTTGGTGCTTTATGAGCCTTATGACACAAGGCAAACCCTAGACTTGAATGTGGAATGTTTACTTATGAAAATGGCTAAGATAGGTTATGTATATGTTATTTGGTTAAGCTTACCTCAATTTTACTAAACCCACCACAAGCTATAATTTGAAGTTTTAAGTCTTATTGACCTAATTTAATTTTGACACTTGGTAAGAGTATGAATGGGAATTTTATGGAGAGGGAAACAAAGGTAGTTTTGATAATATAAGCTCCTTCTTGGATGGTGTTGGAAGAAATATTCAAACAATGGAAACATGGGAGAGGAAAATGTAAGGTTTTAAAGCTATAATTGGAAGTTTTAAGTCTTATTGACCTAATTTAATTTTGACACTTGGTAAGAGTACAAATGGGAATTTTATGGAGAGGGAAACAAAGGTAATTTTGATAATATAAGCTCCTTCTTGGATGGTGTTGGAAGAAATATTCAAACAATGGAAATATGGGAGAGGAAAATGTAAGGTTTTTATTTTTGGTTTTGGAATATCACTCACTCTTGGTGAAAATGGAATCGACAAAGATATGTGGATGGGATTATGACTAAAATTTGGAGATATTATGAAAATAATGGAGGTGGAAGTAATACAATAACCTTACGAAGATATATTACTATTTGTGGAATAAATGCCTATGTTATGGATTTGATGGTTAATCTAATAGACACAACCATCCTTGGAAAAGGTCACTATAAACCACTTATTTTAATTATTAGGAAAGTACCTGATATTTAACTTAATCTCCTCTATGTGTAGGATATGATTTTATTTCCTTATACAATATTGTTATACATTTTAATACATATGGATACCTAGTTATTAATACATTATATTCATGGCCGAGTCTAGGTGTCTCAATCATGTACATAATGCATGCATACATGTATATGCAGGTATAAGGGTGGTTTTAACTATGAAAATGTTCATAAAGACTTGAACATGAGTAATGGTTATGATTATTGCACCATGATGGATTTGAAAATATCTCTAGATTCTTATCACTTTAATAGAAGGATTATGTGCTTTGTTATATGATAATTAGAATCATATGTGTGAAATGTATCTTCTTTCATTTAAATATTGGAAAACCCTAGTTTAGGGATTGAGGCATAAATGAATTAACATGTTGTGTTTCATTTATTGATCTCTATTCTCATGATCTATGAAAAAAATAAATCATGGTAAGGAACTCGATTATAAACCATCCATTGTGGTATACATTATAAATTACATGTCATGTTTTTTGGAAACTATTGATTATATGTGGTTGTCTGTTAATAGGCATTAAGGGCATTCGAAAAATTAGTGTAATCCTGCTTTCACTACCTTTCCTAACACCACATACCCTATCATAATTTTACCCTTAGTGCAAACATGACTTAGAAATGAGAAATGGTGATACATTTATTGGTGATTCTCATGGTTATAATATGTTGTTACACACACACACAATTGTACTAGTATTCCTAGGATTATATCATCTTTAGAAACCATATAGAAAATGTGAAGAAACTTGTGGTTGTATAAGTAATTTTATATGTGACTAAATATATCTATTATGATTGTGATTTCATGGGGTAGTTCCCTTTTGAGTATGTACAAATTTTTATTGCAGTACATAGGTCTAATGGAAATGAGATGGGTATGTTGGTAAATGAAATGGGAACATATTTCCCATTGGATTTTTTAACATTCTTGTATCACTTTCAAGTGACTAAATTTTTAATATGTTGGAGTTGGTTGTGATATAGGAATATTTGTTGAGATAATTTGAATGCAATCTAGAATTTAACTTAGGACTCACTTATCTTTGGTCATGTGAATGGAGGATGTTAGTTTTTTTACATTATTATGGTATCTTTTGTTTGAATGGATTTCGATCTTGTTTCCATGTTTAATCTGAATGTAGATATCATTATTATTTTTTGATTTGTTATATCATTGGATTGGTCTAATTTTCATGAATTCCAAGAAAGATTGGTTGCTTGATATATCTTAAAACCAAAAGAGAATAGTTATAATAGTATATTTTGTTTGCAGTTAGAAAAGTAGAAACAAAATATGATATGGTTGTGCATTATATAATAAAGACTCTAGAACCACTAAGCTATGTAATTTTATTCTAAAATAACTTGTTTTATCAAGTTGAGTGGCATGAGTGTTTTGGCTAAAATCTCATAATTATTTTTCCAGAGCATGATTGTACGATCATTATTCATGTTCATTGTAATGTTTGGTTCATATTATTTGTCCTTGATTATTTGTAGATGGAGATTATTATTATTACATTATTGGGTTTCACTTGACTTGGTTGAATTTATGATGGTTACTAGTCCTTGTTATCACATATGGTACTCTTATTCTCTCTCTAGTTGTTTTCTCATATCTTTCACCCATTTTAAGGGTAGGGTCACTCCTATTTTTGAGATGAGCAGGGGGACCATAGGCTATATGGTTAGATTATAATAACCTTGATGATGTTCTCTCTCTATATTCACTAAAATTAACTTTTAATGTTAAAATAATGTAGATGTGACCACTCCTTATGAACATTTAACCTATGCTCACTTCTACAGTTTTAACCCATTATTCCTCTAGTTTTATGTGGATAACCCTTTGTCTTTAGAAAACTATAATATTAAATGTTCTTATTCCTCATTCCAAGCATCCTACACTCACTATTGGACTAATTTAAACTTCTAATTTAGTTGTCTTTGTTCCTTAGATGAAACCACTTATTCAAGAGAATCCCATTGGTTGGTAGTGTCTTCATCTATTTCTTCCTCCTAACAATTAATGACTAATTTCCCAAATTAAAATTCATTAAAATGTATCATCCCACACATTTTACAATCCTAATTTGATAAAATCTTGAAATACCAATATATAAGCACATTTTATACCCATTTGTTCACTAGATGGTAAGAGGATACCACTAATAAAAATTCTAAAATTATCTAACCACACATTCAAAGGAAAGAACCTATTCTTCCCAATTATGACTCCATACAATCCAAGTAGGAATAAGCTTGGTTTTAATACTATAGCAAGGTCACAAGTCATTATTAAAGCAGATAAGTACACTAGGATCGAACTAACTTATAACATTTCAATAGTATTTCACACACAACACTATAACATGGAAGAACTACATGTATTTTGATCCCTCTTTGGAGTATTGGTATGTGGTTGTGATAAACACATGGGGTGTTAAGTTCAAGGACAAACCCATCCTAATATCCTACTCCATTTTATTGCATTTGTTTCTCTTTTTCATTGAGATATTTTTTCATGTGAAGAAATCACAAAATAGCTCCTAAAATGAATCTAATCATACATACAAGACCTACATGTGAAGGCACATCTGATAGAATTCATATGGAGAGAAAAATCTAAAGGACATTAGTGTTCCCTAAATATAATAGTGAAAGTCCTAGTCCAAATAATGTGACTTTTCTACAAAATAATGTAGAGTCATGTTCTTGATTCACATCACCATCACATAACCCTATAGTTAGTTTCAAAATCACCATTGTAATCTTGCAGACACAAGATCTAGGTAGTTCATCTATTTCTTAATAATTTCCCATTTTAGCATATTTATAAAAATAGTAAGTTTGAAATTGGTCATGTGAATGTATTATTTATATAATGCATTCTGATTTACTCAATATTTTTTCATAATTAGATTAATACTCTCTTAATCTATAATTTTAATAAATCATATTGGTGAACCCATTTATTGTTGAATATTGTAAAACCCAAACCATTAATGTTTTTAGGGTTTATTTACTTGTTTTAATTATTTCCAATTATTGTATTACAATTTATAGATTGAATAAATTCTTTGTTAATAATAATCTTTTAAATTTATATTCCATATTCTAAATAATCTAAGAAATTGGTTTTCACCTCTCTTAGTAGAATTGATAGACTAAGTGGTACTCAAGATTAACATACTTATATTTATTTTGATAAGGCACATAATATGGATAATAAAAAGGGTATATCAAGATCTTCAGTTAATAATAAACAAAATGAATATGTAGAAGTGCATGACAATATTTCAAAGCATGAAAAATATAATCATGACAACATTGACTCTCAAGATGAACCTGAAGATTTAGTTAGACATAAAATTGATGAAAAACTAGAGCCTAATAAAGTGAAACTTAATAAAAAAAAATGGACAAATGATTCGTGAACAACCTCAGGATTATTATAAGATTATGAAAACTCTTTTGGAAATAAAAAATGAAGGCATTTCTCAATCCTATGGGACATCTATTGTTATGGGTTCATTATTTATATTTGCATCATTAAATAAAAAATTTATACCAACATTGACTATGGGGACAACCCAAGGGTTTCATTAGATCAATATGCCAATCTCTACTTAGTCACATTTTACACTACCTTTGGTTAACTTGCATTATATTCTTGATGTAAAATCCCTTGTGCAAAACATTATAGATCTATAGAAGTTAAGGTGTTACATTTGGAACAAGGTGCTTAGAAACCTAATTAGATACTTGACTCATAAATGTTATTACATACTCCATTGGCAACATATATTTCATCCTATCCTTTACCACCTAGTTTAGTGCCACCTAAGCTTACATTATATGATGGAAAAGGTTATCCAAAGAAATAATTGAGATAATTTCACATAACATGTTTGGACTATGAATCTAATGATAGGTTATTGACCAAGTTATTTCCTAGGAGTTCAAAAGAGTATGGTATAATATGGTTTTACAATTTACCATATCATTCAGTTCATAAACTCAATCCTTTGGCAGATTTTTTCTTGAACATTTCTCAATAACATAAGTGAAAAGATTTCATATGCTCAAATTTGTCAACTCAAAAAAGAATCCAATGAGTCTATCTTATATTATGTATTATGGTATAATACCATGTTGTCCAAAATGATGAATTCTATGGTAGATAAGGAATTTCAATACATATTCAAATAGAATTTGATTCTACCTCTACATGAATCTATTATGTTTAATAAATTCATGTCATTTATTTATTTATGTCACATATTTAGGTTGATGTGAGGAAATCTATACTTAAAGGATTTGATAAAAATGACTTTTGTGACTTTCATAGAGAACTAGGCCATACTACCAACAAATGAATAAATTTGAGACATAATATACAAGATTTGATAGATGATAACATCATTGATTTGGGTACATATACCAATAATACACATGCACAATCAAGTGAAACTAGAATAGTGAATATATTTATTTATCCTTTTCTAAGAATAAAAGTCAATAAAAAATAAATTAATTAAAAGTTCATTACACATATAATGCACACCTTCCACTAGATTATTATCATCCTCATACAAAAGCACAACATCCTTTGAATTGAACTATTGGTACATATCATGTTTTAGTGCCATCTATTCCACTTATAACATTTTTAGAACATGATGTAGTAGATGATGATTTTGATTTACACTTTTTGTTTGCTCAATATTACATTGATTATCAACATATATAAAGTGTCATGGTTGATAATGGTTCAAGTGTGAATATGTGCACTATCACACTTCTCTATCATTTTATATATAGAGATAAGGATATAATTCATATAAAAAAAAATTAATGTATTAAATGTCCATGTTCAAAGCTATATTAGTGAGATCACATTACTACTACTGGTTGATCTAACACATGTGGCCACCAAGTTTATAATAGTACCCAGTGCAGGAGTCTTCATTATGTTATTGGGACATCCTTAGATTCATCAATTTCATACAATACCTTCTATAATACATTGATGTTTTAAATATGTTTTTGCTAATGATGTTATCACATTTCATGGTATTCCATATGAATACCCACTCCAACCCAAAGTTATTATTCTTACACAAAAAATATCAGTTGAACAATCTAATGTAATATTATTGTATATATTATTTCATAATTATTAGGATTAGTTGTTAATTTTCTTTCATCTTGTAGTGGTTAACTCAAGAGTCTAGTAGGTAGTTGAAAATTCTTATTGAATATGGAGTGATAGGACACTTCTTAGCTTATATATTTAAAATTGGTTTCTCATTTAATTTGAATCATGAAGATAATTTTGGCTTCCACTAAATATTTCTCATTGTCATTCCATTAATAAATTATCTAACCTGATAGCAGTATTAGAGCCACAAATTAATAAGTCATTTTAATTTCTTCTCTCATTTGGTCAAGTTGTGCAGCCTACACACTTTTAATTCTAGTTCAATAATTTACCTAATTATATAACTAACATCAGCAATGCTTTTTTTGAGGAGGATGCTTGAAGCTAGTTGGAGGAGAACATATAGGTTTGTGCACTTTCTAAAAAAGACTAAACCTATTTTTTTATCATTTTGGATATTTGGAGTGATTCTTGTATCAACACTCTATGTTTTTGATAGAATTTTTAGGTTTTTTGGTTGTATAAAATTATTATGTTGTCTTTGACTACACCCTCAACCATTCAGTCAAGTATTTACTTCTTGATGATAAGACTTGGACTTGGCATAGATAAATTCAGCTCTAGTCTATAGGAAAATATTTGGTAGTCATAAACTAAAGCATGTCAATCCCAAGTAGTAGCTTGGAAATTGATATAATCCATGTTTGTTGTTTGAAGCCATTATTAAGCATAATTACTATCAAATAAGTTGTACATCTTCATTTTCCAATATTATAATTAAATCAACCAAATAAAATAAAGAAGAGATATTTTAATTTTAAGCTTTTTCATTTAAAAAGAAGACTCTTTAAAAAAAATTAAGTGTTATTTCTCAAAAAATTTAAAGCATTTAAAATGTGAAGCAAACTAGTCATTTGAAAAGTTACTCTAAAGCAAATTTGGCAAAAAATAACCAACTTTTGTAATTCAAGGAGAAATAAGGAGAGAAACTCTTTTACCCATTCCTTTTTTTTGAAAAATGCCAATCCAAAAATCAAGAAAAAATGAGTATATCATCAAGTATGAGGATTTCTAGTAAATTTGGTGTTAATGATAAGGTGAATTAGTATCACATTCCACATAGGTACCATGTATCACTCTGATTTAATGCACTTTAAATCTTCTTTTATGTACTACCGAGTATATAGAAAGGGCTAAATTCTTCAATGTACCAATGGGTATATTTCAAGGGTGGGTATGTAGAGAGGTTTGGTATATACTTTTGGTGGTATATAAAAAAGGGGATGATTTATAGTGACAAGGAACCAATTTATGGTTAACAAAACTCAAAATTTAAAACTCAAACAATGCATTTAATCATATATGTCATTGGCACAACATTGACTAGCAAACACATCTAGTTAAAATGGTCTTGACAAGTGGATAACCCACTCATATTCAATGATCTATGATTCTATATTTGTGATGGTAAGAAATAACTAGTTGAGCCAATAGGGAATGTAAATGATATTCAAACATAGAAGCAGAAAAGCTAGAAATAATTGTCTTGATTAGGGCCTTAGTCAATGAAGATGTGTTTAGTCATTTTTAGGGGTGCAATATTCTATGGGAATAATTTCACAAACCTGAAGTAGCTATATTATTCCCACTCAAATTTGGAATTTATTCAGGTGTAGTTGCATTTATTAAACCTCAAGTTGAAATATCATAATTTGATGAGATTGGCTTTATAGATACATGTAATCAAGTATGATGTAGATGCCACATGTGTCAAAATCAACATATATATGATTGCATTCATACAATCACTTATTCTCAACTATTCAACCAACTTGAAATATTTGTAAGCAAGCAATCCTTTCAAAACTCTCACATTTGATCAATTGGTTAAAAATATGGTAGAGGAAAAACCTTTAGTTAATTTGAAAACTTTAGGGCACTAGACACTTGCATTGGGTTAGGATAGTAACATCTATGCTATTGTTTATATTGGACATTAGTGTCGAGGGAGAAGGAAAGTAGGTATAGGTTCAAAACATACATAGGTGGAAGATAAGTAAATTTTAAGCATTATAAACAAGATAGAAGACCTATGTCATCAACATAAGACTATTCAAACTAAGAGATATGCCAAGGGGAATAAGATAGAGTAGATGTGAAATTATAGAAATGAGAAAGGTCTAGAACTAAAATGAACAACCAAGGTCTAAGTTTTCTAAGTGTATAATATCATGGTACTGTATAATCATAAAATAGTGTCTACATTTTCCCACACTTTAATCTACTAATGAAATTACTATTTTAAAGGAAAGGAATGTGTACCTGGATGTGTATGCACACCTTGTCTTTGCATGTGTCCAACTTGAGAGATTTTATGGTGATTAACCTGTAACCAAAAACATGTTATAGTATATAATTAGTGCATATAATTTGGGATTAAAAATAATTAAAAATAGTGAAATTGAAAGATCAAGGTTTAGGAGTACACCTGTGTGTTGGTGTAATCACCTTGCCTATTGGAAAGTATATTTGGAAAAGATGTATCTATTAAATAATTTTAACCCTAGGTAAAATTAAGTCAACCCCCCCCCCACATATTAAAAATTTTCATAGGGTCCTTATAGGTTTGAAAGTGTTTACCATGGTCATTAATGAGGTCAGCACATCTTTTAAAGGTCATAAAATATGTTCTAACCTTTGTCATTTTTGTCCACTTTTCTTATGTCATTTATGTCATAATTTGGTCATTTAATGAATTTTATGATATTAAAATAAATTACCAAGGTGTCAATAAGTAATATAATATAAAATATGTTGGGTAATGTCAGATAACTATTTTGGAACTAAAAAAGTGGTAGGTTCAATGTTACGATAAGAAGATCAACTACATAAAGGTAGTTTCAAATAGTTGTACAAACTAAATGACACATTTGGCACATGTTAAGGCTTTATGAGTGTGTTTTGAAATACCCATAGGTTATTTTTAGGTTCAATAAGCTTTAATAGGTCCAAATTTGAGCAAAATCAATTTCTCTGTCCTATCACTCCCTTAGACAGATCAAAAGAGGTCAACAATTTTCTATTAGTATGGACAAGAGAAGATGAGTTGAACTAAGTTAACTTGGGGGATGTTATTATTCCTCATTATATTCCATTACATGTCCATAATTTCTATATTTATGGTCTATACCATATGAACAATCACTAAGATTGTTAGTGCCTTCAAACTACCTACACATCTCCAACACCTCAATTTTCCCATTTGTTTGCATTTGTTTGTGTGAAAAAAGTGGTTTATGTAGACTTGAATAGTATTTTAATCCTTTTCATGTGTATTTAAATATAATTGGCATGTGTGGACATGAAAAAATAGGCAGGATCATTCTCCTTGTGATAGAAATGCATAATAGTGGCGGTTGACCGAACATGTTTTGATAGTTGCAGATGAAGGTGTGAAGTGGATTTTTGAAGAGTAAATTGAAATGAATACTAAAAATATAATGTTTTTTCTAATACCTCATTTTATCATGTATTTATCTAGTTTAATCTTATCATATACCTATATCCTCATTATCTGATACATGTAGAATGCATATTGAATATGGATGTCTCAAAAAGTTGGAGATGTAAATGACCTGTGAGAGAGCCAAGTTGTATGATATAAGATATGTGATAGGTATTAATCATCATTAATTTATATAATATTCAAGTTTTACATCATCTTCAAGAAGATAAATAGGTTTTCCAAATAGTGAGACCATTACTTATAGTCAACCCTAATGGAGACCTACAAGTTTCTATGTGTAGGTAGTCAAAGTGAAGAGGCCTGATGATGTACCTTCAAGAGGATATAAATATTTATATCTAGTTATAATTCCTTTTTAAAATTATTTAATATTGTTTTATTTCATTCTAGGTATGGAAGATCACCTCAAGTAACACCTATAGGTGTAGAGTTGAGGAAAATTACAAATGGGAATACTTACCTTTGTTTCTCCATAAATAGTTTCTGATTTAAAATTTATCATCTATTGAAAAATGTATATGAGGTCTTTATGAGGTGTATTACATCCATGAAAAAAAACTTCTTGACTAATTTCAAGTCACCACAGTGATACGTGTGAGATTCTAGGCCTAGAGGGCTAATGAGTGAATGCAAGAAGGTAAGCAACAAGTGGTAAGAGGAAGATCATTAGTTGGATAAATGTATAATGACATAAAATAATCATATTTCCACCTTCTCAAGTTAGATTATATGTGTTAACAACTTCTAAGGAAGTTCCAAGTAGTTAAGTGGACTACTCATTAAGAAGGGCAATTTCAAGAACGACAGTGCCCGTTTGCCAACTTCAGGAATATATCATGTTTATGATTGACATATGCCCAAGAGAACTTCATGAATTGTATCATAAATATTCCTATTGAATTTTATTTGGTCTCAAATACTTGATACTTGGCCTTGTGACTATTTAACTTCACTTTTTCTCTCTCCTCTCCTATGCTCTATATATTCAAGCCATTTTGTCATTGTCAAATGATCCACACCTAGTATGGCAGAGTCCTACTGGTTTGAATACTATATTTTCATTTGAATAAATATTTCCAATCTATTTTTGAGTTCATAAATTCTTTTCTAAGTGTGTTAAGTAGTGCATAGTGTAATGACAAGTGATAATCATCTATCCTTATGTTCTCTTTACTCTTTCATGTTTGGTGTAACTAATCTGCTCTCTAACATGTCACATGAAGTGTAGTTAGTGTATTTGTTTATCTCTAAGTGTAATTAATAGCATAAATGTCTATAATTATACCTCTTTTTATTTCACCTTAAGAAGTGCAATGCATATCTTCCATGTTTGAAACACTTATATTAGAGAAATGTAGGATATTGAAGATAGTATTGTGAGTCATCTTTTATAGTACAAGTATATGGTAGTCTGGTGAAGATCAATATAGTGTATCATCTCATTATAATATGTTAATTTCATGTTCCTTCTATCTCTTTTCATATAATCAAGAAATTAGTATAGGTAATAATATATCAAAGACTAATCTAAGGAGCTAACCCTTTAAATCTAGAGGTTTACCTCTACTATAGGCAACACACAGGCCTAGAGGTAATCAAATATTTTAATAAATTTGGATAAGACCTAAAATACTTCTCTAGGGGTGAAAAATTGAGTGAAAATAGTTCTAGCACACTCGATGGTACTATTGTCTCAAGCACATCTTGTCAAGGTTAATGTTGGTCTTGACAACATTATAACTACATATGTGTGTTCTAATCAGCATTTGGTGACTCCACTAAAGGTAATATCTAGTTGTAGACCAATTTTTCTTATTAATTTTATTCATGCTTCATGGTCCTTACTATGTCAAATACTAGAAAAGGTAACTATCCTATAAATCCACTCCCTCAACCTAAAATTCCTATTGAAGTTCAATATCCTGAGCCTATGATGATAGTTGAAGTTCAAGAAGACTGTGCAAGTCAAGAAGAGCAAGATTTTTGTGAAGAGGAATTTGAGGACAACATGGATAGGCAACATGCTTTCCCAGCATTCAATACTAAAAATCCTATACACATCAATGCCTATGATGATATCCCTCCCATTACCACCAAAATTGTTCCCACTTTCAATGGGGAAGGTCTTATCACCCCAAGTGAGCATATTAGGGACATTTCTAACATCTATAATTTCCATAATGTCACTAAAGTTAACATTAAAATTAGATTATTTTCCATGTCTCTTAGGGTAAAATCCCTTGATTGGTATAGTACATTATTATGAGGATGTATCACCACTTGGGATGAGCTTGGAGAGTTATTGACTCAAAGGTTTGAAGACAAAAGTGATCACACATCACTCACACATTAGTTGAATGTGATTCAAAGAGGTCTTAAATAAACTATGCATTAATTCAATGAGAATTTTAAAATAACATGGTATAGGCAACCACCTCCCATGATACCCCTTGCAGGTTCTATTTTCCCAACATACCTAAGAACTATTGGGATTGATATAGTTGTTATGTTGCAGTCCATGGGTGGGTACACTTTGCCTGAAGCCTATGACACATACGTTAGATATGAGAATGGTTTAATCCAAGATATTAAGCTTATTCCAAAAATATATATGCCTATTCTACCTAGCATGTCTACTTCTCCTCCAAGTCTTGCTCCAATTCCAAGTTCAAATAACAAGTCTAGAGCTACCCCAAAGAAGTTAGAAGATACCATTGATTGGGAGGCAAGATATAAGGCCTTAGAAGCTCAAGTTAGGAAACTAAATCTCCAATATGGAGCTCACCAAAACCCATACTCTTATCCTCCACAAGTAAAAATATTCTTACCTCAACAATATGGTCAAGGGAGGGGATAATGTTAGCCTAACTTTAATAGACCACCTAATGCCTATAATCTAATCTCTACTCCCAACACAAGATCCATAGTTTCAGTCCATATTAACTTAGTCCAAGGAGAAGAATGGTAGCCTCAAGGAGAGTATATTAATTACAATGAAGGTGAAGGCCAGGCTTTGGTAGCTAAAGGAAGACCTACTCCTCAATTGATAATAAAAGATGAGAACTTCATGCAATCAGAATTCAATGAAGGGTGTGGCAGCCAAGGAGTGAGCTTGGAAAAATTTCAAGTGGAAGATACATTTATCCTAAACCAAATTACCTCAGTTGAATCTAGCATGAGTTCAAATAGGATAACCTTGGGAGATGTTCAAGATGTTGATACAAGTTCAAACAAACCCCCTTCAAGTCCACAAGGTGTGAATGCAAATTTGGCAGCGTCTACAAGTATTGCACCTCTTCAAAATTATAATGTGGGGAGGGTGACTCAAATTAATCCATTTCCTCAAGCTCAATGCACTTATTTACCTTAAATAATTCAATAAAATGTAAGTATTTCTTCTTTGAATATCATTAATTTTTGAAGAGTACAAAAACTAGTATATCTCTTTAGGAAGTGCCCCACATGCTTGGTCAAAAGGACCTACTTCAAGAGAACTTGTCCCAAATACATATCAATCCTCAACCATCAAGACATGGTGGTTTATCCCTCACTAACTATCCTACTCACATTTTTGAACCCTCCACCAAATCTGAAAAGCCCCCACCTTTCTATGTTAGACTCATTGTGGGTCACAAGCTTGTTCACAATTGCATTGTGGATAGTGGGGCAATTATTTCAGCTATGCCCAAACTTATGGAAAAAAAGTTGGGCTTGAAATATGAGCCATATAGAAAGTGAGTTTTTAAACTTGATGCGACACTAGATAATTTAGTATGTATAATCAAAAGTTTGATAGTTTTCTTATATGATTGTCCAAGCTTTCTAATAATTCAAAACATAATGGTGGTATATCTACTTGCTCATTTTGAATTTACTTATCAAGGGACTTCACTGCCAATATAGGAGGATATATATCAAATGATTGATCCTTATTATCATTTATAACAAGGTATGGATCAAAGGTAACTATTATAACACATTCATTGGCTAAGTTTCACACTGAGCCATATGTGGAAGCATGCTCTAATCTAAATTGTACTATCAATGATCAATAAAATCATGCTATAGATGATGTAACATATTGTAAAATTTAAGGCACCTCTAACCTTTTCCTAGATGAGTATGGTGCTAAAAATTATCATTATGATCCATATGATTTCATTAAAGGGACAAACCTTGGCACATACATCATCCATAATGAAGGTGATGATCATTCTGAGGTAAGCCTTGATGATCCTTTCCAACAAGCTATTGAGGGTAATTATCTTCTTCATATGCATGATGATGATGGTTTTCAAAGTATGATAGATAAAGATAATGAGGAATACAAGGCCATTTTGCTTGCCCAATAAGGAGTCCATGAATTTGATATCCATGAAGAATATGATCTATGGTAGCCATTCCATGCCATAGTTCAAGAGTTTGAACAACTGAGTAAGCCAAATCTACTTTATAAGAAGCATGAACCTGATAGTAAGGTTATTCATAGACCTTATAAACATTAAAGAGAGTGTCCTATTGAGCATGATAATGAGTGTTAAAACACTTTTAATAAGGTTTAAATCATGAACAAGTGTAATGAATCCAAGGTGGAAGTGTTCATGGTTGAGGAGCAGTGTAAACTTCAATATGAGCTTGAACCACTTTTAAACATGTTTGAGCAGCAAGAAGACAAGTTTTATGGTTCTAAACATCAAATGAATCATGTTCTAGAAGAAGGTGAAGTTGAGAAAACTTTAATAAATCCCAATGATCAAATTTAGGAGTTCTAAGTGGACATGCCAAAGGTCAAGTCAGATACAAGCTCAAACAAGCCTCTTGGAAAGTTAGATGGAGTGTTCATGAGAGATCCAAGTGATACACTTGCAATCTATAAAGGATCCACCAATGGTAAGTCATTTGAATATCTACATAATAAATTTTTCATTGAAAAGTATGTGTCATATTAGGGTTTTTTTTCATGGAGCATTAGTGATGCTAGGAACATTATCTTTGACCCTGGTTGAAGTAATGAAGAAGTTATTCTTCACCTCAAGTGTTTTGAGGTCTTATAAATATTAGGTTAGGTGTCCATTTTCCTTTAAGTTGGATTGTGTTTTCCCTAAGTTCTTAGAGATAAAAAGTGTGTGTCTTAATGTCTTATTTTGTGTGTTTATTCTTGTTGTATTTCGTGTGAGTTTAGTTTCTATTCAGAGGCTTTTCAATGTCATTGCAGCATATGGGTGACTCCATTGCCCAAGGATAGGAGAAGGCAATTGGTCCTTAGCATAGCAGGCATACTACCCCTAGGAAATCACCAAAATGTTGACTAATTTTACCCCTAGGTCAATTTAAGTCAACCCATCTACATATTTAAACTTTTCATATGGTAATTATAGGTTTGAAAGTGTTCACCAAGGTCATTAATGAGGTCAAGGCATCTTCTGAAGGTCATAAAATATGTTCTAACCTTTGCCATTTTGTCCACTTTTCTTATGCCATAATTTGGCCATTTAATGAGTTGTAAAGTCTTCAACTAAAGGAAAAAGGTGTCAAGAATTAATATAGTGTAAAATATGTAAGGGAACGACAAATAACTATTTTGGAATAGAAAAATTGTCAAATTCAATGTTAAAACAAGAATATCAAATACAAAAAAGGTAGTTTTAGATAGGTGTACAGATTGAATGACACATATGGCATATGTGAAGGATTCATGAGGATATGTTTAGATCCCCATATTTTATTGTTAGGTTGAATAATCTTTAACATGTCCAAATTTGATAAAAACTAGCTTTTCTCTCTTATCATTCCCTTGGATAGGTCAAAAGAGGTTAATGATTTTATACTAGTAAAAATAGGATAAGAGTTAGAATGAGTGAAATTGGAGGATATTAATAGTACTCATGAGATTACATTCCATGGACATATTTTCTATATTTATCTTATGTATCGTATGAACAATCACTAAGATTTTTAGTGCCTTCAAACTACCTACACACCCCCAACACCTTGGCTTTCCCATCTGTTTACATTAGTTTGTCTAAACCAAGTGGTTTATGTGGAATTAAAAAGTATTTTAATCCTTTTAATGTGGATTTAAATTTAGTTTTCATGTGTGGACATGAAAAAATAGGTAGGATCATTCTCCTTGTGATAGAAATGCATAACAATGGTGGTTTGTAGAACATGTTTTGATAATTGTAAATGAAGGTGTGAAGTGGAGTTTTTAAGATAAAATTGAAATGAATACTCAAAATTCAACATTTTTTATAAGACCTTAGTTTATCATCTAGGTATTTGGTTTGAGGTCATCATATAACTATATCCTCATTGTCTAATACAGGCAAAATGCATATTAAATATCTATGTCTCAAAAAGTTGGAGGTGTAAATGATCTATGGGAGAGCCAATTTGTATGATATGAGATTTGTGATAGGTATCCATCATATTCAAGGCATATAAAATATTCAAGGTTTCCATCATCTTCAAGAAGAGGATTGAGTTTTCCAAATAGTGAGACCACTACTTACAATCAAACCTAATGGAGACATATAGGTTTCTATGTGTAGGTAGGCAAATTTCAAAGGCCTAATGATGTGCCTTGAAGAAGATATAAATATTAAGATTCAATGAGAATGAATTTTTTCAAGGATTTAATATTTTGGGATGGCATGCTAGGTGTGGAAGATCACCTCAAGCAACACCTACAGGTGCAGAGTTGAAGAAAATTGCAAATAGGAATACTTACCTTAGTTTCTCCAAAAAAATTTATGATTTACAATGTATAATATATTAATGAGTGTATATAAGGTCTTTATGAGGTGTTTTAAATCCCTAAAATTAACCTTATTGAACAACTTCAAGTCACCATAGTGACAAGTGTGAGAGCCTAGGCCTAGAGGGCTAATGAGTGAATTGTAAGAAGGTAAGAAACAAGTGGTAAGAGGAATATAATCAATTGGAGAAGTGTATAAGTACCTTAAATAATCATATTTACACCTTCTTAGGTTATAGGATATGTTTCAATAACTTCTAAGTCAGTTTTAAGCAATTAAGTGGACTCCTCATTGAGAAGGGAAGTTTTAAGAAGGACATGAAGTGTCCCTTTGCCAACTTCAGGAATATATCATGTTTGTGATTGAAATATGTACAAGAGAACTTCATGAATTATTTCCTAACTCTTATTATTAAATTTTATCTTGTATCCAATATTTGACACTTGGACTTGTGACTACTCAACTTTACTTCTCTCTCCTCTCCTATGCTCTATATAGTCAAGCCATTTTGGCATTGTAAAAGTATCCACACCTAGTATGGTGAAGCTTTACTATTTTTAATACTATATTTACCTTTGAATAAATATTTCAAATATATTTTTTAGTTCATAAGTTATTGTCTAAGTGTTTTAAGTAGTGCATAGTGGAATGAAAAGTGACATTCATCTATCCTTGTGTTCTCTTTACTCTTTCATGTTTGGTGCAAGTAGTTTGCTCTCTAACAGGTCACATGAAGTGTATTTAGTGTATTTATTTGTCTCTAAGTGTAAGTAATAAAATAAATGTATAAAATTAAACCTCTTATTCATTCACCTTGATAAGTGCAATGCATATCTCCTCCATGTTTGAAACACTTATGTTAGAGAAATCTAGGATGTTGAAGCTAGTATTGTGAGTCATCTTTCACAGTGAAAGTATATGGTAGTCAAGTGGAGATAAATTTAGTGTATCACCTCATTATAATAGGTTAATTTAATGTTCCTTCTATCTCTTTTCATCTATTCAAGAAAGTAGTAGAGGTGATAAGCTATCAAAGACTAATCTAGGGAGCTAACCCTTGAAATCTAGAGGTTTACCTCTACTATAAGAAACCCACAGGCCTAGAGGTAATCTAATGTTTCCATCAATTTAGAGAAGACTCGAACTAATTTTCCAAGGGTTAAAAATTGAGTGATGATAGTATCATTATAAGGATATGAAATTGAGATTAAGACAAATCTAGATAAATATAGAACGTGCATTTATCCAAGGAGATAGATAGATAGATAGATAGATAGATATATATATAGATAGATAGATAGATAGATAGGTAGATAGATAGATAGATAGATAGATATATAGATAGATAGATAGATAGATAGATAGATAGATAGATAGATAGATAGATAGATATTAGAAGGCCCATGCCCCCAAACTTGGAAAAAAGGTGAGATGCCACTTGATAATTGAGATTACATCAATAATTCAACCCAGTGATAGTTATAACTCAATAAGGTTGGATAATAAAATTAGGATAAACCTAAAAACTTGGGTTGATTGAGTGATTTAGTCACCTCAACCATACCAAAAGGTGAACCATCTAATACAATAGACTAGCTCAATAAAGTCCATAAAAGTCCTCAGGGTATCGATAGGTTCTATGGTAATAGACCATATAAGATTTTTGATATTTGAAACTAATTTAAATTTTGTAATATTAGGCACATGTTGCTAGCATATGTACCTTATATATGTCTCATGTTAAAACTATTTATAGTAATGGTACCAATGTATAGAATTATACCAAAATAATGAATTTGAATCATATAACTGTGTGTTTTGACCAATTTAGAAAATTGTGTAAGTGTGGAAAACATGCTTCCAAAGCATGCCTCCACTATATAAAGATAAATATAAAAATTGATATAAGTACCAATATGGAGAACATGTTTCCAAAACCCCATTGTAAACTAGAAATGTTGAATAATGAATAGGTGTGGAGAACATGCTTCCAAAACATGCCCCCATTGTACCTGAAAACTATCAATATGTGTGGAAGCCATGCCCATATGACATTACCAAATTGAATATAAAAAACATGTCAAACTTGTGGATAACATGCCTCTATGGCATTACCCCACTGATATTACCCCCTTGAGGTGAGGGAAATATAGGAACTAATAGTTACCTCACCTCAAAAAGATAAGATAACTATATAATCTATGGATGTAACCATGTAACATATATAGGAAAATGTCTAGGTAGATATATCATTGAGTATCATAGAACCATGTGATCACATTAAGGCCTACGATGTATGATAAATATCATGAAAACATCAAAGTAGAAATAATACAATCTCAACAAGCACACACATGAAAACACTCAAAAGTAAGTCAAACGATAATGGTTCAAGGAGACTTCAAACAAGGGGAATGTTTAAATGCTACATAATCAAATGGACATGACTTAGTCTAATTCCCATAAAATCAAGAAATGCATATTTAAATGTCCATGCCACAAACTATGACATATGAAAATGTCAAATAAATCATATATAGGCATGAGGGCCACAAACAAAAGAACATATTCAAATGATTGAGTATGCAAGACAATAACAAGGAAATACAATCAAAGAAGTGCATAAATGAAAAGATAAGCAACCAGTATAAACATGTCATAGTATCCCATGGATCAAATGTGTTAGTAAAAAATGCCGTGTATATAGCATATCAAGTACCCTATGTAAGATATAATCATGGATAAAGGCATGCATAAGTACATATGTAAGCTCAAATATGATAATGGAATGTGTTCCTCAAACCATATAACCTATGTGTAACAAGATCAAGGAATAAAATTCCCCCATTGTGCATATGACATGAGTAGAGGGAAGGCCCAACATCTAAAAGAGGAATAAATCATGTATCTGTGTATGCCTATATCATATGTCAAGTATAAGTGTGACACATGTGTGTATGTAAAAGTACCTGAATATGTCATTCATCAACACAAAACTAACACATGAATTCCAAGGATCCACTAGAACATGTAAGTGCCAAAAATATTTTTATATTTTTGAATGTTTTTTTATTTTTTTGGTATTGTTGGAATATCTAAAGGAAATAGCATCCTATGATGCCATCCAATGGATGGTCATAAATATCTCCCTAATGTGAACATGGCATAATAATATTGTGATGTTGTCAAGGGACATGTATAGGTGTAATAGTTGTCACTATAATATCAATGGTTCTCTATGTATGTGGTCATGAAACAATAATAGGAGTAATAGGAGTAGGGTTCATGGAACCCATCATTGAGTGATCTTTGGTTTTGTTTGAAAAGTAGTAATAGGTACATGTGTAGGTTTTGTAGATATATAAACATGGTGTGTGGTAGGATATGGAGATTTCATGTAATCCACTCTATGTTTATGATGTAATGGTCTCTCAAGAACTGTCCAACTAGTAAAGGGGATTGTATTTTGGATACCCTTTTGTGGTGAATTAGCCTTAGTAGGATTGATAATTATTTGTCTGGATATTAGTTTATTTTGTTTAAGAGGGTGTTCATATGGAATTATAGAAATTATAATTACCCAATTGACATGAATGTATTTAACACACCCATGCATTGTAGAAGGTATTATTCAAAGAGTGTTTATCCAAGATCTTCCCAATAACATATCAAATATGCATGTGGAAGGGATAACGAATTTTTTTTTTAACCACATGGGCATGCCTAAGTTGTAAAGGTAGATAAATCTAGCCAAGAACCTTTTGGGAAGTCCTATCAAATGCTATAATTGATATATTATAGGGGTGGAAATCATAATTAGTATAACCCAAGTGTGCAAGTAATGTCATGGTGTAAACATTTTTCACTTGCACCATTATCAATCATAACATTATGTATATGGTGTTTATCAAGGTATGATCAAATTAATAGAGAATGAATATCAAAGTCATTATCCTTAATTTCATTATAATTAAAAGATATATATAGTTTCTAAACCATAGGAGGTATATGTCATGTGTAAGTACCAATAATCCCATCTAGTGGGTGCCCATAATGTGATGGAGAAGGATGTGCATTATATTTCATTTGCATTTCTGGTTCTTTCTTAGAATGGTCTTGCAAAAGATTATTAAATATTTTTTATTTATGGTGATCAACAAGTTGTGAAATTGATTCCTTTGAAGGATCCTCAAATTTAAGTTTTTGGTCATCAATAAGGTCTTGGATCTTATGTTTCAAGGTAAAGCATTTATTCGTATAATGTCCTAGTCCTTGATGATAATCATAATAAGCAATTGCATCATACCCTTTAGGTATAGATCAGCTCATATCAACCTCTTTAGGATGAGGGAGAGAAATAAGTTGACACTCTATTAACCATGGGAGTAATGAAAATTAAGACTCAGGTAAATATGAGAATTTTATCCTTAGTGCATTAAATAAAACAAAGTGATTATGTTGTTATGAGACTGCATTGACCATGGTGGTTGTTTCCTTCTTAGGCTTAGGAGGTTTGACCTTATAAATTGGTTTGATTGTAAAATTATTACTAGATATAGATGCAACTGGTTTGTTTGCTACATAATTGAGCTTATTTAATGAATAAGATTCATTTTACAATCATGTACAATAGGGCATAAGTCATCAAAAGATTTAAAATTTTAGAAAGAAATGGACTCATGTAATAGAGGATATAAAATTTTCTTGAATATGTCTTGTAACTATTTATCTACCATAGTATTAGTCATTTTAGCTAATATTTTCTTGTATCTTAAAACATATTCATTGATAGGTTCATTGGTTCCTTATTTAATTTTAGTAATTTGAACATAGAAAACATTTTCATAAATGTCAAAGGAAAAGTATGCTAAGAATTGGTCTGCAAGAGGTTTGAATGCTTTCACAGTTTTGAGAGGTAAATCATATAACCAAATTAAAGCATAATCCTTTAGGCTTCTCAAAAATAATTTGGTCAAAATTTTATCATTAGAATCATAGTCAAGGCATTCTTCATATAAGGATCGAACATGTTTCTCAAGATCACCCTTGCCATCATAAAATGGGAATTTAGATGAAACAAAACTAGTTGGAAAAAGGGTTCAAATATATCTCAAGTCAAAGAGGGTTATGGAATGCATCTTGTGAATCAATAACATGATTGGATTTTAAAGAATTTTTTTCAATGTGAATAACCTTGTTCTCCAAGTTATTTATAACTTGAAGGAGTTTTTAAACTATGGACCCACAGGGATTTAGATTAACAAGTTGAGTAGTCACCAAGGGGATGTAAACATGGCTAGTTTGAGATGTAAGAGGCATTCAAATTGGTAAATCCATGGTAGATGTAGGAAGGTTTATAAGTATGGAATAATTTGTAGTACATTCTAAGGATTCAACATCACTATGTGAGGAGGCCTTAGCTTTATTATGTTTACTTATTTCATCTCATGTAACATTAAAAAATGCATCAATTAAGATTTTGTTATTATTGAGATGAGTTATCAAGGCCTACTTATCTTCTAGTTGAAAATGAGTTTTTTCTTTATCATTTTCCATTACTTCACAAATGAAAATTTTAAAATTTGGTAAAAGAGTAAAATAATTAGAGATCAAACAACAAAAAAATTAGAAAACCCTAGGTGACCTAGGATTTGATGTTCAAAGATCAGGTTCACCAAATATTTAACCATAATTTTGAAATTGGATATGATAATCCTCACTTGGGGTATAGAGGTTTTAGAATATAGAAATGAAATGGCACAAAGGTGATAACTAGATCTATAGTAGGCCAAATAGATGTTAAACTCAAATATAAGCATATGTTGAATTCATAAAATTGAGATGGTTTAAATATGGAAAGTACAACTAAGCTATGTATATAAATGACATATAAAACAAGGTACTTAGCTAATTTTGATGCTAACATAATGCTAGATCTAGAATAAGTAGGAAGAGAGTTGGAATATAGTTTTGGAATAGTCATCAGATTCTGGGTCTAAAACTTTTTGAGCTTTAGACACTAACATTAGTCTAGGATGGTGATGTCAATACTATTATCTAAAATCGATAAAAATATCTTGTATATAATACCTAATGGAAAAGGATGTTACCAACTTGATGTTTTTATGTTTTTATTCATCTTCACTTTGGTGCACTTAGATCTGGGTCATGGACTATCACTCCTCATGAAATTACAAAACCCTAGTTTTCCATCTTCATAGTGACCTTAGGGGGAAACGGGTTAGTGGTCACATGGTGTCAAGATTACCCCAAATACCCTACTATTAGTTGGAAATGCCTACATACCCAGTACTCTAGAAGAGGGGATGCATACTCATGTAGTTCACCCCTACTTGTTGACTTGTGTGTGAATCATACAATGTGTTTAAAGAAAGTACAATAATGACCTAGTTTGTATCTTAGAAAATTAGACTCTTGGGTTGGTCCTTTAATATTTTAGACATGTATATTTGTTTTACCTTTAACTAGTGTGTAAATAGGGAACTTTTACTCAATTTAATTCTTGATTGACTAATTTTAATAACTTTCCTTGGTCTTTTTGGTCTTTTACTAGGTGAAGAGTGAGTGAGGGTTGATATTGTATTTATATCAATCCATTTAGAGTAATAACTTGCATTAAATAACTTTTACCAACCATTTGGATACATTTTATTTGTAAATTACATGATTGTAGGGCATTGAACACTTGCGTCATGTTAGGAGAGTAATGTTGACACTACTATCTATCCTAGACATTAGTATCTAGGGAATGGGAAAGTATGTACAAGTTCATAACATGTAGGGGTGGAAGCTAAGTATATTTTAGGCATTCTAGACAAGATAAAAGACATGTGTCATCAACATAAGACTAGTCAAACTAAGAGATAGGCCAAGGGGCATAAGATAGAGTAGATGCGAGACTTAAAAAAGTGGGAAAGTTCTCTAAACTAAGAGGAATAACCAAAGTCTGAGTTTGCCAAGTGTACAATACTAAGGTGTTATATAATCCTAAAATAGTGTCTAAAATATATAAAATCAAAAGTCAAAATTAGACCAAAAGATGTGATTATCAAGCACATCTCCTATTCTTAATCAAAGATCAAACTCTATAATTGACCTCATAATAGAGCTAAGGTTAATTAGGGTGCAGTAGGCCAATAGACTAAGATAAGATATTTCAAAATTCTCTATAATTTTGCCTACTTTCTCATGCAAGTACCTAATATTCATAATAGACTAATGTCTCTGTAAGGGGTCCTAAGGAAAGGGGAACACATTGTGGGAAGGTAGGTCCATTTTACCTTTTCATGTATTTAGACTTCATGGGATGATATTTATAGTTCACTAGATAACCCAAATTTGTGTGGATAAGGCAAGTTCTCTAGAGTCCTTAATGTCAAAACCCTTCTTGTTTTGACAACTTAATTTGAGTTTCTTGATTCCATTTAAGATTTTATACCTTGGTAGTGCCTAGATTTTCCCCACCACCCATTTCATATTCCCCCTTGATAGGCAAGTTTCTTTCTAGATATGTTTCCCAACTTTTATATTCCTTATTCTTAATCACTTCCTAAAATATGCTAATAATAATTTTGTTTTGATTAAATCTATCTTAAGGATCAAAACTGTATCTTTGAATGACTATGCATTACTTCACTACACCATTACCTTATCCTTATTAGATTTCCTTGGTTTCATTTAAAAATTATAAAATTATTTGTCAACTCTTTTTGTGGATAATTTCATTTTATTTCTCTATTTCATTTTTTCCATTGTCAAGTGAGTATGGATTTTTATTTCACATTCATCAATGTTGTTTTACTTTATGATTATTTTTCCATATTTGTTTAAATATGGTTTTTTTACTTCTTTTACGTCAATGTTGGAACTATTATTTTAGTTTCACGTGTCCTTGGTTTGATCTATTTTGTTATTTTTCTTACCTAAAGGTACATTTATTGGGACTTTTTAATCATTTATTAGCCTTGGTTTTTTAGATACTTTATTTACTCTCATTTTATCCATTTTTCCTTGGTCTTTTGGTTTTAACTTAGCATTTATCACCATAACTTACCAATTTTTCAAGTGACTTATTCGGTTATGCAAAGTTAATTTATTTTGACTTCCCTACGATTGTGTATTTTTACTCTTTAGTTTTGTATTCTTAGAGTTTGTGCAAAGTAGTTAATGCACCCTCCACAATTAAGTATACAAATATAGTAGGAAACCATTCATAGATAAAGGTATGTCAAGGTATGTATATGATACTTTTAACTTATTTCAATTATTTCCTCACTATCATTCCAATTTATTGATTTTTACTATAATTTATTAGCTCAACATTATGTATTTATATGTTCTCTATTGAAGCACCATCCCATGTTATAACTACATGACACATGATTAGATTCAAGTGGGACATATGTATACACACAATATTTGAAAACTTTATTAGTTATTGATGCTTTCTCTCTTACATGAACCTGTCATGTCTCAATCTCTTTGAGTGCACGCCTTAAAGGGTGCATAAGGAAACAAGTTGGTAGACCTTTGGTGCTTCTCAAGATTGTTGGCCCCTATACCATTACCTAAAACCACTACAATATACTCTTATCCAATTCCATAAGTAATAAAAATATGCATATACACTCCCCTAATATATTCACCATCTAAAAAATAGCCATTACCTAAGCAAACAATCATTTTATCCATTTTTATGATTACGTCGGCTTGGTTGACATTTTTAGGAATTCAATGCACATTACATAACTCCATCGGCCCAAGATGATGTAGTTTGAGGCCTAACATATCTATTTCCTGCCAAACAAAGTTGACCTAGCTGACCTTGTTGTCAAAATTATTATAAAGGTTTAGAGTCAATATTTGGCTATAAATACCCCCTTAATTTCATTTCTAAGCATATGATCATTCAATTGCAGATCGTTATAACTCATAAATATGATTATAATTATTTTAAGGTTTCATTTATTAGTTTTTTGATTTGGATTAGTTTCATTTGTCTTGTGGAGTTCTTGGATGCATAGGAGAAGTCTTGCAGCCTAGAGTTGATCTATCCTTGTGATCCTTATAAGCCACATCAACCTCTTGAAAATTTCCATTGGTCAAGGGTGAGATTTAGGCATGATGGTTTCACTTTAACAAGGTAAGTATATTCCTATCCCTTTGTATTTTGATAAGTAGATGTTGTATAGCTAATGAATTGAATTATATCTCTCCTAGCTTAGATTACTTCTATATTTTATTGAATAGAATTATATTTTCTAATTTATATTCTTCCTCATTTGTGCCACTAAATTTGGTGAGAACTATATTAACTTACATGTTCATTTACTAGATTAGCTTGCATGTTAATTTAGTAGATTAGTTTATTTTCCTTTCATTACTTTATAAGACCACACTAGAGTTATTGCATGATGATATTTGACTAGAGGCCTTGGAAAGCTATCCTTTGCCATTGTGTGGTAATAAATCCCTTAGTTAGGTTTAACAGATATGTAATTGGTCATGACCTAGATATAATAAAGTATTGTTAAGTGGATTATTAGTTGATTACTTTCTTCGAGCTTAGATATTACTGAATAAGATAATTTTTAGATCTATCTTATTTCAATTTTATACAATTCCCACTTAATTTATTGTTATTTTTGTAAACACATAAATCTGGCCACCGATAACCTCCAATTAGGCTTTTGGCCAATTCCACTTAAAATACACAGTTTGGCCTAAAAACACTAAAATATGATAAATAATGTGAAAATGACATATTCAAGTGCTGATTTTGGCAAAGGTATCCCTAAATGGGGTAGTGCTATTTATGGGCTAGCTAACTTTGATCAGTTCATTTTGAGTCAAAATGCCAATTTTATACCTAGGTGCCCTGGATTGCTCTTTCTTATCAAATCTCTTGCACAAGACATGTGCCTTTGTTATTTATTTTTATAACATCCTAAATGGGATAATGGATCCAACACATCTGACATCACCTTCCAATTCTAATCTAATTAAATTTTGGACCAAAAATAAGGCATTCTGATCAATTTGGGTAATTTGTGCACAAAGTGCTTAAACATGCTTAAGAGATAATTAATCCAAGTTAGAGCCTAATTAATAATTCCATGGAAACTTATTGAATACTTGTTTTTAGAAATGAATATTGAATATATGCATCATCAGGTGACCTCATTTCTTGGGAAGACATCCTTAGGCCATAAATGCCACAAATATCAAGATTCATGCCCTCCATACCTCATCAATGTCTTCCATGATGCCCTCCATGCCTCTTAATTTCCCCTTCTTCCAATGTCATGATGAGGATAATTACAATTTTAATTACATAATTGGATTAATCCTTAGCCACACATCTCAATCTTAAGATGGATGATTCAGGTTGATTCTAGATATTTGCAAAAATCTATAAATAGAGAGGCCATAAACATCATTTCTAAGACTTGAGAATGCAAATTTACAATACACAAATGATTAAAAAATCCATTTCAATTAGTGTTACCATGACAAATTGATTACAATAAAAGCCAATCCAAAGCCATAAGGTGCCAAAGAGAGATGGAGGTAGCCAAGCTTCCACTGCTAAAGACTTCATGATCACAAACCAAGCAAACCACTACAACAAGCATTTTGGAGCATCCAAGGAAGGTAAAAGAGGTTTATTTTACATTTTAGTTTTGTATTTTATTCATGTTTGTTAACTAAGCTCTCCCTAGTGTTTAGGCCTAGAGATGTTATGCTAGTTAGAGTGTTTCTTTCATTTTATTTTCATTTTGAAACTAACATCATATTAACCATCCTCTCTTGAGACAAATTCCTAGATCACAATTTTGAGCTCTCAAAATTTTTATGCGAAATCAAGTCCTGTGAGTTGTCCTATTATGTCAAGTGAGTTTGTGTGATAAATTTTTATATACAACACTTAGTGTGAAAATGTACTATGGTAGGTCTTCTACCTTGCTTTACCAGTTGAGTGAACTTCTTGATCAGGTCTCCAATGAATTCAACATGTTTTAATGAAAAAATAGGTATTAAAAGTCTTGTCATTGAGTCAATCATGTTCAATTGATAAATATACGTATATTACACTTCTCCTAAGAATGCACCCATAATCTTGTTTGGTCTTCTCGAAGCATTCCACTCTAAACCTTGACTAGGTCTACGATAGGGGATTTATAATATTAGTGATAATTGGACTTAAAAAACTTGATTAGGTCTCAATGGGATAAAAGAAATCATTTTAAACTAAATAAGGCTTAAAACCCCAAATTAGGTCTGAGAGGATTTTAAAATTTCATTAGGTGAAAATTGGGTTAAAAAACCCAAATGGATTTGGAGGACATTTTCAAAATCTCATTTATTTATTTTTAGGTTAAAAACCCTGATTTGGTGAAGGGGGTCGATTGAAATGCATCATAGTTAAAAATGGGTTTATAACCTAAATGGGTAAGGTGATCATCTTTAAAAGTAAATAAATAATGGTAGTCATGCTCAAAATCCAAACCATGTCTCAGGAGGGGGAGCTCCCACTCCCCATCCTCACACCATTAAAGTTAGGGAATAATCCGAGACTATGAGAAAGAAGCCTCACATTTTTCCCCATTTAGCCATTGAGCTTTCAAAGCTTGATTTTGCCCAAGGGAAAGGACATTCATCCACCCCACCTATTTTTAAAATTTTGTTTTAATTAAATTTTAATGTATTTATTTTTTAAATTAATTAATTTTTATTTGATTTATTTAAATCAAACTTAATAAAAATTAAGTTAATTTAATTTGTTTAAATTAGCTAATTATGATTATTTTTACTAATATTTTTAAGAAAAAATATTATTAATTTAAATTTCCCACTCAACACTAAAATGATATGGTGGTATCTTCTCACCCATAACTTTTGATATGTAGGTTCATTTTATGTGCCATCTAGGGCATCAAGAAGCAAGTTTTGTCTCAGTTGTCATGGCATAGATGTATCATGGTAGAAGTATATCATTCAAAAATTGTCAACCTTCTAGTTTTAGGGTTTAGATGCTTTTATAAATTATTGATTTTAGTGCCTTTTTGCTTTTACCAATGAAATATCTTGTTATGTTTGTTGTTTTGGCAAGGTGTGAAAATGGAAAAGGTGCTTGGATCTTGGAAAAGAGAGGGAAATGTGCATTTAAAAATTGAACTCACCCCAATTTTGGAGGGAAACTTGTTTCCTTACATGGATTGATTTTCTATAAAAAGCTAAATAAAAGCCATTAAAAGGGATACTTAATTTTGTATTCAAGGAGACATTAAAGGACCAGATACTTTTTTTCTACATTTCTTGCTTTCCTAGCTAGGTGTTCATGTGGGCACTTCCCCTATGAATATTTTCTATGTATTTCAACATATTACAATCAACCCAGTTATTGTTTTTCAAGCAAACATTTTATCAATTGAACGTTGTGGAGACTTCTTTCATTTCATGCACATTTATATTTTGTTTGTGTTATTCTTCTTCGTCTATGAGTTACCCTTAGACTCTTGCATCACTTTTTTTTATGGATGCATGCATAAAATTCAAGCAAAGGATTGATTTTATGTGTTTTATCTAAGCAAATGAATCAGATTCATCTTCAATTTAAAATAGTCTCACTTCTTTCTCTTTTCCCTTATATTTTTCTCCTTTTTATCATTTTGTTAGCTTAGGGTTAGCATATATTTAAATTTACAATATTTGTTTACGTGTTTCATTTTGATTGTAAACTCTTGTTTATTTTTGTTTATGCATTGTTGAATGTATGCAATGAACATATTTTAAATCAGTTGTATTTTCTTTTATAAATCTAAAACTACTAATTTTTAGGGTATTTTAGGCATGCTTTTTGTCCCTTGTTGTGCACTCAAAACGCACATTGAAAAATAAAAAAACTTGTATTGTCCATCTCATTTGTTAAAGTTAAAATTTAAACTAGTAGGCCTATTGAAATTGAATAGTTTCACATTAACCAATTAGTTTATCCAATATGTCATAACCTTATGATATATATCTTGGCAATATTTTTGGTCTCCTTTCATGATATGTTGAATGGTCCCCATCCCACCTAAGTTAGTGTTCTAAATGACCCATAAAAAACTATAAAAAATTATACACTACTGGCATGTTTTGACATGTTTCTTTATGTTCCCCTTCTTCTCTCTCTTCCCTTTCTCTCCTTTGTTTATCTCTTATAATTTTTTTTTAATTGTGTTGCATCCCCCCAAAACATATTCACCTAGTTTCTCCAAATACATAGTGATTATATTATTTTTAGTTGTTTGTCATGGGTCCATTAAGGTGCATTGATGTATTGTGGTCCCATCTTGTTCACTTTTCATCATTTTATATTAGTTTGTGTGTCAATAGGGTCCAAATTTTAAATCAAGTCATCTATAATTTTACATATATCTAAGTGATTTTATGGATCTATAAATAATATAAAAGAGGCTAACATTTATTAGCATAGTGATGTATTAAGCATTTATAATAATTCTAGAGAAATCAAGAAAGCATATAGAGAGTATATATAAGCATAATATATTCTCTTCCTAATAATAAATCTTGAAATGTGATCTAAAATATTAATTAAAAAATATTTGTTTAATCCTAATTAAATATTTATAAATTTTTATATTACAATTTAATGGAAATCCATTTATTCATAATATAATAATATATAGCATGCAAAGAGATGGATATTAAAGGTACCCATTTTGTAAATTTCATTAACTTTGTCACTCTTTCTATATTAAATTATCTTTATAGGTATATAATCTATTTCTATATGGGATATTTCATTTGGTTTATTTTAAATAGTGGAAATCAATATACTTGATTATTTTTTTATATAATTAGTATATCAAACTATCACTTTAAATTTTATTTTACCTAATCAGTTGAGATTTGTATTCACCTAATAATTTATAAGAGTTATTTTTGAAATTTATATTCTATTTCATATGAACTAATAATCCATTCTTTTGGGTTAAAGAAATTAAAGAAGTATAAAATAATGTTTAAGAGAATGATATGAATTGATGAAATAGGAGGGCTCACTCTTTTTCATTAGCCCAGATGAATTTTTGAATATAAAAATATATTAAATAAATAAATAAATCTTAATAATTTTTTTCCCATATAATTCATACCTTCCACTAGATTCTTATCATTCTCATATAGAGGCACATCATCATTTTAATTGAATTGTTGGTAAATATCATGTTTTAGTTCAATCTAGACCACTTATAACATTTTTAGAACATGATATAGTAGATGATGATTTTAATCTTTGCTATTTTTTCATTCTAGCTTACATTGATCATCAACATATATAAAGTTTCATGGTTGATAATGGTTCAAGTGCGAATATTTGCACTATCACACTTCTTTCTCTTTTTAGATATATAGGTAAGGATATACTTCTTAAAACAAAAATAATAAATGGATTTAATGGCCATGTTCAAATTTATATTGGTGAGATCACATTACTACTATAGGTTGGTCCAACACATGTGGCAACCAAGTTTATAATATTACCTAGTGCAGGAGTCCTCGCTATGTTATTCAGACATCCTTATATTCATCAATTTCATACAATACCTTCTATAATACAAATATGTTTTAAATATATTTTTGCTAATGATGTTATCACATTTCATGGTATTCCATATGAATAACCCCTCCAACCCACATTTATTATTCTTACACAAAAAATATTGGTTGAGAAACCTAATGTAATATTTTTATATATATTATTTCCTAATTCCTAGAAGTAGTTAATTTTATTTCATATTGTAGTGGTTAACTCAAGATTATTGTAAGTAGTTGAAAAAAATTATTGAATATGAAATGACAGGCCATTTATTAGCTTATATATTAGTATTGGTTTATCATTAAATTTGAATCATGAAGATAATTTTAGATTGCACTAAATATTTCTCATTTTCATTCCATTAATAAATTATCTGCCCTGATAGTAGTATCAGAGCCACAAATTAATAAGTCATTTCTTCATTCTGCTCTCATTTATTCAAGTTGTACAACCTACAAACTTTTAATTATATTTCAATAATTTTATTGAGTATATAATTGACATTAGTAACACATTCATTTTAGGAGGATGCCTGAAGCTAGTTGAAGGAGAATGTATAGGCATGTGCACTTTCTAAAAATACTATAATAATTTTTTTTGCATTTTGGTTGTTTAGAGTGATTTTTCTATCAATACTCTATGTTTTATATATAATTGGTGGGTTTGTTGGTTGTATAAAGTTATTTTTTTGTCT
Organism: Torreya grandis; assembly: GCA_037957365.1. Taxonomy (NCBI): domain Eukaryota; kingdom Viridiplantae; phylum Streptophyta; class Pinopsida; order Cupressales; family Taxaceae; genus Torreya; species Torreya grandis. The sequence goes on from JARHVA010003079.1 coordinate 879,451, forward strand.
TTGACAGCTTCTTTAGCTAGTCATCCATGTATTTCCTTCTTGATGATAAGACTTGGAATTGGCATAGATAAATTCAACTCTATGCTCTAGGAAAAGAAGTGACAGTCATAAACAAAAGCATGTCAATCCCAAGTAGACCAGTGTGACTAATATTTCATCATAAACCTTAGATGATGTGTCTTTAAAAACACTTGAATATGGTCTTAATTTCACTATTGTTCCTAAAAAAGTGCCATTGGAAGACATCATCTACAAAATTAAAGATTTGATTAAGTTGCTTATGATTGATGTTGTAGAGGAAGTTAGATAGGAATGTATGATCTCACTATGTAGAGCTTGATTGGCTAAAGTGAATTTAAGTAATGATGAATTATTGCCACTTAATAACCTGAGAAATAATGATGATATTACTATCACTAGAGTCAATAAAGGAAATTCCACTATAGTATTGAAAATGTCTAATTATGTAAATATGATGACTAATCATTTAACCTTATCATGTAGCTATAGAAAACTTGACAAAGATCCTAGAAATAAGGTTATGAGGGAGGTCTTAAAAGTTATTAAATGCTCTTCATTAAATGATATTATTAAAAAATGTCTAATTCTTAAATCTAGTGTGATTCCTCACATTTATGTTTTACCTAAAATACATAAACCTAGAACTCCACTTCAACCTATTATCAATATGATAGGTTCATCAGTTTACCATCTAGCTAAGTTGTTTCTATTAAGCTTAAATATTTCACTGGTGACACTGATACATTTATCAAAGACTCAACCCAATTCATTAATAAATAAAAAATGCTTAAAGGGTAAGTGCACCAACTTGGGGGACAAAAAATGGCCTACCTATGGACATGATTTTTCTAAAATTTTAGAAATGTGAACTTGTGCAGATAATTAGAGATGGCTACATTCAAAATTTGAAGATGGTATAAAAATATGAATTGTATAATTTCAAGTCTAGTTTCCAATTTTTTTTTTTTTTGAAAGATGGTTAAGTATAAATAGGTCAAACATCTAAAATTTGAAGAGGACCTCTTATTGTTTTTAAGAAAATTTGAATTGTACCATTTCATACAACCTACCATTTTTTGAGCATCGTTAAATATTGTTGGAAACCATTTGGTGAATATTTAGATAAGATATTCTAGTGTGTTACGAAATGTTTTTTATATTTTTTTATGAATATTTTTTTATTAATTTTATAATTAAGTATATCCTAAAAACTGACAAAAAAATGGATAGCAGTCCGTGTGGCCCACCCTAACTACCTCAAAAAAAATTGATTTTTTTTAATGTGTGTATAATTAGGCCTAGTTTGTTACCATATAATTTATTTTTCATTTGGATCAATGAAAAACAAATGAGATAAAAATGAATAGGCATGTATGGGTGAGGCATGTGGTGACCTAAAAAAGGTGTTGTTAGAAATAAATATAGTTTGAACCCTTAAAATAGCCCAAAAATTATAAAAATCATACATTTATAAATAAGACAACATGCTCATCATAACGGTAATAATTTTTTGAATTTTGATGTTGAAATCCATAGCATATTTGGTGATTAAAGTTGAAATTTGCGGGTTTTTCCTAAAACTCTCAGTCTTGGCTGTAGATGCATAGTCCCAAGCCTTTGGCTCAAAAATCCAAGCCATTTATAAGCCTAAAGGCTCAGTTTTAAATAAAAATAAAAATAAAGTGCATGGATTATGTAACACATACACATTAAATAACACAATAAATAATGTGTACATGTTATATAACACATACACATTGCTTTGACATAAAACAAAACAAACAAATTTTGTGTTTTTTATGGGGGAAAGGTCCCATTAGCCGTGCATCCTTATATGATAAATGACAAATTTTGTGTTTCTTATAGGGGAAAGGTCTCATTAGCTTTGGATAGTGAATTAAGGTGCCATAACATCATATTAGACTTTGAAAATTTTACCCATTTCAATATGTCATCTTAACTACTTATAACTAAGGTTTCAAGTTTTAACACATTATAAATTTGAAAATATAACTAATTTTATCATGAGAGGTCATAAAATGCATTTTTTAAACCTATGATAAAAACTTAACCTTTAGTGTACCAATTGTTATGCATTAGAGTATCAATACTTGGCTCTTTCTTGTCAATATGTGATTGGTTACTTTTAATTTTATAGAATAAATGTTGAACAAGTATTAGATATTACATGTTTAGATTTTGGAGCACTTTGATATTTATATACACCAATATTTTTCATCAATATAACACATGTTAACAAAATCCTTATTTGAGAATTAAAACATGCATAGCTATTGGGATCTTTCCCCTAGTAGGGCAAGGATATACCTTACCACCTTACTTGCCTAAAATCCTACTGGCCCTTACATTTTGTGTTTCTTATTGATATTATCTTACTTGCATAAAATACTATCTTACCCTTTTGTTATTTCTTTGATATCTTTGACTAGACCCCTTTATTTATAAATTTTCAACTAATTTGTTTAAGTGGCAAATCCGTTAAATTGGATTATGTAGTATAGATAATATTGTGTAAGTAGAAATAAGAATTAAGCCCTTAGTGTAATAGTGCATCTCTTGGATATCTATTTCAAGAATGCTATCTAATGGAGCTCAATATGTATGAATCATGCCTTGGAATATCCCAAAAACATTCCTAAAATATATTGAATAAAATCCCTTAAGATTCCTCCAAGGTCACTTAGTGCATCTAATTCAATAGGTGCATTTTGAGGTCCCAATTAAAAGTATAAAAAAATTCTTCTATTGTTACAATTATTAAAGTTTGATTCCCCTAATGTATTCAAATACATTATTCAAATTTTGACTAAAATTAAGATCTCTTGTGAAAATATGGTTAATCCTCTATTCCATGCACCTCCTTCATAGACCCATCCATCACACATGGGACAACCATCAACCATTCCATACATTCCCACATCATTTGAAGAGTGTGTCTTTGACATGGGACTAGTCCTAGCTGTACCATGGATGAAACAATTTCAAGCTCAAAAACAAGCTAGACAACACTTGGTGCTTATTAATATTATAGAGTTCTATAGCTTACTATGTAATTGGGATGGTAAGATACAAAGTAGGATGATGGACCTAAAATGTATGTACATGTTTTTATTAAATATTTTGGTCAATTTAGGTATTCATTTTGTTTTGTATAAGATGTGGTTTTCATCTCAATAAACTTGAAATGGTCACATGTATCCATTAGTGATTATGTGGTTTTAAGATGCCATGCCTGTATTGATGAATGTATAGCTTAGAAAATATATAAATGCAATAGGGACTTTGTTCTAAACCATTAAGGGATGGTGTAGACCTGAAATTGACCAAGTAAAACATATGTATAAGTTATCCTAGCTCAAACTCTATTAAACTTATTCAAGATACATTAAACCTATGACAATGTCCCCTAAATCTGAGACCTACTTCCCCTCAAGGATGATGTTTAGCAGAGAGACCCAATAATTTTTCATGTGGATGATGAATTTGTCACCTCATATAGATGGTTGATTATAATTGAATACTACTGTGCACCCCCTCACTGAAGGTTTCAAGATTATATATATTTTGTACATATATCTTCAATCATCTTGTTCATATTTCATTTTAATGAGCTTAAACCTTATGATGTGGACTACAAGAAAGTAGTACATGCCTCAAAATTATTGCTATGGCTTGGGATTTCAGGTTGAGGCTCATCCATTGCTGAATTATGTTCTCTCTTGCGTGTAGGACTTAATATTAATGTAAGTTTTGGGATCTAGAGGTAATTCAAGGTAAAATGATATACATAATTTGAATACATACATGTAGAAAAATAATAACATTCAGTTCATGCTCAATTCAGATGGGACCTTAAAGGGCTCTACATGACAATTTTCATATAGTAATGGCAAGTCAAAGGCTCACATCATGTGAATTATTTACTAGTCATGAGTTGATTGGATTGACGCCAATCTTTAAACATTATTGGATTTTATGTATGTATGATAAATTTTTGAATAGGCCTTAGTTGGATTGGTTGGCTCGGTGATAAAACATTTCTTAGTATCAAAGATGTGCATATCTAACAACTCTAACACTTCTCTAGGAGTACTAGACCTACACATGTGGAAATATTTGATTGGATTGGGCGTCATGAGGCTCTAACAAATTCGATGCTTATAGGACAAGTGATAGTTAGATCTCTAACACAAATATATGTGTGTATAATATACACATGTGCATGTATCTAATTGGATCAGTCATCATAGGGATTTGATAGAGCTCTTTAATGCTTCTAGGACTTGACACCTCTAATAGTGTTGACACTTTTAAGCACATACAAGGTACATGTGGTGATATGTAATTGGATTTGGCCTCTCAGAACATTGTCAACTCTGAAACTTTTAGGACTTGACGTATTTATGATAGCTTTAACACTTTTAGGTGTATGAGGTGCACATGTGGCACAATAAGGTTCAATTATAGGGGAAATTCAATTAAAGAGACATGGGAGGCTAATTTGAAGCCCTTATTGACATAACTATAAGATCATGATATATGATTTGGGATAAAATTAAGTATGATTTTATCTATCATGAATTGAATAAATTAGTTGATTGGTTCAATTAGAGATGTGATTTGGGAAAAATTGAGCCCCTAAACCAAATTTATGGCCCAATTAATTATATAATCTAGATGTAACATGTATGACTTAACTAACCCTAATTTAATCAAAAATTCAAATATGAATGAAAATGTGGCTAATTTCAACCCATTGAACCTAAATTAGAGTTTATGATGTGATATAAAGGGATAAATTAGTTCACATTTCAAGACATGTTGATTGTAAACCCTAATTTTATCACTTGAACATGCATAGTTCCCCTAATCCCTAATTTCATGACATATACACATGTACAAACCTATTACACTAAACCCCTAACCCTAAAATTATATATTCAAACCATAATTGGAATTTCAATCATAGTATTATAACTCAACATAAATTTCCATATTCATGCATATAACATTCATGCATGCACCTGATAGTATAGAGGAAGATCAAAAAATATTAAGGGAGTACCATTTCTATATCAGTGATGACCAATCCCATTGTATAGAGTATGTGACAGGTTGTTTTGATAATTTCTATGGATAGTTGACTCAGAGGAACATTATTTTCAAATGACATTACATTTGGTCAGATAATTGCACATCGCAATTCAAGAATGCACATATATTTTATTGGTTGAGTAGGATGCACATTACCACTAGTGTAGAACATATTTGGAGTTTCACTGAGGCTAGATATGAAAAAGGGGAGCATGATGGCACTAGAGCATGTGTAAAAAGAACCATTGCAAGGGAGGAGTTCAAATATGACAATGTTGCTAATTTAATTGACACAAAAACTATGGTTTACTAGTATAATGAGAACATATGTCATGGTGCTAAAGAAAATTCTACTATTCTTAGACATTTTTGGTTAATGGAGGAAAAAGACTTGGAAAACTATGAGGATTTTCTGACTCTAAAAAGTTCAAGTGAGATCCACTCATTTCGTATCTCAAATGTAGGTTCTTGGACTATTCATATGCAACATTTGGCATGTTTTTGTTCTACATGCATGGAATTTATTTGGAATGAGTGTGAGTCAAAAGAGTGGGTGGATGACTAGAGTTCCAAATCTCTAATTCCAATCAACACATATCAAATTATACCAGCATTGTAACTTATTGACATGACATCCTCACATGACTTTAACCATATATTTGATCTGGTACAACCAAGTAGAAGATTAATATTTATGTACTATTTATTATCACAATATATCTTCATAATGTCATTAAAATTTATTTTTATGATGCAAACCATGTTTTTGTAGTTATTTTAGATGATGAAAATGAAGAGATAACATATTAATACTTATGTTGGTGTGTAGATGGAAAGAAACAATTGACTTCCCTGATCATAGATAGAGAAAACATTGATTATCCCACTTGGTTTGTGGTAGTCACTTGAAATTGGCTTTGACAATATCCTATAAAAGATTCAAATGTATGGTTTTTTGAAGACTTTGAAACTCACATGAAGATTCTACACTATTCAAATTTGGTTCTTGCAATGAATATTCAATTGCAAGAATATCATGGGAGGCCAAGAAACAAGAATCTATGGAAAGTTCAGGAGTCAGACCATGAAGCTAATATTGATACAATCAAGATTAGAGAAGATCCAAGTCATTCATTGGATTGAAATGCACAGGTATGTTGACTTGTAAAATGTAGATGTAACCAATTTTACCAAATGTTTTTGATTTTGTAGGTAGTACATGCATAAATTTCATTTTTAATTACTTACTAACATTTTTTTGTAGATTAGTGGTGCTAAATCATCTTCCACATTCATGTGGTTGGAACCGTTAGTAAATAATTTCATATTCTTGAAGGTAAGAGAAGCTTATTAAAAGTAGTTGGCATTTTTGCACTCCTGAACAATTGCTCATGACAAGTTTATTTCTTCTTGTAACCTTCCAAACACATTTATTATCAGTGTTTCTATGCTCTGAAATAGTAGTGAAAAATCACTTGTGGGTGGAAGTGGGTGTCATGGTTGCTGGAACACATGTCATTTGCCTATATAGATGCATTCAAAGCAGTGTATTTTCACTTTTTGGTCTTGGAGGCAAAGTTGTTAGTTGGAGGTCAAGAAGTTATCTCTTTACTGCCAAAAAGTTACATTTTAGGACCCTTTACTGTAACTTATGCCATAGATTGATCTTAGTGGTGATTCAAACTAAATTCAAGGTGAAGTAGAGGAATTTACAAAAAATATGAGGGATCTTATGGTTCCTCCATATGACTTACAATTTTGGTTTTATGCATGCTTGAAGTTAGGCTAAAAATCAACATCTTTCTTGTATTGGGAAGGGCATTCTTGAGCCTAGAATGGGTGGTGGGTTTGTCATTCGGGCTATATGGGAGGCCAAGGACCTGGTATTGTATGTTATTCACCCCTTTGAATGTGTTGGTATTTCTATTTTTTAGCCAAGATGCACCAAAGATTGAGTTCTTAGACAGTAGCTTCAACTTTGACAATATTTATTATCAATGTTTCCATGCTCCATAACAGTAGTGAAAATTCACTTGAGGGTGGAAGTGGGTGTCACAGTTGTTGGAATGCATGTTATTTGCCTATATATATGTGTTCTAAGTGTTGTATTTTTACCTACCTATCTTAGAGGCAAATTTTCTAGTTGGAGGTCAAGAAGTTGTCTCTTCACTGCCAAAAAGTTGCATTTTAGGACCCTTTACTACAAATTATGCCATAAATTGATTTTAGAGGTGATTTAGCCTAGATTCAAGTTATAATTAGAGTAATTTCCCATGCACATGAGGGATCTTAAATTTCCTCCATATGACTTATAGTTTTAGTTTTATGTATGCTTGAAGTTAGGATAAAAATTAACATCTTTCTTGTATTGGGAAGGGTGTTCTTGAGCCTAGAATGGGTGGTGGGTTTGTCATATGGGCCAGATGGGAGGCCAAGAACTTGGTATTGGAAGTTATTCACCCCTCTTGACATGTTTTTAGTTCCAATTTTCAGCCAAGAACCACCAAAAAATGAGTTCTCAGACTATAGCTTCAACTTTGACAACATTTGTTGTCAGTGTTTCTGTGTTCTAGAATAGTAGTGAAAATGCACTTGCGGGTAGAAGTGGGTGTCATGGTTGTTGGAAAACATGTAATTTGCCTATATATATTCATTAAAAGTGTTGGATTTTCATCTACCTATCCCAGAGGCAAAGTTACTAGTTGGAGGTCAAGAAGTTATCTCTTCACTGCCAAAAAGTTACATTTTAGGACCCTTTACTACAACTTCTACCACGAATTGATCTTAGAGTTGATTTAGACTAGATTCAAGGTGAAATTATAGAATTTTTCCATTCACATGATGGATCTTATTTTTCTTCCATATGAGTTATGGTTTTGGTTTTATGCATGCTTGAAGTTAGGCTAAAAATCAGCATCTTTCTTGCATTGGGAAGGGCATTCTTGAGCCCAAAATGGGTGGTATATTTGTCATTTTGGCTATATGGGAGGCCAAAAACCTTGTCATAGATGTTATTCACCCCTTTGGATGTGTTTTTAGTTCCATTTTTCATCCAATAAGCACCAAAAAATTAATTTCTTAGACTGCAGCTTCAACTTTGATAACATTTGTTGTCAGTGTTTCCATCCTCTAAAACAGTAGTGAAAATGCACTTATGAGTGGAAGCGGTTGTCATAGTTGTTAGAAAATGTGTAATTTTCCTAAATATATGTTATTTAAGTTTTGGATTTGCAACTACTGGTCCTAGAGGTAAAGTTTCTAGTTAGAGGTCAAGAAGTTGTCTTTTCACTACCAAAAAGTTACATTTTAGGACCCTTTACTGTAACTCTACCATAGATTTATCTTAGAGGTGATTAAGACTAGATTTAGGGTGTAATTAGATCAATTTTCTATTCACATGATGGATATTATGGTTACTCCATACTAATTATAATTTTGGTGTTATGCATGCCTAAAGTTAGGCTAAAAATCAACATCTTTCTTGTATTGGGAAGGGCATTCTTGAGCCCAAAATGGGTGGTGGGTTTATCATTTGGGCCAGATGGGAGGACAAGAACCCAATCACAAACATTATCCACCCATTTTTATTTGTTAGCAATGCTAGGTTTCAGCCAACAAACATCAAAAATTGAGTTCTCAGACCGTAGATTCAACTTTGACAATATTTGTTGTCAGTGTTTTTTTGCTCTAGAATAGTAGTGAAAATGCACCTACAGGTGGAATTGGGTGTCACAGTCATTAGAACATGTGTAATTTTCCTATTTATATGCATTAAAATTGGTGTATTTTCACCTGCTAGTCTTAGAGATAAAGTTGCTAGTTGGAGGTAGAGGATATTATGACAGAACTTTTGGTGAGTATTTGAGCCTTTGAAACATTATAATATTTTAAATTATGAGGAGGGGATTGTTTGTGGAGTTAGACCTAAAATAAATTTATCATGACCTTAATCAGCCAAATTAGGTCAAGGATCATAAATATGGATCAATTATACCAATCTATTGAACTTGTACCCATAAACCCTCTTTGCACACAACATATAAATATAACATAATGCAATGACAATTATGATAACTAAATGTATGGCTTCCCTAATTCAAGTGTTGAAGGTGTTTTGGAGGTTAGGGAAAGTATATGGGAGGATATATGGCCAAATTTCAGTCCCAAAGAAGCCTAAAACCCTAGTGGGACAAGTTTATAATAGAGTGTAGCTATTAGGCCTAGTCTTTGAAGCCAACAAGGGGTAGTAAGTGGATAATTTGGAAGAGTGAATGTCTAAGATTATGACAACAATTGTTTAATATTGAAATAAGTATTATAAGTGTGAGAGTGGGGTCAGGGGTGATAAATAAGGTCATAGGGGAAATAATAATATTTAAGAAAATGAATTATGCCTATTAGGCCTTATAATCATACTTGGGAAAAAGTGGGAAATAGGTACAAGGAAGACTTAGGTCCTTCAATGAAGGTTGGCTATCATGTTTGAGGATACAGTAGGAGATTGGAAGCTATTGTATTTGAATTTGAATGAATATAGATAAGGTAGATGATAATAGGCCTAGACAATCCTAGAAGGTGCATTGAGAGAGTGAAACAAGATTGATTATAAAAGGTGAGTGGAGATTTTAGAGTGAGTTAAACCTTGATAGGTGAGTGCTCATTCAATATATTGAACTTTTGGTTAGAATAGGCCTAATTAGGCCTAGTTTGAGGGTTTCTATCAAAGTAAGTGATAACCAAGTGAAGATTAAAGTTTTTTAACTTTGTGATGAGGTGAAGGGTGATAGAGGGTTCCATAAAATATTCTTACATATTCAATAAAGGACACAAGTTAATCAAACTAAGCGAAAAATAGTGAAAACAAGGTTACAAGCCTAGACAGAGTATTGTGACTTTGAGGTGTATTATGAATGAAATATAGTGTTTGGTCACTTTATAATGGTTTATAAAAGTGTGTAATGATAACTTTAGACCATAAATGTAATGAATTTGATTTGTAATAGCTTAAACCAAGGAATGGTCGTAGAGACCTAATGGGCTACATAGTGTGAATGATAGTGAACACCCTAGGAGAAGTATTGAAAGGTGAATTAGGTTTGGAAACTTTAAATAGGATTGGGTAGGAATTTTTTGACCATTTAATACCATTAAATAATTTTTATTGTACTATTGAAACATAAAGTAAGATTTGGTCCTTGGAACCCAAGGGGTTATGCCTAGTCAAAACTAGTGAAGAAACTACAAGCATCAAGTCATCAAGTACATTGACACAAGTTGGAATGATGAGTTTTATACTTATACTAAATTATATACATAAAAAACCAAGGAAAAATATGATGATGACTCATTTGTGAAATTTGACCAAGAAGACATGTGTCACTAGCTTTTGCCAAATTGGGCCTATAGGCCAAAATATGTCAGATCTAATCAAAAAAATTGGTGGAGAGGATCATTATGAAATAATATACCCATTAAATATAATTTTTTGTATTTTTTAAAATGTAAAATATTCACTATTTTAGTATAATCAACCCTATGTCAAATCATCATCAACATTGGAGCCTACCTTGGAGAAATTGGTCAATTTGGGGCATTTACAGGTTGAATCAAAGCAATAAATTTAGTATGAATGGTATCCATGACCTAAAAAAAAATCCCATTACATATTTAATCTCCTATAAAGAGTGAAATTTCCCACTTTTTTGACACAGTCCTCTTGCAGTCAAGAAGGTAGCCATTGGAGATTTCTAGAAGTTTTGTCAGTTTTGGATGCCAAGAAGCAATTTAGGCCTTAAAGAGATCTTAAAAACATATAATATGATGTTTAAAACCTATATTTTCCCATACAAGTGATAAAATTAACGTTTTTAATGCAAAATTTTGAATAAAGACAAATTTTGGCATGAAGGAAGCATGCAGGTAGCTCAAGGAAAATTGTGGTAAAAAGGGTCTACATGACAAAGTACATATAAAAATGACTTAAAAATTGGTAATATTGGTATTAATGACCTAATATACAAATATATCATATTTTTAAGGTCATATGACAAGTTTAATTACTCTATATTTTATCACATTCTCCTCCATGTCTCATAATGGTCACTATTCATGCAAGCATAAGTTTTGGAGTTTTAAGGTGTGTTTGAGGGTTCCAAGATTAGAGAAGTATTTTATAAGTATGGTAAGATATTTTTAAACCTATTAAACACATTTAAAGGGTTTTAAAACTCCAAACTTCATGAAATCCCCATGCAGGCTCAAATCCCCATAGACAGTCTCAAAGGCATAAAGGCAAAGTTGGTTTTATGATCATTGGAAAGGTGTTATGAGATGTTTTAGATGTCATGATTATGTTTTAAAGAAAATAATATTAGTGGGAAGGTAAAATTGGTCCTTTGGAGAGTATGTATAGGTCATGGGAAACCCTAGATTAGCAAGCTTCAGGCATTTTTGAGAGATTTAACCATGGGAATTTAATGAAACTTTGTAATCTTGCTCCCCTATACATGTACAAGGTGAATAAAAAGGTTTTAACCTGATTTTTTATGGATGTTTACAGATTTTAGGATTGATGGTTTGGAATAGGGATAATTAGGTCTACATGAGGGCAGGCTAATAAAAGAAGTGATAGTTAGAGGTGGAGTTGGGCTATGAAAGTTGACATAGACATGGATAGATGTCAATGCCACCAAGGAGGTACTACTAAGAGTACAAGGAATAAGTACTAGGTGTAAGAATCTAAATTAATTAAAAAGAGTCAAAAGAGGAGCTAACTTGTGAAAGAAGATTCAAATCAAACCATAAAAAGTGAATGTCATTAGTTGGGCTCAGAACTAGCTAATGATGTTTTTGTAGACTTTTCCTCCATACATCTGCATCAAAATACAAACATAATTCAAATGCAATCAATGATATTCTTAATTTATTATAAGGGTCTGATTTTCAATATTATCCTAACAAGTTATTCTCAATCTCATAATATTTGTAATCCTTAAGAATACTTAAAAACCAATCATTTATAATACTCTGAACACAAGTAATTCAAACAAGATTTATTTCATTGGTTTTCTTAAATATTCATGTACAATTTAAGAATTCCATGTAAGAATGCCATATATAGGCATATAATGTAAATAATACATGCATTGCGATGTAGGCATACAAAAAATTACATCATGTCTAAAAACATAGTATCTAACGTCAAGTGAATACATCATATACGAATGTATAATGCCAAAAATGTGTACATTGCCATATAGGAATACAAAAAAGTACATCATCTACAACATCATAATCATCTAATAGTCTCCCTCTCTTGATTTCTTTAAAGAAGACTCTCTTTGGGATGCCTTACTTATAGATGGAAATATCCTGAATGCCTTGAGTTTCTCTAAGGTTTGACTACAGGTACTACGCTCATAGCTCGCTTACAACCAAACCTATTCAAATACAAAATTTATTATAAAATTAATAATTATACATGAAACCAAGTTAAGAAACTCATGTCTTAAACTATAATAGAAAAATCATTTAAACATGCACTTACCACAATCTCATGGTCCTCCTTAGTTTACCATTGATGCACGATTGAGTCAGTGCCAAGTTCAGCTTTAAGAACAAGCATGCCAAATGATGTTTCAACACCTAACTTGCATTGAATGAATTAATTTCACAAAAATCACTCAAAAATCCTCCCTCGTTGTCTTGTCATTCTCCCTCATGAAATTGGCACTTCTTGCCTTCCATGTGGTGTTACAAGTCACATGTTGCACATATCCACTTGTCTAATTCATGCTTATATGTTTGTATATCTTTAATGAGGTGTATTTCATATTTTGACATGATTACTTAGTAATTAGGCATAACTATCTTAAGGAAATTACTTGGTATAGTTAAGGATAGTCCTATGAGTATTGGTGTGATAAAAAATCCCTTATAAATAGTCATTGTGATAAGACAAGTAACCTATATAGGTGTTTGTTGAGAAGTTTGTAAATTGAGTTTTAATAAAGTTAAGTCACCTAGAGTGATAGGTTGATTTTATGGGGTACATCTATACTTGAGCCTTTTAAGAGTGTCTAGAACCTTATAAAATAGGTCTCATCAAAATCTAAAGAAACATATAGAAAATATAACTAAATATTGTAGAGATAAGAGTGAGTGGATAGGTTGATTTTATGGGGTACATCTATACTTGAGCCTTTTAAGAGTGTCTAGAACCTTATAAAATAGGTCTCATAAAAATCTAAAGAAACATATAGAAAATATAACTAAATATTGTAGAGATAAGAGTGAGTGGATATTTGGTTACCCTATAAGCGATATTAGGTTGACTATCTATCCTTAGATTTCCCTCAATTTTTGTAATGGAATGTATATATGTATACAGTGCAAGTAGGTTAAGGTCAACAAAGGGTGCTATAGTCTTGTTGACACTCAATATTCATTTTATTGTAAGAATGAACCAAATGATTTGTAGAAGAAATTATGTAGTTTAGATTGACATAATAGCCTCCTCTTCAAAGAGAGCATAGGTTTTTTATCCTTTTAGACTATGCACATCAATATAAGTGTTGTGTAATAGGATGTTGACATGTGGTCATAGATTCTAACTCATTGGCCCAATCGATGAACCATCTATGCAAATATGTTAGGATAGGAATTTTTAGGTTAGAATCACCTTTTTTAGGTCTTGGTGGACCCCTGGGAGTGAAATTTGAAGTTTCTTAGAGGAATTCCTTAAGATAATTCACTCATCCCTAAGTGTGCAAAATGAGTGAACTTTTGTTATGTATTGCATGAGAATTGTGAGGGCTAAAGATGAACCCTCAGGTCCTACACATGTAAGAATGAGCCCTCTAAGAAATCCTAGAGGATTTAATGTAACTCATGATGAATGAGATGTAATAATGATTTTTCTCTCACAACCAAATCTCTTATAACATGGCAAAATTTGGTTAGTGAGGGCCGTACATTCTAACTAATCAGTGCAATCGATGAACCATCTATATGAACATGTTAGGATAGGTATTTTTAGGCTAGATTCAAGGTCTTGATAGACCTCTGAGAGTGAGAATTATAGTTGATCTAAGGCATCCCTTAAGATAATTCACTCATCCCTAAATTTGTAAAATCAGTGAACTTTCATCACACATTACACAAGAACCGTGAGGGCTAGAGATGAACCTTTGGTCCTACACGTGTAAAGATGAGGCTTCTAATAAAAGTCAAGAGTATTTTATGTAACTCATGATGGATGAGATATGGAAATGAGGTTTATCTCATATCCAAATCTCTTAGAACATGCTAAAACTTGGTCAGTGAGGGATGTATATTTTGACTCATTGGCCCAATCGATGAACCATCTATGCAAACACATCGAGATAGGAATTTTTAGGATAAAATCACCTTTGTTAGGTCTCAATAGATACTCGAGAGTGAAATTTGTTGTTGATTGGAGGCATCCCTTAAGAGAATTCACTTGTCCTCAAACGTACAAAATGAGAGAAATTTTGGTGTGCATTACACGAGAACCATGAGGGATAGAGATGAACAGTTAGGTTCTACACATGTAAGGATGAGCCCTCTAAGAAGGCCTAGTAGTATTTTATGTAACTCATGACATATGACATGTAATAATTATGTTTCTCTCACAACCAATTTTCTCAAAACATGCCAAAACTTGATCAGTGAGGGCCATAGATCCTAAATCATTGGCCTAATTGATGAACTATTTACATAGAAATGTCAAGATAGGCATTTTAAAGCTAGAATCACCTTTGTCAAGTCTTTATAGACCACTAGAATCAAAATTTGTAGTTGATCAGAGGCATCGCTTAAGAGAATTCACACATATTAGAGTGTGCAAAATGAGCAAACTTCCATCATGTGTTGTATGAGAATTGTAAGGGATAGAGATGACCCATCAAGTCTTACACATATAGGGTTGAGCCATATAAGAAAGACTAGGAGGATTTTATATAAATTATGATGGATGAGATTTGGTAATGAGGTTTCTCTCACAACTAAATCTCTCAGAACATGCCAAAACTTGGTCAGTGAGGGCCATAGATTCTAACTCATCGACCCAATCGATGAACCATCTACATAGACACATTGAGATAGGCATTTTTAGGATAGAATCACATTTTTTAGGTATTGGTAGACCCAAAAGAGTGAAATTTTTAGTTGATTAAAGGCATCCCTTAAGAGAATTCACCCATCCCCAGATGTCTAAAATAAGTGAACTTTCATCGCATGTTGCACAAGAACCATGAGGGATAAAGATGAGCCATCAAGTCTTACACATATAAGGATGAGGCATCTAAGAAATCTCAAGAGGATTTTATCTAACTCATTATGGACAAGATGCATCAATGAGATTTATCTCATAGCCAAATCTCTTAGAACATACCAAAACTTGATTAGTGAGGGCTATAAATTCTAACTCATCAGCCCAATTGACAAAACATCTATGTGGACACATTAGGATAGGAGTTTTTAGGTTAGAATCACCTTTTTTAGATCTCAATAGACCCTTAGGATAAAAATTTATAGTTGATTAGAGACATCCCTTAAGATAATTCACCTATCCTTGAGTGTGCAAAATAAACAAACTTCCATCACACATTACACGATAACCATGAGGGATAGAGACAAACCATTAGGTCTTACACATGGAGGGATGAGGCCTCTAATAAATCCCAAGAGGATTTAATGTAACTCATGATGGAAGAGATGTGTCAACAAGGTTTATCTTGTAGAGAAATCTCTTAGAACATGCCAAAACTTGATCAGTGAGGGTCATAGATTCTGACTCATCAGCCAAATCAATGAACCGTCTACATGGACACATTGAGATAGGCATTTTTAGGCTAGAATAACCTTTATCATGTCTTGGTATACCCTTGGGAGTGAAATTTATAGTTGATCAGAGGCATCCCTTAAGAGAATTCACTCATCCCTGAATCTATAAAATGAGTGAACTTTCATTGTGCATTGCACGAGAACTATGATGGCTAGAGATGAATCGTTAGGTCTTACATATGCAAGGATGAGCCCTATACAAAATCCTAGGAGGATTTTATGTAATTAATGATGGAAAAGATGTGGTAATGAGTTTTCTCTCACAAATAAATCTATTAGAACAAGTCAATACTTGGTTAGTGAGGGCCATAGATTGTGACTCATCAGTCCAGTCGATGAACCATCTACGTGGACATGTTGGGATAGGAATTTTTAGGCTAGAATCACATTTTTTAGGTCTTGATAAATCCATGAGAGTGAAATCTATATTTGATCAGAGGCATATCCTAAAGAGAGTTTAGTCATCCCCAAATATGTAAAATGAGTGAAATTCCATCACATGTTGCATGAGAACTGTAAGGGATAGAGAGGAACCATTAGGTCCTACATGTACAGGGATGAGTCTTCTAAGAGAGCCTAAATAAGAATATTTTCATGTTTGATGCAGATTTTATATTACACTTTATTGTTCTTGATCACCTTATGTAGGTTTCCAATATAAAAATGTTTTATTAACCTTCTGTGTTATTAAAACTATAAGACAATATTATAATAGTTTCAAATGATCCTTACACTATCAAAAATCATCCAATAACTTTTAATCATCTATAGCATGCACTGTTCATGTGCTTTCTTTAACCTTCATCATACTCTCATAAATCATCAATGCTAAAGTAACCTTTACATGGGGAATCAAATCCCAATGAATTTTTATTCACATCAAGATTTCCTTCTTTCTTATAAGACTCTTTTTCTAACCCTGTTTATGTATCTAAGTTCAATCCCTATGCTCACTTTATTGACACAAGTTTCTTTCTAGTATTAAGCCCCTACTAGCCCTATTCAAGATTAAAAATCCTTGGTTTGGAGTATCAATAGACTTTCAAAACAAACTAAGATCATTTCTTAGGACCTATTTAGGTTTACTAGCTCCAATATCCTCCATTTATCCACACTCCACATGCATACCCTATTTTTAAAACTATCCCAGACTTTAATTAGGATTATTTATCCTCATAATAGATCTACAATCCCAAATCCATATACAATAATGAAATTACTAACTTTAAACCATAAAAATCTCTTAGATACAGATAAAACCACCTTGATGACAATATTTGGCCTTTTCGGTTGGTGGTATATCTTTCTACAGCCCAAACCCTAATCTAGGTTTTCTTAGTGTCTGTATAGGCCCAAGAGGTCTAAAAAAAACATAAAATGAGTTTTATCAAGGTTGGGAACTTCAAAAAAAAATTAGGTCTGTATAAACATATGGGATCTCTAATGACTTGCATAACCTGATTACCTTCCATAAATTTTATATCTACAAAACTTAGAGAACTAGGTTCATCCAAAGCTTTGTAAACTTGTAATAAAAATAACTTAGGGTTTTAAATGACTTTTATAGATGCAAAAAAAATTTGAAGACATTCTTCAAAATTCACACACTGATATTCATGCATCACGCAAGGAATAGGTATCAAATTTTCTTTAAAATCTCTATCACGCACCTATAAATAGGGTTTTACCCTGTATCTTTGAATGTGCACACTTTCAAAGCATCCAAATGACTAAATTCAAATGTATGGATCCTTTTTAGGCTTTGAACTTAGTTTAGAGATTATGAAAACAATATATACCCTTATCACCAACCAATAAATGATTCTTGATTCATTCTCCATGTGGGAGTCTTGGACACACCCTTGGTTACAACCCAACTTAATATGCAAACCCATGTCATATGAGGGTCAAGGCATTAGGAACCCTATAAATTTTGAATTTTATGAACCTTATATGTTGCTTTTGGTGGGAAACTATAAAGTTTGAATTTTATGAATCATAGATACCTAGTAAATACTCCTAAGGACCAAAAACTCCTCTAGAACACCTTCTACCTTATTTCAAGCCAAAAATGACATCATGATGACATCCCTAAAGGGTGCCCCTACATCAATGTTTTAATGAAAGGATAAACAAAGAGAATGTGAAAAATGATTTGCTTAAGGTAGATGAAATTAATATAAATTGTTTTGGCTTCTCTTCATTTTAAGAAGATAATCTTCTACTCACGACACCAACCACATGAAGGTGGAAGCTCGTATGGTGCCATTAACTTAAATTTAAATTTTTAGTAAAAAAATTAAATAGAAATAAACACATAATCATAAAATAGTTAAAAATTAAAATACATTAAATCAAATAACTTTATTATATTAATTTGAAATAAATTAGATAAACTTACTAATTCAATCTAACATAGCTTCAGGATCAACTCTATTTGCAAGTGTTTCAAGAATTGCTTCATAGTTATATTCATGCACTTTCCACAAAGTTATATTGTGAGGATTTCCATGATATTTCATCATTTGAATAGTTGTAGCAATAACAAGGTTCAAATAATGAAGCACCATCTTGTGTGTTTCAAAGTTCTTAAATAGCAATTGTTTTGCTTTTTTATGACAATACCTATGAAGCCAGGTTCCAGTAACCACTATGGATCTGGTGGGATAATTAGATCTTCTCCATACATAACATTTGTGGTTAATTTTTTTTTCCTCTACACAATGACATAAGTAGTAGTTTGTTCCCTCATCATTGTTCTTAGGTGCAATTACTGCAAAAACATGCCTTGCATTTATTGTATAATCAAATTGTAAGTACATCTAGAAAAAAAAAATATCACTAATATCTAAGGTTGTATATTTAATTAAAGAATAAACTGTAACTATTTACACAAGATCTGAGATGCGATCAAAGTCAATTGATGATGCCATTTCATAATCCATCAATTGTTGGAGTGAATGGATACTCTCTACAAGTGATATGGGTTTATAATTCCATTCGTTAACCCATTATTTTGCCTCACATTTATTCCAAATTAAATTCCATACATGAGGAAAAAAAACATGCCATATCCCAAGTATAAATAGTCCATGAACTTGAATTTGAGCTTTGAATGGAGTGGAAAACATGATGTAGGTACTGTAATATAATCTTCATACATTTCCTTATGTTATTCCTCTAATAACCAAAAAAATCTTCATACATGAGAATGTTTATCCAATCCATGACAAATATTTTCATTACAATTCATAATACTTGTTGCATCAATCAAATTAGCATCATCCTTGTGCTTTGCCTTCTCTCTTTTAAGGGCTCTTTTTACACATACACCAACACCATCATGTTCCCATTTT
Source organism: Torreya grandis (assembly GCA_037957365.1). NCBI lineage: Eukaryota > Viridiplantae > Streptophyta > Pinopsida > Cupressales > Taxaceae > Torreya > Torreya grandis. The sequence continues at coordinate 898,809 of JARHVA010003079.1, forward strand.
CCATGCCTAGCCTCAAAGAAGCTCCAAAAATGTTGAATGCCATTCTTCTTATGCATTATGCTTAACCATTAAAACATTCAATAATTCTTAAACTGACCTACATAATTATCTGACCAAATTTAGTGTGTATCAAACATGATTTTTCTTGCATTCATATTCATATAAAATATCTCAAAACAACCCTAGACAAACTTTAGAGAATGCGATCTGTCATTGCTCATATAAAAATGTTACTCCCTCAAAATCTTTTTGTTGTCATCTATACTATCAGGTGCATGTCTAAATATTATATGAAAAAAAATTACAACTTGAATATAATTATAATATTGGGATTGAAACTCATTTTATGGTTTTAGTGTGTAGTTTTCAGCAAAATCCATAACTGAAATAATGGTGCCAACTGGGAAGTTATCCTTGCATGCTTTGAATTGATTATCTAACCATTTTGATTTGTGTGTGTGTCTTGCATATTGGTAGATAATATTCTTTTTGAATTCGAATATGAAATCACATACAAAAACTTTGTTCATAACCAATTCACATCTTGATGACCTTTTTCCATCTTTTAACACATACTTAACATATATATACTTCTTATAATCAACTAGTTTCTTTCCAAATTCATGTGAAATATATTTATGTAAAAAACACGTCAAATTTGACAAACCACAAAAACTATTACATGTTCCATCTAAACATGGTTGGAAAAAAATATTGTCCCTCATGTCTTTGATAGAAAAGACCTTGGATTAATTCTCTTGATGTTTTAGGCTAGGAAGACACCATACATTCCTGCAAAATCTCATCAGTATGTAAAGTACAATGTATATGATGAAAAAAATAAACATGAGTAGAAAATTCAACATGTACCCTACAAAAACATGTGGTGCATGCTTGGATGAGCTTAACATAGAAAGGCTTGCACATCTTCAATGACCTTTGGCTAATTATTAATTAGCCATTAAATTTTTGAATAAACTTTTTATAAAATTCTATTTGTGTCATGTCTAAAAAATGTTTTGCATGTGGGTCATGATTTTTTAAGCCTTTTCTTATTTTAACAACATATTTTACATTAGATGAGACCCTTGTGTTGTCGTGCCAAAAAATTTCAATCAATTATTTTGTTCCTTTAACCAATACCTTATCTTTTCATGGGAGTCTACCACGAAACACCCAATAATCTATGAGTGAAGAGTCATCAAGCCTTATTCTTATTTTTATGGAATTTATTAGATATTTTAAATTTAAATTCAAGGATTTACTTGTTTCACTAAGAATTTGAGCTTTAGATGTTGACTTACTCACTATAGATTCCATTATTATTCATCTTGCCACATTACTATCCTTATTCAGACTTTTATTGCCTATTGATTTAAATGTATTAAATAGATTATTTACTATTTTACTATCGCCCCCCCCCCCTCATGTTTAATTTTATTAATCCCAAATTATGCATCACATGGTGCATTTTTTACATTTTCATTAATTGAATAAATTATTGACATCATTATGTATGGCTTTTATTCTTAAATGCATAGTTCCATACACTTTGAGCATGACATTGAATTATTCTTTTTGACATTTTACCTTCCATAGGTTCTATTATTTTTTCATCTATTTCAACAAGATACTTTGGTGTTCATTTTATTATCCTTAGAGGTGTGGGTGTAGGAGCTATATTTTGTATTAAATTACATGGTGTTAACACTTCAACCATAGTAGGTACATTAGAGGGTTGACTAACTAAATTAGGGGTTATAGGAGAATTAAATTCCTCTTCATTAGGAGACACATGATTCGAGGTCATTATTTTATGTTGATTATCATCATACTCAAAAATTTCATTATGAATGGATGTTTCATTATATTGTGTTTGTCCATATGTTTTATCATTCATTACAAATTCATTACTTACATGCTCTACATTTTGAAATTCATCTTGCAACAAAGATTGACTCAGTTATCTTTTGGGGGGGGTGGAGGTAAATCCAAGAACAAACACACCTATTCTAATTCCACCCGTTAGGATCTTGCTCCTCAAAAAGAGCACAGTATGATTATCAAATATAAGCAATTGAATATGCGAAAATAACCAGAAACACAAGTAACTAGAATTCACCAATAGCACAGAATATGAGAGACAATACACTATCTTGTATTAACACTATACAGAAAAGAATACAACAAAGAGCCACCACACTCTTTCACCTTACAGAGATTCACCACACCTCAAGTGTACAGTAATTCTTCTCACACACACTCTCCTACACAAAAAATGGTCCCAACAACCAACTCACACACAAAATTGGTGTTCACCTCACCAACCAGTCAGTAATAACCCTGCCGGTACACCAAGCACTCTACAGCACTTCAAGCTAATCTCTCATGAACCTGCAACCTGCAATTCAAAGACCAAACTTACATGTAGATCCCCAATGAGCTTGCAACAACCTACAACTCACAGATCTTACAACTAGAAGGAACTCTTCCTTTCTATCTCATACATTAAACAATACATGCCAATGGGTCTATAAATAGATCCCTAACTCAAACAATAACTTAGACTCTTAATTTAGACAATTATCCTCGCAGCCCAAGACTCTAACTGGTCTCAACATGCAAACTCTTCGTTCACTTAACTAACTGTCCGTGAAATGAGCAATTCTGGAACACACAGGCGACTGATGTCAGTCCCTGCTTATCTAGTTCTACTGACGTCGGCCGACTTACTGCCGTCGCCGGTGGCATTCTGCACTGTTATCTACCGACGTTGGTCCTGCTGCCGACGTTGGTGCTCCTGGATCTCAGCAACCTTCTATTCCACAATTTGTGAAGGGTTGTAGCTTTTAGCTCCACAACCTAACAATCTCCCACTTGGAGATAAACAGCTGCAACCTGTACCTGTACACCGTCTAGTTTGTTCCCTTGGCTTTGTATCCCTCCTCAAGATCACTCTTGAAGACCAACCACCACAAAATCTGTGGTGCAAAACTTGTCATCCAAATTACCTGCCACATCCGAATCTACAACCATGTAGAAAAAGAAGTTGACCCTGCATAGCATGTGCACCTGCTGCTGGTCCCACTGAACTGCCCTTCAGTATTACTCTCCCAGATTGACTCCAAACTTGTGACAACTCCCACTGCTTGGGAAAACTCAGGTTTAGTACATACCATGCACTCAACCTCATTATGTGAATCAAGACACCTGTTCTATGAACTGTCTAACCATCGGCGTGCTAACCGGTCTCACACAATCATCCTGAAACAAAGTCAACAAGACCTCTATGTCTCTAGAACACACTCATGCCAAAGAATCTTGCTGCTCCCAGATTCTCCATGACACACACCTGAACTAGCTTTACCTTTAGTTCAGCAATACCTGTATATGTAACCCTGCAACAAGCACATCATATAGAAAATAGGATAATGTAGCTAATATTATCCAACCTGGTAAAGAGAAACACAATGATCAAACCTCCATTGCCCTGCAGCTAATACAAGATCATATACCCTGATCTTCCATCTCACGTATCCATTTCCGCTCTTCTTCATCATTAACATCCATTCGTCTCTCAGTGCTTACTTCCAGCTGGCAACTCTACCCAAAACACCTGTTTGGTTCTCCTCCAAGGAATCACATCCTCATCCATGCCAAGCTCCCACTGTTTCCTGAATCTACCTGTTCTGCTTCTTGAACAACTTCCTGGTCCTATGCCATAAGTGAGCAACAAGTAGTGTAAAGAAGGGAAATGACAAATTTAAGAACTTACTTACACCTTCAGTCCTCTATATGGGCGCTTGAGACTCCATGACAACTAGCTGTCCACCCAAAATTCGTCTCAGTAACCGATGCCGGTCACATCTCAGTCTACAGCCGACCGATGTCGGTTCCCTGTGACTACCTCCCTGCCGACGTCAGTTTCCCCTGGCCGACGCCGGTCCTTATCTACCCTGAGTCACCGACGTCGGGCTGCACATAGCCGACGTCGGTCCCTGTCTGGACACTGATGCCGATTTTCCTACCGACGTCGGTCTCTGTGTTTTTCTTGTGAGACCTGACTTTTTCTTGCGAGCTCCTTTTGGATCAAACTCTTGTCCAAATCACCCTTGCTCTGCTCAGAATTCCTCTGCACCTTGTGCTGAACTCTGTCCGTCACTTTCTCCTTGAAAACCAAGGCTTTCCTGTTCTTATCACTAACATCGGATTCCTCAAGAAACCTCACCTTCTTCTTTTGCATACAAAAACCACGATCCATGCCTTCCAAATCTGAAAGCATACTCTTTGACTCAAGAACAAGCATCTCCTTCTTATCTATGTGACCAAGCCTATTAAGCCACATCTCTGAATCTACAGTTGAAGTAGATAACCCAAAAAGAGAATCAGTAAAACAAGTAGATAGATAAAGCGTACCTACTTTCTTACCTCTAGCTACAACAAGTGTACCCTTGGTAACCTTCTAAGAGTCCGCTGTGAGAGTTACTGTGCAACCCTCTTCACCCAAACTTCTAACAGAAATCAGATTCCGCTTCAGAACTGGGACATGCATGACCTCCTTTAACACCCATGTGTCACCTGTCTGCAATTTCAGCTTCACTTTACCTTTGCCAACAATCTGACAAGGCTTTCCATCCCCTACACAAATTTCTCCAAAGTCTCCCTGGACATACTCATGAAAAAATTCCCTATGTGGGGATGCATGAAAAGAGGCACCTGAATCTAATACCCAAGATTCTACTTTATCCAAAGAACATACCAGAGCATCTTGTGCAACGTAACCCACAACATCTACTTCTTCTCCATGTCCTTCATGCTGATCTTCACCCGATTTGCAATCTCTCTTTAAGTGCCCTTGATTTCCACATTTTCAGCAGGTTATTCTGCCATACCTGGACTTGGATCTCCTGCCTGTTTTTGACCTTGATTTCCCACGCTCTGTCTTCTCTCTTGGCCTTCCTCTTCCTTCAACACTCAAAGCATCTCCAGATGATTCACCTGTGCTTTTCCTGCATATCTCTTCATTCAAGATCACACTCACAACATCATCCACTTTTAAGACGTTTGAAGGAGACACATTATTAGAAACTACCATTACCAAACCTTCCCAACTTTCAGGTAATGAACACAAGATTAAGAGAGCTCTAATTTCATCATCAAATACAATATTGACGGAACTTAACTAGTTTACCAAACCATGGAAATCACTAAGATGGCTATGAACAGATCCCTAGCAACCCCACCCAATGGTAAGTACAAATCTTTCTGATACAGATAGTCCTCAATCTGCATCCTCCATAATTGGTAGTTCTTGCCATTAAACTTTTCCATTCGTAGTTGACTATTTTCTGCCATTGCTCAACTCCCACTCAAACAGAAACCCTGTGAGTAACTTGTAATCAAAACACACTACCCAGATCTACACCAATCTGTTAGTATCCCAACCAAAAGCTCTGATACCACTTGTTGGGGGGGGTGGAGGTAAATCCAAGAACAAACACACCTGTTCTAATTCCACCCGTTAGGATCTTGCTCCTCAGAAAGAGCACAGTATGATTATCAAATATAAGTAATTGAATATGCAGAAATAACCAGAAACACAAGTAACTAGAATTCACCAATAGCACAGAATATGAGAGACAATACACTATCTTGTATTAACACTATACAGAAAAGAATACAACAAAGAGCCGCCACACTCTTTCACCTTACAGAGATTTTCCACACCTCAAGTGTACAGTAATTCTTCTCACACACACTCTCCTACATAAAAAATGGTCCCAACAACCAACTCACACACAAAATTGGTGTTCACCTCACCAACCAGTCAGTAATAACCCTGCCGGTACACCAAGCACTCTACAGCACTTCAAGCTGATCTCTCATGAACCTGCAACCTGTAATTCAAAGACCAAACTTACATGTAGATCCCCAATGAGCTTGCAACAACCTGCAACTCACAGATCTTACAACTAGAAGGAACTCTTCCTTTCTATCTCATACATTAAACAATACATGCCAATGGGTCTATAAATAGATCCCTAACTCAAACAATAACTTAGACTCTTAATTTAGACAATTATCCTCGCAGCCCAAGACTCTAACTGGTCTCAACATGCAAACTCTTCATTCACTTAACTAACTGTCTGTGAAACGAGCAGTTCTGGAACACACAGGTGACCGACGTCGGTCCTTGCTTGTCTGGTTCTGCCGACGTCAGCCGACTTACTGCCATCGCCGGTGGCATTCTGCACTGTTATCTACCGATGTCGGTCCTGCTGCCGATGCCGGTGCTCCTGGATCTCAGCAACCTTCTGTTCCACAGTTTGCGAAGGGTTGTAGCTTTTAGCTCCACAACCTAACACTTTGAGCATGACATTGAATTATTCTTTTTGACATTTTACCTTCCATAGGTTCTATTATTTTTTCATCTATTTCAACAAGATACTTTGGTGTTCATTTTATTATCCTTAGAGGTGTGGGTGTAGGAGCTATATTTTGTATTAAATTACATGGTGTTAACACTTCAACCATAGTAGGTACACTAGAGGGTTGACTAACTAAATTAGGGGTTATAGGAGAATTAAATTCCTCTTCATTAGGAGACACATGATTCGAGGTCATTATTTTATGTTGATTATCATCATACTCAAAAATTTCATTATGAATGGATGTTTCATTATATTGTGTTTGTCCATATGTTTTATCATTCATTACAAATTCATTACTTACATGCTCTACATTTTGAAATTCATCTTGCAACAAAGATTGACTCAGTTATCTTATCTCATTTGAAGACATATGTAAACTAAATTCTATAGAATTGGGCATGTTATTTTCATTATAAGTATTATCTGGTGTAGAAGAAGAAATTTCACCTTGCCTAGAAGCTCTTATGGATGCCCTTTTATTTGCTTGTCTTTTTCTTTCTTTTTATCTTTTCTCTTCAATTTACTCATTTGTTAGATATTTAATTAGTATTTTTTGACGAGTTCCCGACCCCATTATTTATCTTTGTCAAAATAAGACAATTGTAGATTTAAACTTGAAGAATTCTTAGTGATTCAAATAAAATAGACGAATAATTCATGAAATTCACATAGTTGCAACATAAAAACTAGTTTGTATTTTGAAAAAACAAAATAAATTACTCATTTTTGTGGCAAATGCAAAATGAATTCATGAATCACAAAGGGTGTGCATGTTTTAAGAAACATACACATCCTTTATGATCTATGAACCAACAACCAAATTCATTAATTGGTCCATTAGTGGTTATGAAAAGGGCGTATAGCCTTTGAAAAGGGTGTACACCCTTTTGATATTTACAAAAAAATATTTTCCCACTTTCCCTCCAATTTTGCCTCAATTTTAGGCCTGGGGGGTCTCGAACCTAGCCAAATTCTGTCATGGACCAGCCAAGGAAATTTATAAGAAATTTATGGTTTTTTTTTCCTTTGTATCGACACATATAATCATACAAATTTTATTATTTTAAAAAAAATATATGGGTTTGTAGAGTAGAAAGCGTAGTTTTCAAATATATAATTTTTTTGATGTTATAATATTATTTATAATTATTATTTAATTTATATATAACATAACTCTTTATAGTATATATACATATCATCACAAATTCCCTTATAACTTTTTAAATATTATTTAAACGCTTATAAAACTTATATCTCAACAATCTACACATTGTCAACTATGCTTTAAAAAAATTGATTTTCATGAAGTTACAGTAAAAATGTTATGTTCGTACACTTGCAGTTTCAATTTTCCAGTTGTCTTAAATTGTAAAAATATTTAAAAATTATATATATAATAAAAACTTAATTAAAAAAATTCTCAACAATCTTTGACATTTCACCTATCTATATATGAAATTTCATACAAAAATTCAATCATTTACTCAAAAAAAGTGTGTTCATACACATGCACTCTCCTTATCTTTTTACAAAAATGACCAACCTATTTTCATAAATGCAACTATTTTGTACTCTTTTATCATCTAGGTATTGGAAAAAATTATATATTTAGAAACTACATTCAAAATGACACAATTCAAGTTTTTATGTCATTGTCAAATTGATTTTTGAAGTGTCTATAAAATTCTCTCCAAGTTCACCTATTGTTATTTTTAGGAAAAAAGTGTCACTTTATACCCCCTTTTGTCCCCCAATATCATACATCTACCCTATTTAGCCTTTGTTTAGGTGCTTTTATGTTGTGCGATAGGTCTATAACACCATAGACACATAGTCATCCCAATCCATATGGCCAACATTGCATATTTTGTGAGGATTGTCCCTAATATTTTATTAAATGCTTCTATAGTGATATTAACTTGGGGTGATAGGAGTTCATTTTTGGTACACCACCATATATTTGAACAATAAGATCTGAACTATTTCATTGATGAAATGTGTGCCATGGTCACTAGTCAAGCTAAGTAGGCATCCATACCTCCTAATAATGTTTTTCCAAATGAATCTTGCTACTATGGTAGATATTCAATCTTTGATTGATGCTACTTCAACCCACTTGGTGAAGTAATCTTTGGCATCTAGAATGTACCTTATACCTATTTTCCTCATAATGGGAGTAATAGACCTAACAAAATCAATGGACCATTTTTCAAATGGTGCCTAGGAAAGGATGGGGATGAAGGGCATCTCATCCCAGTGGTTTGTTTTTTTAGTGTACTGGCAGATATCACATGTTTTGGTGTATTATTTTGCATCATGAAATAGAGTTGGCCACCACAAGCCTGATTGTAACACTTTTCACACCATAGAATCTCCAACATAATGGCCTCTAGAAATCCCCTCATGCACCTCTTGTAGTACTAAGTTTTGTTTGTCCTCTAAGACACATTGATGCATAATTTAATCATAGTTCAATTTGTATAGTTTACCACTAATGAGTTGAAAAGGGGTGGTGCAAACTATAAGCTACTTTTTTGCTTTAATTGTCATGGTTTGAGGTGTAGATTTGGAGGTCAGAAATGTAGTGATCTCTAACAAGTATTCTAAGATGCATTAGATCCTATAAATTTGTGTGTCAGGCATATCATCTTCAATTGGTGCTACTACATCACCAGATTTGATGTGAGATAGATGGTCTAGGCTTGATTTTTGTTTTTCAAGCTTCACTACAACATAAAATTGGAATTATTGAAGCAAAATGATCCATTATAAAATATGCTTATGTAAAATCAGCTTATTTACTAGGTACTTAAGTACCTCATGATCAGTAAAGAAGATAAAAGGGGTTACCAGCAAATATTTCCAAAACCTCTATAGAGCATACACCATAGCAAGTACCTCATGCTTAATCATGTTGTAGTTTTATTCTACCTTGGTTAGTTTCCTACTTATAAAAGAAATAGGATGATTTTCCCTTTACCTGGTTGTGTGAGAATGGCACTGATTGCAGTACCATAGGTATCAACATATACATAGAAAGGAGTTTCCTATTTGGTAAATTTTAGTAGTGGCACACATTTCAGCTTTAGCTTTAGGGTTTTGAAAGCATTTTCTTGTGTTGTACGCTAATATAATGGGCCATCATTTCATAAAAGTTCCTCTAGTAGCACCACAATCTTGGCACAATTCCTTATGAACTTACTATAATACCCACAATGCATAATAAAGGCATGGACATATTTCTACATTAATGGTGTTTAAAGATGAATTATGATTACAATCTTGGCTGGATCAATGGGTAGACCATCCTTGTAGATGATGTGCTTGAGCAATGTACCAAACAATGTTGCAAAAACACACTTCTTGAGATTCAAAAAGATTTGTAATTGTCAACACCTTTCAAACATTAGGCATAAATTTTCATAGTGATTTTTTACCAACCCATACACTATCCAATTATCTAAATATACTTGGAAGAACTTGTGAATAATTTTTTTAAATACGGTGATAACCACCTAGGACAAAAAAGGTTGGCACATTATTCATCCCAGAGGCATAACATTATGTGTAAAACATCCCCATTCAATCTCCAAGGTTTTTTTAGGCTTGTCCTCCTCCTCAATTTGGAATTGATGGCATCCTAAAAATCCAATAGTAAATGTGTATATATCACAACCTACAATTCCATACATTACTTTATCAATGAATGGAGTTGGGAAAGGGTCAGTTACACAAGTGACATTCAACAGTTTGTAGTCAACATAAATTAGAATGCATCCATCCTTTTTTATGTTGATTACCATAGGTATGACCCATTTAGATTTCTTCATTGGGTATATAACTTCTATAATTAGCATACCATCATTCTCAGTCTTGGCCTTGGCATGAAGATTTGGGTTCATCTTATAAGGCTGCTTTGTGATGGGTCTCATGTCATCAACTAGTTTGATGCTCATCTTCCTAAGGGATGGGTGGGTTCCTTTCATATCTTTATATTTTCATGGGAATAGGTCTTAGAATTATTTTAAGAGATCAAAAATACATCCCAGTTCTGTGTTAGACTAATAGGTTCTTGTTGAACACACCTATCTATTAAGAGGGGGATGTGAATTAGTAGATCTCAAAAACCTGATTTCTTATACCTTCCAAGATCAATGAAAAACAAATTCAAACTTAAACACATGAAATATAAATAACAAAATCACAAAATCACAACACTAGATTTATATGTAGGAACCCAAATGGAAAAACCTTGGTGAGAAAGCTACTGGAATCTACTATTCTAATCCAGCCTCACAAAGTTTATCTCACTGACAAAACCTCACTGGTTACATTTTAGGACACCCATCCCATGGAGACACCAATCACTTGTTTTAAGAGCACCAACTCTTAGGAAGCACCCACTCCCTATTCTGAGCACTAACCTAGTTCAATCTGATAGCACAAACCAATTAGACAAAATGAATTATAATTCTATTTAGATTCTTAAAAGAATCCAAGTCTGTTCTTTGTTTCAAGTCTTATCTGCAACTGCTCATTTATTTTTCAATGCTCTTTTGCATGATCTTCACTCTTCCTTCTCGCATACTCTATGTGTAGGATTTTTTGTTTGTAACACTGGCTTCTTCAAATTTTGTTATTACTACTCCATGCTTAGATGAGACTTAATCCATTTACTTATACAACTTTACTCCTCTCATTCCCAAAATGAATGCATGTTCATCTTCTCTTTTCCCTGTCACTTTGGAAATTTTAATTGAAAAAAAACTTTGAAAGTGACCTTTGAATATATATACGTGACTCATATGAGTAACCATTTTTACAAGAACTGGTTATATTTTTAAATGCTACTTCATACTTTTGTAATCAACTCACTTTGTCAGGTTCTTGTAAATTAAAGTCTTCACATTAATCTCTTCATCCTTGTTGGGTTTTCGAGAGTGCACAACTCAACTTACCTTGTTGAGCTCTCTAAGATGCAAAAATTATTCTTATTTAATTTATCTTTTGTCAGGTTTTCAAGAGTGCATGACTTAAACCATTTTCTTCTTGTCTCCCACATTGGTTTTTATTTCCTTCATAACTATCTTTTACTTAATGTTTTTAGATAATTGTTTTAGATTTTTTTTTTAGACATGATCTTCAAATAAAACTTCTAAAAGAATACCATTTTATCCTTTGCATTATTCTTTTGGTTTTCTCAAAACTTATCCTTCGATGTTTCTGAACAAACCTTATGTTCCTTCCAACTATATCATTCAAAAGATTTTTTGTGTAACTTTTGGGAAACTTGAAATAGTCCACATACCCTTCGGGGATGATGCAAAGTGCCCTTTAGAGAACTTACAATGGTTAACATGCCCTTCAAAACACTTACAATGGTCCAAGTTTCCTTCAGTGATGTTTGCAATGTACCCTTCAGAAAAATCACACTGGTCCACATGCCCTTCAAATCTTCGCACATATTTTTTAGAATTTTTGTAAAGGTTAACATACACTTCAGGTTTTTGAAATGATCCCTTCAAAATTTTTGAAAATATACCTTCAGGGAAAATTTAAGGATCAATTACCCTTCAATAATTTTCAAAGTGTCCCTTAGAAAAATTTCCCATAGGAATTTGCTTAAGGCCTATTGTATCAGAGAAATGTTGTGGATATTTTTCCCACAAGAAATCTCAAAGTCCAAACCATTTTTCCAACAAAAATTCACTTAAGAATAATTTGGGTTCTTCTCCATCAATTACTTTGGACTCTTGAATATAGATTACTTCAGAGATGCTAACAACTTCAACTGTGAGGACTTCAACAAGAAAGTCTTCTTTGAAAACCTGATGCACAGTTTTGAGACTCATTCAAGTTCTTTTGATAGCTTTACTCAAGCAATGGAAATACGTAGTGAAGTTGTAAGATTCTGATCTACCCTATTAGACCAATTCAGGTTTGTAATAATTCTCAACATAAAATCTTTAAAGAAGTAATGTCACCTTGGAACCCTGATCCACTTGTCTAGACCAAGTCAGGTTCCTTTAACAACTTAACTTATAAAATATAAATAAGTTAAGTTACTATGTATTAGACCCATTCGATTTCTTTAGACAACTTAACTTATAAAATGAACTAAGTAAAGTCATTACATTAAATTAATCAACATAGCTAGACCGATTTGGTTTCTTGAGACAACTTAACTTATAAAGTTGAAAGAAGTAAAGTTGTTCTGGAAACCTGATTTACTCACCTAGACCCATTTAGGTTCTCGAGATTGCTTTACTTATTTTATAAATAAAATTTATTTACAAGCTTGATTTGTACCACAATACCCATAAGAGTTTTTAAATGTTATTTACTTGTTTCTTATGAAATAAGTAAAAGTAATGGAAGTTCACAAACCCAATTTGTACTACAAGTGTCATTCAAACTTTTTGCATGATGTAACTTCTGCCTTATACAAAACATAGAAAATTATTGGTTCAAAAGCCTTCTTCAATACCACTAATATTTTATCATTAATGATTGCATTTTTGACATCCATGAAAACCTATGATATTAGAGCACTGAACCTTCTTCACTAAGCTTTTTGACATCAAAGCATCTCAAATTGAAAACAATCTCCCCCTTTGTCATTGATGGCAAAAAATATCCTTTGATGAGCAAAACATATCCTATGATGCAAGTTAATCACTATTCTACACCTATGTCTTATGCATTTCTCCCCCTTTGACATTAATGACAAATTGTCTCTACTAGTATGTCAACTAGCTCTCCCTAAAATACATTTTTTTATGTATGTCAAAGTTTTGATCCTTGAACTTGTCAGATGAAAATAGATTGAGAAACTCCCCCTTAAGCCATGACTCATTTTCTGAAGATCTTTTTCATCTAGTAATTAGAGATGTTTCTTGATGAACTCATCCTGGAGATATGTCTGATCACCAGAGATTAGTGATGTGGTGTAGGATCCACCACTCCCAAATGTTGTCTTAGATATTCAAATTGATCTTTAGACAGAGGCTTAGTGAAAATATCTATAATCTGATCCTTTATGTGAACATATTCTAATGTAACTTCTTGATATATAACCTTCTCTTTCAAAAAGTGATACTTAATTGATATATGCTTGGTCTTAGATTACATCACTAGATTTTTGGAGATATTAATTACACTTGAATTATCACACCGAATGTGAATTGATCATTTGAACTCTACCTCCATGTCTTTTAGTGTATGTTTCATCCACAACACTTGTGTGTAACATGCCACTGCTACAACATATTCTACTTTTGCTATAGACAAAGTAACTAACTTCTTGTTTTTTGCTTAGCCATAAAACAAGTCTATTACCAAGGAAGAATGCACCACCACTTGTGTTACTTCTATCATCTGTGCTTCTTGCCCAATCATCATCTGTATATGCTATCAAAATGAAATAATTACTTGAAGGATACCACAAACCATAGTCTAATGTACCTTTAATATATCTGAAGATTGTTTTTACTGCATTTACATGAGTTTCTTTTGGAGCAACTTGGAATATAGCAACCATGCATAAAACTTGCATGATGTCTAGTCTAGTAGTAGTAAGATAAAGTAAACTACCAATCATTGATCTATACATAGTATGATTTACTTCAAGAGATTCATCATTTTTTCTCAACTTATATCTAGTTATCATAAGAATACTAACTGGTCAGCGATCTTCCATTCTAAACTTCTTGAGCATCTCCTTTACATACTTGGTCTAGGATATGAACATTCCTTCATTGGATTGTGTAACATGTAGAGCAAGAAATAATGTAAGTTCTCCCAACATGGATATTTCAAACTCCTTTTGAATTGGATTTGCAAATTCTCTGGACATATTATTATTGTTGCCACTAAAAATGATGTCATCAACATAAAAAACTATGATCAACATATGTCCATTTTTAGATTTAACATATAGATTACTATCAACACAACCTTTGATAAATCCTTGCATTGTAAATACTAATCCAACCTTGAATACCATGCTCTAGGTGCCTATTTTAGACTATATAATACCTTCTTTAGTTGGAACATGTAGTCTTCCTTATCATTCAGCTGAAATCCTTCAGGTTGTTTTATGTAGACTTCTTCCTCAAGTGTTCCATTCATAAAATTAGACTTAACATCCATCTGATAGACTTTGAACTTCATAAAAACTAAAAATAATAAAAACATTCTAATTGCTTCCATTCTTGCTACTAGAGCAAATGTCTCCTCAAAGTCTATTCCTTCTACTTGGGCGTACCCCTTACAAATAAGTCATGTTTTGTTTCAAACTACAGCTCCATCATCACCTAAATTGTTTTTTAAAGACCCATATGGGTCTTGAATCTAGCTACCAGGTTTTATTATTTTCGATTTGACTTAGTTCCTCATCCATGGCCTTTTTCCAATTCTCGTCTTTGCTGGCCTTAGCATAGTTTTTGGGCTCAATTTTAGATAGTAAGGAAAAAATTACCTATCTTTTGCTCATTATTGCCCTACTCCTCATTTGGACTCCTTTAAAGTCTCCAATGATATGTTCCTTAGGATGATTCTTTTGAACGAATCTATGAGGCATCTTTTCATTTTTTGTTACCTCGTCTTCATTATCTGACGTTTCATCCTTCTCTTCTTATTTCACATCTTCAATACTGATCTCCTTTATGGGATCAGTCACTTCATTGATGTTCTCTTCAACTTTAACATGAATTCTCTCTACTGGCTTATGAAGTCTCTTATTTTAGCAAACATAGGCTTTGCTATGAGTGGAATAACCAAGAAATATTCCCTCATCACACCTTGACTCAAAACTACCTAGCTTTTTCTCCTTCCTTCAAATGTAGCATTTTCTTCCAAACACTCTAAAGTATTTGATAGAAGTAGGCTATCCATACCATAGTTTTTATGGAGACTTATCACTATTAACTCTCAATTGAACTTGAGTCAAGATGTATACGGTTGTTTGGATTACCTCTCTCTAATAACCATCTGACAAGTCAGCTGCTTTCAGCATTATCCTAGCCATCTCCTTAATGATCCTATTCTTCCTTTCAACCACTCTATTTTTCTATGGATTTCTTATAACTGTGTAGTGTCTTTTAATTCCATGCTTCTCATAGTACTCTATAAATTCATTTGAGGTGAATTCACCACCTTTGTCAGATCTGAGACACTTGATCTTTCTACCAATTTCATTTTTTACCATGGCTCTAAAGATCTTGAATCTCTCAAATGATTGAGACTTGTATTTTAATAAGGTTACCCATGTCATTATTATGTATTCATCTATGAACAACATGAAGTAATACACTCCTTTGGATCCTCTTGTCTTGGTTGGTCCACAAAGATTAGTATGAACTATCTAAAGAGGCTTTGTAGTTGCATACTCTTTGGTTTTAAATGAGACCCTAATATATTTACAAGATAGCATTATCTATAAGTTGTGTCTGTAGGCTTGATTATTTTGGGCATGTGTCTTACACACTTGTTAGAACTTACTTTGACTAGATTGTCAAAGTTAACATGACCCATCTTTTTTTGTCATAACTAGATCTCTTCAATATTTCCCATGAGATAACTTGTATCATTTTCCTCAATCAGATTATATATGTTAATTTTAGTCCTTTTTCATTGAGCAACTATTTTACCAAACCTACATAATTCATATCCTTCAACATTAAAGATGACTTTATACCCATTGTCATGCATTTGACTAACACTCAGCAGATTATGCTTCAGTCCTTTGACATAAAGAACATCAT
The DNA here is from genome assembly GCA_037957365.1 of Torreya grandis. NCBI lineage: Eukaryota > Viridiplantae > Streptophyta > Pinopsida > Cupressales > Taxaceae > Torreya > Torreya grandis. The sequence goes on from JARHVA010003079.1 coordinate 915,004, forward strand.
GAATAAGGAGATTAGAATCAATATTAAAGGTTCCTTTACCTCTAATTTTGATTGTAGTATTATCACCCAAGTTAATAGTTCCTTCTTTGCATCAGCTCAAATTGGTGAACTTACTCTTGTCACCGGTCATATGTTTTGAGCAATGACTATCTATGACCCATATATTTTTCACTTTATCATGTAAAGTAGTTTGAGCAATCATTGATTTATTATTCTTCTTCCATATCTCTTTGGGCTTATTGATTGTAGTTTTCTCTATTTTGTTACCAACTTGTGAACCTTTGTTTACTTTGGGATTTTTGACCCTTTTTTGCATTGCTAGACTTTGATTTGACAATCTTTGCCCTACAATGATTTGTTATATGTCCAAATTTATTATAGTTATAGCATATGGCATCTAGATCTAGTAGAGGAGAAAATGAATTCCTACTTAAAAATCTTATCCTTCTCTTAGGAATAACCTTACAATTAATTGATCTATGCCCAAATTAATTATAGTCATAGCAATAACCATAGGATGATGAATAATACCTAGTTATCATTATTCTTTGAGGATATATAATAAGTATCATGAATTTTGCCTTCTTTACATTCCTTGCTATTATGTTGCTTTTTGTAGCAACAACCTTGGTCTTTGTAGGAACCAAAATATTACTTTTCTTCTTCTCCTCAAGAATGTAATTTTCTTCCTTTTTCATTCTTGATTCTACCACTACCTTTAAATTTTCATACAAATTCCCAGCTGTACTCAACATGAGACTCTTGCATTTCTCATATCCAAGACCTGATCTTTCCTTGGAGAGCTTTTATGAACTGATCATTTCATCTAGTATGGCAGATCCTTCTTTCAATTTTAGACCTTCATCAATTTATTCATTGGCCTTTTTAATATTTTCTCTTAGGTCCATGATTTCTTCCTCCATCTTTAAGCATTCTAAGGACTTTGCTTTCAAATCAGATTTGAATACATCCTCTATCCTCTTTGCCTCTTCTATCTAAGTCTTCAAGCTCACTATCATTTGATCAGATACTTCATTTCTTTTGTTTGATTTCTCATTCTCCTTTTGACTAAGTTTTTTTTAATTTAGAATTTTCTTTCCTAAGCTTATCAATCTCTTTCAGAACATAGATGAGTTCACATTCCATATTTACTTCACCTTCTTCATCCTCCTCACCATCTAGGTTCTCTTCATCTTGACATAAAGAAGTTGATTCATAAGTCATGAATAGAACTTTGTTTTGTCCAACCAGAAATGCACTATCATGCTCATCACTTGAGGAGCTAATATTATCATCTACCGAGTCACTCTCCTATTTTGAGTACAACCCCTTTTTATTATTAAATAAGATTTTCTTCTTTTTAGAATAGGAATTCTCCTTTCGATTCTTCTCAGTTGAATCAAAATCTTCTTTATTTTTATGTGGACACTTAGCAGCAAAGTAACCTATCTTACCACAATTAAATCACTTGAAAGGTAACTCAACTTTGTATTTTACTGAGCCTTTCTTCAACTTTTTGATGATATTATCTTCTACATCATCAGCCTCCTCAGATTCAGAATTAGAGCTTCATCTTCTTTTGCTTGCTTATAAACTTTGAAAGTAGCTTCTCTCTTGGATGACTCAACATATCCCATCCTCATCTCATAAGCAATGAAAGTTCCATGTAACTCATCTACTGTGAGTTTGTTTAGATCTCTTACTTCTTCGATAGCAAAAATTTTAGAATCATTTTTTGTTGTCAGAGATATTAATACCTTCTTGATAGTGACTGCTTTGTCTATTATTTCTCTGGGTCCTCTGATGGAATTTACAATCTCATCTACTTTAAAAAGGTAATCCATAATATTATCATCCTCATTCATCTTGAGACTTTCAAATTGTCCCTTATGAGTTTGGAGCTTTGTTTGCTTTACTCTATCATCTCCTTCATATATGCTCTTCAATTTATCTAATATGTCTTTTTCACTTTGGCAATGCATCACTTTTACAAACTTATTATTTAACAGTCCACAAAGAATAACATTCTTTTCTTTGGCATTATTTTTACAAGCCTTTTTTGCTACTTGATTAGTCGAAGGAGTAGTAAGGGGTGTGTATTCAGTCACAATGAACATCCAAACATCAAAACCCAAAGAAGTCAAATATGTCTCCATTCTTATATTCCATAAAGCATAGTTAGTCCCATAAAACAATGGTGCCTTATTTGATGAATTTCCTTCAAGACTAGTCATTCTATGTTCAAATCCCAAGATTCACCTGAGTTGTTTAAGCCTTTTCTAGGAACCCAATGCTATGATACCAATTATTGAACACACCTATCTACTGAGAGGGGGGGTGAATCATCAGATTTCAAAAACTTAACTTCTTATACCTTACAATATGAATGAAAAATAAATGCAAACTTAAACACATGAAATTGAAATAACACAATCACAAAATCACAACACACAACACACAACACTAGATTTATACGTGGAAACCCAAAAGGAAAAACCATGGTGAGAAAGTTGTTATAATCTATTGTTCTAATATAACCTCATAAAGTTTGTCTTACTGATATAAATTCATTGGTTACATTTTAGGAAGCCCATCCCATAGAGACACCAATCCCATATTTTAAGAGCACCAATTCTCAGGGAGCACTCACTCCCTATTCTACGCACCAAACTAGTTCAATCTAATGGGACCAACCAATCAAAAAAAATGAATTATAATTCTATTTAGATTCTTAAAATAATCTAAGTATGTTCTTTATTTTAAGTCCAATTTTTAACTACTCATTGCTTCTTCAACATTCTTTTGCATTATCTTCAATCTTCCTTCTCGCATACTCTATGTGTAGGATTGTCTATTTATAACACTGGCTTCTTCAAATTTGGTTATTTCTACTCCATGCTTAGATGAGTCTTAATCCATTTAATTATATAACTTGACTCCTCTCATTCCCAAAATGAGTGCCTATTCATATTCTTGTTTCCCTATCACTTTGGAAATTCGCATTGAAAAAAAAATTTAAAAGTGATCTTTGAATATATATACGTGACTCATATGAATAACCATTTTTACAAGAACTAGTTATATTTTTAAACGATGCTTTAAAATTTTATAACTGACTCACTTTTTCAAGTTATTATAAATGTAAGTCTTCACATTAATCTCTTCATCTCTTGTTGAGTTTTCGAGAGTGCATAACTCAACTTCCCTTATTGGTTTCTCTAAGATGCAAAACTTATTCTTATGAAGTTTGTATTTTATCAAGTTTTAAAGAGTGCATGACTTAAATCAATTTTTTTCTTATGTCTCTCACATTGGTTTTTATTTCCTCTGTAGCTATCTTTTACTTAATTTTTTTCAAACAATTGTTTTACCTTTTTATTTCAGACATTTGTTTAAAGATCTTTAGACAAAACTTCCAAAAGAATATCATTTTGTCCTTTCCATTCTTCTTTTGGTATTCTTTGAATTTATCCTTTTATGTTTGTGAACAAGCCTTATGCTCCTTCTAACTATATCGTTTAGAAGCTTTTACATGTAACTTTTGAAAAACTTACAACAGTCCGCATACCCTTCAGGGATGATACAAAGTGCCCTTAAGAGAACTTAAAATGGTTCACATGCCCTTCAGAACACTTACAATGGTCCAAGTTCCCTTCGATGATGTTTGCAATGTACCCTTTGGAAAACTCACACTGGTCTATATGCCCTTCAAATCTTCACACATATCTTTTAGAATTTCTATAAAGGTTCACATACCCTTTGGGTTTTTGAAATGATCCCTTTCAAATTTTTGAAAAGATCCCTTCGAGGAAAATGTAAGGGTCAATTACCCTTCAGTAATTTTGATAGTGTCCCTTAGATAATTTTCTTATAGAAATTTTCTTAAAACCTATTCTATTGTAGAATGTTACAAACATTTTTCCCATAAGAAATATCAAAGTCCAAACCATTTTTATTGCAACAATTCACTTAAGACCAATTCAAGTTCTTCTCCATTGATTACTTTGGACTCTTGAATGTAGATTACTTTAGATATGCTAACAAATTAAATTGTGAGGACTTCAACAAGAAAGTCTTCCTTGAAAACCTAATGTACACTCTTAAGACCCATTTGGGTTCTTCTAATAGCTTTACTCAAGAAATGGAAATAAATAGTGAAGCCATGAAAGTTTGATCTACCCTATTAGACCAATTCAAGTTTTTAATAATGATCAACTTAAAATCTTGAAAGAAGTAATGTCCCTTGTAACCCTAATCCACTCATTTAGACCAAGTCAGGTTCCTTTAACAACTTAACTTATAAAATACAAATAAGTTAAGTTACACCATATCAAACCCATTCAGGTTCTTCAGACAACTTAACTTATAAAAATAAACTAAGTAAAGTCATTACATAAACCTGATCAACACAACTATACCCATATGGGTTCTTGAGACAACTTAACTTATAAATTTGAAAGTAGTAAAGTTGTTTTGAAAACCTGATTTACTCACCTAGACCCATTTGGGTTCTTGAGACTGCTTTACTTATTTTATAAGTAAAAGCTCTTTACAAACCCAATTTTCACCACAATACCCATTCTATTTTTCAAATGATATTCACTTCTTCCTTATGAAATAAGTAAAATTAATGGAAGTTCACAAACCCAATTTGCACTACAAGTGTCATTCAAAAATTTTCCATGATGTAACTTCTACCTTATATAAAACATAGAAAATCCTTGGGTCAAAATACTTCTTCAATACCACTAAGCTTTTGTCATTAATGATTGCATTTTTGACATCCATGACAAGCTATGATACTAGGGCACTAAACCTTCTTCACTGAGCTTCCTGACATCAAAGCATCTCAAATTTCCAATAGTTCTTAGAGTGGTAATTTTGTGTTCCCATTTTAAACTTATATCTACCTTTGTAGATTTTAATGGCACCCAATAGGGTTCATGCTTCTTCTGGTGTGAATCCTTGACTTGTTTTTTACCCTTGGTTGTCTCTACCTGAATGTGGGTAGGGTCTTATTATTCTAGGGAACTATCCTCAACTTGGCACACTAACTTTTATTTTCCTATTAAATTTTTCTAGTTGCATACTTTCCATGTGTCATCATCTTCATCACTAGTTTGTTGTTCATAACTTATTCTTAAAAATAGGTGACCCTTTTTTGCTAAGCATGTCCTTTAGGCAATCTTCCAATATTGTAGTCTTCTCAAAAACTGACCTTTGAACTACTTGTAATGGATCAATGATTTCAAGATTTTGTGAATAAAAGGAGAAGGTATGAACAAACTGCTTCGTAAGGGCATCCCAATCTACTATTTCATAGCACATCTCATTGATTGCGTACCACACCCACACTCAAGTTTTTAAGTTTTTTTAAAAGGCATGCACCCATAGATTTCTTGGAGAATTTTCACTAAAAATAGTCCACATCGCTTCAAAAAGATGTATATGTTTTATGGGGTTAGAGTCACCAGAGTAGGCTAGAATGTCTAGGTCTTTATTATTTTTTCCAAATCTAGTGCAAATAAATAAATTTAAATCATGCCAAGTTGGTAAGCTAGTATTCTATGTTGCCCACTAATGAATGTTAGTTTTCTTTAATATGTACACTAGTGCACCCATTTTATCCACCTCCTTTGGGATGCATGACTCAATGTCATAGACATAGTATTCCATAGGTTTACTTCTTTCATATCTTGGGAGTGTAAAACAATTTCCATTATTGAGGTAAAACACTCCCATTTTCTTTGTGTAAGAGACCCATCTCTTAGGATCATGATTAATATATATCCATCCTATCTTTATTGATTTTTGTGCCTTTACTTGTACCAAGTAGTACCATCAACTAGTGGTCTCAAATTCTTCCTTAACCCATCAGTCACAAACAACATCTATGGTGTTTGAGGTTGACTTTATATCTTCCCAAGATATGATTCATTGATGATTTGGTTCTAGAGTCTTGATGCCTTGTGTTGTGATGTTATAGATATGGTTGATTTCATCTTTGATGTACATGCTCTTGACATAGGGGGTCCTTGGTCATTTGAAATAGGTATAACTACCCTCTCCTTCCCATTCTCAAAGTTCATGTAGTGACTTTTGAAGTACATATCCACATTATTTTCATAAAACCATGGCCTTTTAAAAATTTCTAGGTAGTTGTCTTGATCTGCTAACTCTATTAATTTAAATTAAACCCAAAATTTGGTGCCCATGATATCTATAACTACACTCTTCAAAATTTTGATCAGATGTGCCTGAGTCTTATTGGCCATGAGGAGTACATGAGGGGAATGTCTCAAAGATAGGTGACCCATATTCTCCCAATTAGTCTTGATCAAAATGTTGACCTCGATGTATGTGTCTACAAGAACCTCATAGATAGACCATCCATCAATAGTGGCATACACCATGAGTTCTTGGTCATATTCAACATTATGATTATGTCACAATTATTGTGCCCTCTTTATGTGTGTCATGATGAACTCAAATTGATTTTAACCTATGTGATCTAGGAGTAATTTTTTCAATAGAGGCAACATACCCTTGGTCTATAGGAAGTGTAGGATATCATTTAGTTCTTGTACTTCAGCTTCTTAAGTATCTTACTTTTGTCAAGAGGTGGCAGCATGCTCTTTTACATCTTGTTCTAATTGGATCTCCCCTTATAAATTTTTGATTACAGTCATAGCCTACTTTAGTAAATCCTTATGGCATGTTGGGTCTAGGTATGACATAGCTTTTAGTTCAAGTCATATTATGCATTTTTTCAACCCTTATCCCCATACTCTAGGCATAACTCATGTACTAACACAACTGATAGCTGAGTGTTGAATCCACTGAGTAGTTGCTTATACCTTGACCACCTATGTGTGTAGGCTATGCCTTTGGGCTCTATTTTTCCATCTTCTACTCATACATGATCATTCATGTGCCCTTATTTGTGCTAGTCCTACCTTATGTCAACATTTTGTAAAGGTCAAGGCATTCTTTGAACTTATGGGGCCATTGATAATACCCACACATGGGATGTGCAGGGAAGTCATGATGATAATGATCTACTAAGCCACACTTATAACATGAGTGTGGTAGGAACCTTCTACCACTACATCCTCTGTATTTCCCTCTAGCACCTCATTATATCCTGAAGTTTGTATTATGTTAGTTTCAACCATCATTCCCTTATTTTGTTTATCCTCTGACTACTATTATATCTTATCACATGCCCCTTTCCATATTTTCATGCATTTCATCAATCACCCAAAAATCAATAGTGTTATGGGTGTAGGCATCACACAAATGACAATAGATGGTTGGGTTAACTTGGTTGGCATGCTAAAATAAAGGATAATTTTAGACATCATGTAATTCTCATCAGACTTTGCATTTTATAAGTAGAGTACACACATTCCTCTATGGGATGTTAGTTCTATTATGGAATTCTACTTCATATTCGGTACACCATAGTCCACTTCAAGCATCATATGCAAAGTTGGTAGTAATATTGTATAGCTATGAGGCCATAGATGCAATATGCACCTCCATAAATGGGCTAATACTAGTGTTTTCACTTACCATGACTCTAAGTGAAGCATCAAGAATTTCTCAAGGGTTGGTAAAATTCCTCATGGAAAGCACTCTTTGGAATGGCATGAGAAACCCCCCAATGAAACACTATGTATGTTGGGAAGGGTGAATATCATATGGAAACTTTGATAGGAGAGTTTTGAATTATACATCATATAAGTGCACGCTCTTTGAGAGTCTTTGGGTAATTTATTTTACCATGGTGATGTTTTGTTATTCAAACTCTGAGATTTCAAATTCCTTTAGGAATGCACCCTTTAGGGTATCATAGTAATCCATGGCCTATTTGGGATCAAATTTTTTGTACCAAGTGTGGATACAATCAAGTAAAGTGGTTGTAAACTAATTATCCTTGCACTCAGACTAGGTTATGCCTCATACACACCATTGGAGTTCACATTTTAGAACATGTTCTATAGCATTTTCCATGTTATGATATCTATGAGGCGCATAATCATTTCATAGTAGATCTATTATGGGTAGTAACTGGTATTTAAAGAACTTTTCCCCCTCGTGGTTGTCTTAGTAGTGGTCCTCCAACACCTCCAACCCCAAAGGTAGGTACTGGTTTCATCATTCTTGTTAGTGCAGTTGATGCCATTAGTGTTATGCTACTTGTTTGTGGTGTCAGACCACTTCTTATGGGTTTTTGCTCACCTTGCATTACTAACATCATCTGAGTTGGTACACTTGCATTCAAGTTCTCTTTTGGTGATCTAACACTCAATGGTCTGGAGGTAGTTGTGCTCACCTCCTTATATGAAATAACCTATTTAATAATAAAGTTACAATCTAAGTCTATAAAATATCTAATATCTAAGGCATTATTAGGGTCAAAAATCACTTATATACTATCTTCAAGTGGGGTATCCATCATGTGATCATGTGTTACAAGTTTAAAATGGGTAGGCATATAAATTGTATCTATAGTCACCAAATTATGTAATAACTTGATGAATTCCACACTTATGTAGTGTCGATCTTGGTCCATTGCTTCATTATATCTCTCATATTAATTCTATTATATTTGAAGAGATCCTTACCCATTTCCTTCCCATTTTATGTGGGTTCTTTCAACACTTCTAGGTTCTAGATCCTCCATCAATCGATGCCATCTCTTATTATAGGCTTAGCTTTTGAGATCTTGGGTGTCAATTTACTCATCCCATTCTATTATGCCTCACCTACACATTCCCCTCTTCCCCTTTGTGCAACTCATACATTAAATGATTTTATCCTTCCATCTCAAAATTTTCAAAACTATAATCAACCATTAAATTTTTGAGCTCTATGTCAAACTCCTTCATGAACATGCCTCTATGGTTGCACAAAAATTGGTACTTCACTTCCTCAGGACACGAATAAGTTGATACTATGAAATCAAGTACATAGAAATTTAGGGATCCTTACCACCATTTATCCACTACTCTAGTCCAAGTAACATCCAAGGTACCAAACCTCTCTAGGCACTCCTTTGTCCACTTGTGGTTCCTTCCATAGATTCTTCTTTTTTGGGTTGAATAACCAACCACTTGTACACATGCTCAGGTAACTCATAGAAAAAGGACCTATACAAAGCATTATATAGGTTATCTTGAACCCATTTTCTTTGATTTTATCCTTTCTAGGTTGTATTTTTCTATGCAAAAATATTTTCCACTTATTATAGCTAGCCCTCGATGTTTTTAAGAGAAAGTCTGTAAATCATTTTATCATACCATCACAACAACAAAATTTAACATGAGTCCTGATAATGAAACCAAAATGTTGTGAAAGTATAGGGGTGATTTACTACAACCAAGTGAAAATATGGATAATCCCTTTGGGGTCAACATTTAATCACTTAGCTGCACCAACATCAATCCACATAAGGCACAGGCCTTATGCACTCACTCAAAGTGCAGTTAAGAATGAACTAGGATCCATGTTGGGCTATTTGTGTGATGGCACAAGGCTTAACTAAGGGGACTTAAGCAATGTACTAAAAATGTAACTTGGGTAGATCCATAAGTGTAGGCCTTTCTTAGATTAAGCCCAGGGTCATATACATGCTTTGTGGGTCATAAAACTACTTTGGTTCAATTTACTCCCCATACTAAATAGGTGCACATTAAGTAGAGAATGGGTTTACTGGTAAAGACCTGTACTCATCCTCCATGTAAAATTATGATGATGTCATAAAAATTATAGAGACTCCATTAAATTAGTGAAACCAAAAAAACATATGAACACATTCACATAATTCAATCAAAAGTGTGACATCATAAACATTCACATCCCATTAGCAATATTATAATATATGCAAACTAGACACAATTAAGTATGTTTTAATTCAACACCATTTTTCATTGTTCAAATTCCATAACAAGATTTTATATTAAAATCATAATACTAACAACCCATAGGCTCATAGATGAGCTTAGGCACATACAATTGGAGTTAGAGTGGCTTCAATTCTATTTTTAAGCCTTAATGGCCACTAGAGAAATGTTTATAGAGGATGAATTTAAAGTCATTTCTCCATATATTCATTGTTTTTCTCCATCTCTCCTCATCTTCTAGTTTGAGATCCTTATATAAGCCTTCAGGAGCATCTTTACTAGGTTGAAAGTTACACACTGAGTGTTGAGCCTAAATTCTATCATCATAACCACCAGGTCCATAACTTTACGTACCCCACACTACACTTTCCATGTTTCTAAAAATATTTTGATGATGCCCTGAATATCTAGGAGATGGTAAGCCATTCACTAGCTTGTATAAGATTTACATTGCATCCTCTAGCTGGATACCAAAACCATTAGGCTAACCACTTGCCAAAATTATCCTTTCACATCTAGGTGGATATCAAGGTTGTGAAAATACTCCACGAATGGGTTAGGGGCCCAACATTCACCCTAGGAATCAAAATTATGGCAAACATTTTTATAAGCACAAGGGTCAAATTGTTATGTACAAACACAAATAATATCATCCATTATAATTCTCTATCATTCTAAAATACTAAGCCAATTTTGACTCAAACATCATCAAATGCTTCTTGCCTCCACCTATGTGCACCTACTCCCACTTGTGCTTATGATTAACCTAAACTATCAGGTGTTGAGTCTCACTAATCACACAAAATATATGTAATCTAGACCATTGATCATTATTATTAGTAACATTCCTTATGACTTCCATGATAGACTTTGGTCCCTAGCTAGTCCCCATCCACTTTATTAACACTCCAGCTAGAAATTTTGTGTTAACCTCTATTATTTCCTTAACCATTGTGGTTTGCATTAATGACATTGTTGTTCACATTAATTGATGTTATTTTATTAACCACCCAAGGTAAGTGCATGGAGATGGAAGATAATTCTATGGATATAACCCATAACCTAATTATGTTAATTAATAAAATGATCATGTTATTTAATTAATACAATCATATTATTTGAATCTAGGCTTGGGATTTCCAAGCCATAACATGATCACATTATTAATGTGATCATGTTATTGACATTTAAAATAACATGATCATGTTAATAATGTGATCATGTGTGTCAAAAAAATAAAAAGGGAAAATTGAACACAAAAATACTCATTTTGCGTTCAAGTTCCCTCACTTTCCCATACCTTCCACAATCGTGTTTTGCTTATAAGACTCCAAAGAGTGTCAAAAATCTACCAAATTCATCCCACAGACTTGGTGATTGAGGATGCCACTACATAGGAGAGGTACGTGATTGAAATATTCCCTATTTAACCCTATTTTTTCATAATTTCCATTGTTTAACCCTATTTTTTAATTGTAATTTGTTTTTTTAATGACCTATCTTGATAACCCTCCCAACCCTCCACATAACCCTCTAGTTTTTCCTCCTCCTAACCCTCCACAAAACCCTATTGTTTCTCCTATCCCTCCACCTAACCCTCCTACAGTTCCCTAAAACCCCCTGGCAGTTAAGAGGTTTTGATTGACAACATTATGGGGAACAAACTTGAAATTGAAGATTTAATTGATAAAATGAGGGATCCTAATTTGACCAACCCCCACTACACCCTGCTAGCTAATTCTTTATAGATCTTATTAGGTCAAATTAACTCTATTACAAGTCAAATTGATTCATGGACCTCATAAAGGGATACTTGTAGGGAATATTATGTTGACAAGTTGTCAGCCCTTCAAGTCAAGAATTTGGATATTTCAAAAGCTAACATTTGCCCCTTTTTATCAACCCAACCACTAATGCCCCATTTCCTATAACTACTAAATGTTTTCCTATCCATCACTATATACATAACTTAATCACAACCAATTTTTGGGATTGATGGTAGATGGTCTTTGACTATGCACCATGTAACAACCATGAGGTCATGTTATAGTTTTTGAGGAAACTCTCCTTAACCAGATTCCTAATTATTTTGATTTTAGTGAGTTTTAGGGTTGAGGAAAAGGCTTTGTGCATTATTAACTAGGTGCACATCATGCACCTAATCATCCTGCATGGATTCATATCTAAAAGCATATTGAGCCTAAGATCCCCTCCATCATTCAATAGGTCATGGAGATAGACACTCTCCATGTTCTTAGTTCATTCGTTGATACATTCATTCAACATATGAGTAGGATTTCATAGAGTGATGTTACAAATATGCCACATGTTATCTGGCCTCAACCCCACCCTTGAAGCTTGTGTGGGGTTATGTGTAGAAGACCTTATGATGATGATGGCATCAATGGTTTAGATGGATCAGATAATATTATTATGAGTGATGAGTTTTTGGCATGCAAACATCAATCACCACATAGATGCAAGCATATTTTATATAAATGTCATGTTAAATTTAAGTTATATTTGAAAAATTAATTTATAAGGTAAAAATTAATTTACATATAAATTATATATATATATATATATATGTCTTTTTTTATATTTCAAGAGGTGGCAGTTCATCATCATTACTGATATTTACATCATTTGATTTGTCATGACCATTATTTACACATTCAGATCCAGCTACTAGGCCATCCACGACTGCATCTGGCTCTGTTAGGATGACACCATTTACCTATATAGAGGTAAAAATCATTTACATATTTTTTTAGGACTATAGTTGTTTACATATATGTTTTTCTCTTTGCATCTAATTTACTTATCTTCTTAAGAATTAATACAAAAATAACACAATGAAAAACATGAAAGTCATGAATGGTCTTATGTTGGACCATGATTCCTTGGGAGTAACATCCTACAATGTTCTTACACTAGTGTATTTTTTTCAAAATTATGTACCTTATTCCCAAGGCCAACTAAAGTTATCCTAAGATATAGACTGTATTTCTTTGGCTCATCCTATATGTATCTCATGTACTAAAGCAAGGTTAAAAAACATGCATTATATTCCTTTTTAGTATTGGTATTTTTATAGAGGTTATGGAATGCTTTTAATTTATCATTTAAGTATATATCTAACAAGTAGTGTTGTCTTTCCTTGAACATCACCTAAGTGACTGTGGGCATATCTAAATTCATAATTATTTCTTGATAGTCCCAACACAATTCTACTTTATCTAAATGTTGTAAAATAAATAGCATGTCCATACTATTTATTGAATAATATCTTATCCCAAAGTACCTTTTCATACCTATTATCTAAGTATGAGCTTCCCTAACAAATATTCATCCATTGAATTTAAGACACTTTTCACTTTATTTAGTTTGCAGGTAATTCCATCCAAGCTTTGATGTGTGTCATCATTATCATGAGCTCCCCCAGTGGATGATATTCCATTTAATATATTGGTATCTCTCTCTCTTGTTGAACATTATGTTCATAATCACACTCATGGAATTATTTTATTCTATTCCTTAATTTTTCCCTAGAGGCATCCTATCATTGAGTTTGCTTAGCACTACATGCATTTCCAAGTTAATGGGTATCACAATTACAACCTCTTCTCTATCTATAAAAGATTCCCTAGGTAGCACAACTTCAATATAAGGTTTTTTTTCTTTTCTTCATATAGTTCAATCATGGTTGATATTTTATACCTATAATTAAAAGATAAAATATGGTCATATTAATTGTACGATGATAAATCATTCCAATAAGAAATCCAACTTGTTTTTAACATAGTGTAATATAGAAAGCATGGTTGGTTAAAAAGGCCAAAATTTTTGAACCATGATTTGAAACAAACATGTAGCACCCTCATGTGTTAATATAAACCTAGTTACAAATTGTTTATTATTGAAAATACAACATGATAGCATAATAATATAGAGTTACACACATTCACACACTAACATTTTTCACAATTTTTTTCATGAAAACAACCACAATCAATCCTATCAAATTAATGAGTGGAATAGTTGTGTTATAACTATATTTAGTCACTGATTAAGGATGTATACATTGTATTCATATATTTTACCCATTAACCATATTGTTCATTTTATCTTTTTGTTACCTAATGTCAATACACTATTTTGCAAGAAATCTATTACATGCTTCTAAGGATATGACATTATTTATGAAGAAAACATGAAGTACATTTTGCCATAAAATATTTGAATCTTCCTTATGAATATACACCCATTTTCATAGTGGAAGCTATCTTGTAAATGATAATATCCTATTGAATGGGAGTCTTGTTCATATACCTCTTTCCCAAATACTTTCCTAATAATGAAAACTACAATTCCTATGACCATATTGCATCTAAAACCATAAGGACACAAACTTGACATGAATTCACATGTAGCATAAATACTTCCTCATAATTGATATGGGTAAATGTGAACAATCCCATTTCTCTCTTTTCTATCTATATTTGTGCACCCAACATTTGTATAAGATCCATGTATATCAATTTAGTAGTTTTAGGAATATTAGGGTATTATTCCTAATTTAGTAAAGGGTATGAGTATTAAAATAAATAAATAAATAGACAATAATTAATCTACTAATTTGTGTAAATTAATTGCAATTAAAACTTTTCTAAAAATAGTAATTAGGAGAAGAAAATAAAACTTAGCTAGAAATTGATTGATCCAATTGAGATAGAGGTTGGAATTCACTATGAAAAACTAAGACACTACCATAAAATAAGATCTCAACTTAATTTTATGATTGTACAGGAGTGCCAAAACTAGATAGTATTGGAATTGGTGCTATAGTCCACCTCTACTTTTATTTTCCTAAGGATCTAAGCTTTCTATGTTTTTTTCACTATGTCTGTGTGACCCTATCTATGAAGTTTCAATAGATGGAAGTCTGTATAGCTCCCTATAGAGTATATTATTTCTTAAAACCCTATATTTTATTATATATTGACAAATTTTGAGAAAGAGGGTGGGTTAGTGTGTGTAAGATGCATTGGATGTGCTTCACACCCCATGTGTGGGCACACTGCCTACATACCAATACTCTGAAGAGGCATCAAGCCATTTATTGTTCTCCCACTTGATGTGCTTTGTGTAATTATATATATGAAGATGAATAATGATAAACTATATGTGCTTGAGGTGGATATGGATTAGTGTAAAGATTTGAATGATCTTGTAAGTGTGTTGGCTGGTTATATGCAAAGAATAGGGAAGATTACTTGAGTAGTCTTACTTGCTTAGTGATATTTTCCAACCCCTTCCAATTGATATTTAAATGGAATTTTATAAGGATCTATTAGTCATGAGTTGAATTTACTCATGTTAGGCTAAGAAGGATAAGGATGGGGAACCAAAATAAATTAACTATTGGATCCAAAAATGGACTTGGACAATAGCACTAAAAATAGAAAAGAGCGGTACCATCACTATAGTCTAAGTGTGATGCTACTATCCTAAGTGGATGAGACCTAGGGGAATTGATTTGTCTTGGAAAGAGTAGTCTGGGTCAGCTGAGACCAAGTTTTGAGGGCTATGAATTATTTGGAATTAGTGAAAATAATCCTAAGAGGGTCATGAAAGCAATCACAATGGACCTAAGGGTTGGGTGTCATTATCCATGCTCAAGTTACCAATTTTTGCATTTTATATGACTATATTTGCCCCCCTTTATTCTAGTGATGTAATAAATTGAAATACTAAGATAAAGTAAAACTATAAAGCATACCTAAACTTACCTACAAGGATGAAGCTCATGAAGCTATGTGATGCTAGTTGTGCATAAAGAGAGCATACTAAGAAAAACAAAAGAGTAGATCAGTTCTTACTAGATATGTTATATCTAAAATAAGAATGTACAAAATTGGGTAAGAGAGAGAGGAAGAGAAAGGAAAGAATACACCTCACTAAGAATACAAACCAATACAAAACTTGTTGTGATGTTGAGTGATGTTAGATTATGCTGAGTAATGCTAGAAGGTGTTGTACCAAGAGTAATATCATGAATGGATTTGAGTGCTCAATTCCCCAAGAGTGGCTCAAGAATGCAAAGGTTATCCCTTTGGATCCATCATTTATAACTAAGTGAATCTAGGTGGTCTTGTGTGTGTTGATCGATGCTTGGACTATGTGTCTAATCGCTTTGAATAGGTGGCTCAAGAATACAAAGGCTAGCTAGTCCTTTGGCTCTATCATTGCCCTGTGAAGTGAATCTATGAACTTATACTAGTATGAAATGTATGTCATATGAGATGGATCCTAAATCACATGAATCTACTATGATCTAACAATGTTGGCATGGATAGCCGAATGTATGCTGGAAAAACATGAAAATAATTCAAAAACACAAAATATATTTTGATTGTATGAATAATCCATGATTTAAATTTCTACTACCATGCCATAATTACATTTACTATTTTATGCTTATTATTTGTCGATTTATCTGCATTACCATTCTTCACTTGATCTTCTTTTAAGTGTGTGCAGTGACATATAACTCTTTGATTACTTTAATCTACCCATTGAGGGGGCATCTTACATCTACATCAAGACACATATCGATATGCATACCCACTGGGGGCATCTTCTACATAACTACACCATCCAGGTTATGTCATTTCTACACCACACATTTTAGTTATCATGTTGATGTACATTACTTACTTGCTTACATAGATTACTCTATCGACACTCACTAGTATATAACACTTGTGTATTTATTATCATATACCTTGTATTTTAATCACATGTCTTGCATACTTTCCATATTTCTTTGATTAGTTATATTTAATTATACTTTTAGTTCCTTACATGATTTATTTTCTAGCTTAACATAGCTAGATTGTTTGCATTTCTTAGTTCTTATTTGTCTCTTGTATGTGACTCAAGACATTTTCTAATGTAATTTGATTCTATTCATGTGTGTGCCTTAGGATATTTTCCAATGTCCTTTGCTTGTACTCATCTATATGATTGTGGCTTCCATGCCAATTTTACTTGTTTCAGCTATATGTGTATGTGGCATTTGAACATGCCTTGTATACCTGATTTTTAGTTTGAGTGACGTGTGCTTATATCCATTTTTTACATGGCCCCTTGACCATCCTTGTATGCTTCTTGCTTCTTTCCTTGTGTGCTTATTAGTTGTTTGCTTCTCATTGTTTGCATTTCCATGATTCACATCATACATTTATCTTGCTTTCTTAGATGCCATGATGGACATCATGCTCCATCCCTCCAACTAACAAATAAAAACTAACCATACTTTCATTTATATTTTAGTACATCACACATGTTATTACATTGTTATATCCATCTAGGCATACCCATGTTGATCTAACAATATTTCAATATAAATCATGTTATATCTTGAGATACCTTATTAATTATCATTGCTATGTCATGTATCTTTGTAGAATAACACACTTGTAGGGCTATTTATTATAAGGGTAGTCATTAAAAGGTCTTCATTCCTACCTTTAGAATAGGGAACAACAAATAAGGGTCTTTTATCAGAGATCAGAGCTCCTAACAGTTGAAACAATAGTTTTTAGAACACCTAGAATAACAACCAAACATTGAAATAGTTAGAATAGAATAGGCAAATAATAAAAAATATAGGATAGTTACCAAAAATTATCCCTAGACAATAGCACCCAACTTATAAAATAAAACCAATACCACTTGTGTCTACTGTTGGTGTTCCTATCCAAATAACAAAAAAACCAAATTTTCCAAAAATAGATACAAAGGTAAGTTTAGTTATAGTTTTGTCAACTACAGTTTAGACCATAATCAATAATTTTAGTACAATTTTTATCATAGAATATAGATATAGGGGGAATCATGAATGACATGATGGCTCTCAATTCTATTTTTAGATAGGGCATTTGGTATAAATTCTAGATTAGAATCTATGTTTCAGACACCATTGATTAGGGGAAATGTGCATGGCACATTTGTTTTATTTTCTTTTTGAGTTCAACAATACCCATGCATTCTCAATAGTTACATGCCTTATTCCATCTATAGATGGTTGGCATCATTTTGGAATGGCTTTCATACATGCTTAACTTTATGAGTTTTAGAGTTCCTAATTTCTTGAGTGGCTTTCGTACAAGCCTAGTGCACTAGTTTGGAGTGGCTTTCATAAAAGGCTAATCTCCATCTTTCATAAAAGGCTAATCCATAGTTTTCAAATAGATTAGTCATTATCACTATAATCTTACCTTAGCACTTACAACACTATATTGAGTCCAAAAACTACTAAATATATATCCCCCAAGTAACTAGAATCCACATCCAATCCAACACCTAATGTCACCTGACTAAAAATCACATCCACAGGGTGCATAGAATATGAATAAAAAATGCTCTAGATTTTCAACTTACCTCTTTCTCCATGTAGCTATGGGTCCTCAACCATGAGGAATGATAAACCCATTAAGTGCTAGATTTTTATCTGATGAATACATTGAAGATGGAGATGACTCTTGACTTATTCTTGATGATGAGATCCATATATCTCCAAAAAAACATTATCCTAAAGTCTAAAAAATGATAGATAACATGTAGTACAAAGAAAAGGGGTTGGGTAAAGATGAGCAAGACTATCTTGAACCTATCATGGTTTAATAATATCCAAATTATTTTGGATTAGGGTACAAACTATATGATGATAACCCAACCAGTCTCATTGTGGATTCTCTTTTGACTATTGGGTCATCTCTCCCTGACAAGGACATTGAAATAGGTTCCATCTATAGTAATTTTGAATAGCTCACTACCACCAATGTTTTCCCCAACACCACCATCTCCACCATTAATATTTCCCTCCATTATACATCCCTTATAGACTGGGACTTGAAATAGGAACCTTCTTTCGATATATAGGAATACATAGGAGCCAAAGATTTTATGCCATTTGGTGATCATAAAAAGGTGTTTTTATCAATCTTTGTCAATCTAAATATTTTGGGGAATAACAAAAATCTCATGATCAAAGTAAGGATGAACAATCTGATGAAGAAGAGCCTTCCAAAGAGTTAGATGAACCCCCCATATGGCTCATTCACATTAGAAGATTATTTTGACATTGATACTAAACTTCCATATTTCTTTGCCTCTAATGTTCCAAAAATGTCATTACCCCCTTATTTTCAAGAAAAATCACCTTCTCTTATTGAAGTGGTGATAAAATTTAACATAGGGATAAATAAGCATTCCAAAATTGTGAAATTGGGGGCATATCTTACACATAGGGAACATGAAGTCATTATTGAGTTGTTGAAAGAATTCATTGATAAATTGGCATGGAGTTATGATGACATGCTAGGATTATATCCCTCTTTGGTGGTACACTATTTGGTCATGCATCCAGATGCAAAACCTATTTAACAAAAAATAAGAAAAATGCACCCCAAGGTGGCATTATTAGTCAAAGAGGAATTGTAAAAATTCTTGGAAGCTAGATTTATCTGCTCAATAGATTATTTAAATTGGATTTCTAATATTGTTCCTCTATGTAAACCATAATCTATAATCAAAATTTGTATAGAATTTTGGGATATCAAAAATCCATGTCCAAAAGATGACATCCCCCTCCCTAACATTGACATGATTGTAGACTCGATAGTAGGATATGAAATGTTTTCCCTCATGGATGGCTTATTAGGTTATAATTAAATCAAAATTGCACCTGAGGATCAACATAAAATAGATTTTATTACCCCATGGGGAAAATTTTGTTACCAAGTCATGCCATTTAGTCTTAAAAATGCTAGGGCAACCTATCAACTAGCTATGACCATCATCTTTTATGATATGATACATGACATTGTCGAGGATTATGTAGATGATATTTTGGGGAAGTCTTATTTATGATCAGATCACCATGTGGTCCTAAGAAGGATTTTTGAAGTGTGACACATATATGTATGTAGGAGTAATTGAGTATGTGGTCCACCAATATGGAAGTAACATATGGATGCCAATGAGCCAATAAAATATGTAAGTGTTGAAATTATTTTTGATTTTTTTGAATGTTTTTTATTTATTTTTGTATTTTTGGAATTTTTAGAGAGACTAATCTATAATCCTATCTAATGGATGATCATAGGTATCTCCCCCATTCAGTGCCTTTCAACCTTAAGTTGGATATTTTACATTATTTTCATCATGATTGGATAGGTTGAAAAGGTACATATCATGTTCCTCCTCACATTTTGCATGTGTAGTAGAAGAGCTGGTGCTATCATTTGAAATATATATTAATTTATCTTCATGAGAAAAGGAAATACCTTGTTGATTTGGGTTAATTATTGCTTCCATTTAGTACATCCAAAGAGTTCCTAGTATAAATGCATATGGAGATATGGTAAGCATAACCCAAATCCATGTTTGAATCACTTTAGGACCACAATAAATTGGTATTATTATGTTTCCCAAGGAATATTTCCAACCTCCTTTATTTTTTAATTTTATTAGATTGAATCTAATTTTTTGTAAGCATCGTACATTGCAATTAGTTTTTGTTGTGTAGGATCAATATGGTGATGCCAAAAATAAGCACCACTATTGTATAATGTAATTTTTAAATTGTGTTGGTGTGGATTATTTTTGTTTTGTTCACTTTGAGATTCTTGCATAAGGTGTGGACCTTGGATTGGCCCCATGTTGAGTAACATTTAGGAACTGGTCATATAGATATTAAGGATACCACATTATTTTTTGTAATGTTCCATAGGTAATCTATCTCCATCTTTTATGTGAGGGATAAAGCTTTGGTATTTTGAGGGAGATATGTTAATTTTTTTTTTGAGTAATTATGAAAGATGCATATCAATACACATCATTATGTAAATGGGTGAATGATTCATATTATTTATGCAATGTCCTTTTATTTAATAGGGAAAGAAGGCCTCTACTAAAGATAAATTACAATTTTAAATATGAGGGTCTAAATGCTCAATCATATGAAGTACTTTTGAACTGGATGGTATAATCTTAAAGGGAATCATCACCACGTTGTTTAAAATTGTGAAAATGTTATAATATAAGTTTTATCATCTTGTGGATATTAAAATACATTAATAATTCATCTTCTAATTGTAAGAGAATGCTTAAAAAACTCTTTGGTAGACTATATAACCAATTTTGAGCCTCATCAAAAATAATCATATGGAAAAGTTTTAGCAATAGTTTGTCATCTTGTGACCATTGACCAAAATAATGTATATAGCTAATCATGTGGTCGAATGGGTCATTATTTATCAAAAAGAGAGGTAAATTTGGTAATTCAAATTTTTTTGGGTAAGGATATTCAAGTCTACATTGTGCAAGATGTTGATTATTGAATGGGGTAATATGTTCATGACCATTATGGAAAGCCATTTATATTTTGAGTATATAAACTTGATTTTTACAGTCCCTAATAGTGGTAATCATAGAAATTAGATATTCCATGGGGATAGAGGTGTTTTTCATAGGTGTTATCATTGGTTGCAACACACCACCTCTTTTAGATCTAGGCATATGAGTATCATCATCCTTATGTATAACAAGTGCAAGTTCATTATCATTAAATTTAGGATATTTTGGTAATGGTATGGGATATTTGAACTTTGGTACATTTGGTGTATCATTTTAATAGTTTATACCATTTGAATAATTTGTTTCAATTTCCTTTGGTAAGGGTATAACAATTTTAGCTTTGGAAAATTTTGGTAAGGACACTTTCTTTTATATGGCATTTGTTTTAAATGAAGGTAGGAATGAATAATCACCCTTGAATAAAGGGATATTATTTATAAATGTAGGCATGTTGGGTGGTTTAATGAATTTTCTTGAAGACATTTCCCATATCCTACCCCATCTCCTTGAAGGCACTTGGCTCCATCAAAGTTAAGTGTCCAAGTTTCTTTGTAGTTAAATATTATAACTTTGGGCATTTAATCTATGATGACTTTGGATTTAGGTTTATAGACTACATTTTTTGGCTCTTCAGTGGTTTGTGCCTCAAGATCAACTGTGAAATTAGTATTTGAGAGAAATATATTGATCAATACATTTGATGAGAAAGACATTTTTATCCAGAAGAGTGTCTTAAAGGTGACTCATTTTTTGGGATAGGAGTGGTAGTAATCCCATCAATGATCTCTTGGACTTTAACTAATTTTATTAGTTGTTTACACATCAACCATAATTTTTTTGTGTAGTTGTCAAAAAAAATTCTTATCAAATGAATGATCCTCTTGGTCATATGTACCCATTTCTTTGGTAAAATGTATATGCTTGATTCATTGGTAATTCATGGATTTGTTTTAATAAATCAACCCTTGCCTATTTGTATTTTTATTTTTGAGAGATATAGGGTTTTTGATACCTTTATCATATTTGCCCAATCCTTAGCCTTGGTATCCATACTTTTACAAGTATTGAGTGTTAAACTCATATAATGGTGGCATAGGAAGCATGGTTAAATTTTATGTATCCTGTATAGGATGGATCAATGTATCTCTTGAAATGTTGGGAGTGTGGACCTAATTATAGGGATAACATATGCCACCATTTAATGCTTTATATTATATGCTTTATCACTTGGGAGAAGGTAAGAGTAGTGAATTTTGATTCCTTCCTTAAGGGAGATTTAAAGTGTTTCATAATCATAGTCATAAAATAAATCAATATCATCCATGATAATGGAGATGAAAAACACAATGATAACCAAGTATTAAACAAACATAGGATGACATCAAAAAACCATAGAAAACCTAGGGTTTTATATGTTCAAATATCAAGTTCACCAATAACCCTAAAATGAAATGTGGGGTATGTATCTCACTTTAAGTTTAGGGTTAAGAATATAGAAATGAAATGTCATAATGGTGATAATTAGATCTATAGTAGGCCAATTAAATTCTAAACTTAGATATAAGAATAAACCAAATTTATTATGCTGAGATAGTCTAAATATGGAAAGTACAACTATGCTAGATATATAAATGAAAAAGAATAAAAGTAATTATCTTGTTATGATGTTAATGCAATTCTAGATCTAGAACCAGATGAAAGTAGGTAATAAGGTAGTTTTGGAATAATTTTTAGATTCTGGATAGGGTGCCTTTGGTTATTTAGATAGTTGCATCAACATTAGATGGTTATGTCAATGTTACTATCTAAGTCAAATGATAGTGTCCTTTATGTAATATCTAGTAAAATAAGATGTGACCACTTGAATTATTATTGGTTTGGATTCACCTTCACTTTGGTGCATTCAAATCTGGGTCATGTACTATTTCTCCTTATGAAATGGAAAAACCTTAGCTTTCTATCTTTAATGTGACCTTGGGAAAAAATGGGTTAGTGGGCATACAGTGTTGAGCTAACCCCAATGACCTTGATATTAAAGGATGTTGCCTACATATCTAATACTCTGAAGAGTGCCTCAAACTATTATGATTATCCCATACATGTTAGCTTGTGTGTGAATCATGTAATGTATGTAAAGCAAGTAAAATAATGACCTAGCTCATAGCTTGTAAAATTGGGCTCTTAGGTTGATCATTTAGTACTTTAGATTTGTATATGTCTTGTACCTATGAATAGTATGGAAATAGGCAAACTTTGATAAATTGAATGCTTGATAGAGTGATTTTTGATAAGTGTCTTTTTCTCTTTGGTCTTTTCTAGGTTTCATAGGTGAGGAATGAATGAGGGTTGATTTTGTATTTATATCAATCCTATCAAGAGATAACTCACATAAAATTACTTATGCCAACCATTACAATACCTTTCATCTTCAAATTGGATTACTTTCAGGCACTAGACACTTCCACTGGGGTAGAATAGTAACGTCAATGTTATTATTTATTCTAGATGTTAGTGTCTAGGGAGTAATAAAATAGGTACATGATCAAAACTTGTAGATGTGTAAGATAAATACATTTTAAACATTTTGGGCAAGATAGAATCTTTGTGTCATCAATATAAGACTATTCAGACTAATATATAGGATAAGGGGCACAAGATAGAACCGATCAAAGAGAGTGTATAACTAAGAGGAACAATCAAGGTCTGAGTTTTCCAAGTGTATGAAACAGAGGTGCTACATAATCACAAAATATCATCTACATGAGTGTGACAAATTTCACCTGATGAGGGTCTTATTGGTTAAGGCAATGGGACATATGTCATTCATGAGTAAAACACCAAGTCCAATGCCATAGGTATTACATTTAATAATAAATGGATTAGAGAAATCATGCATGGCCAATACTAGTTTAGTGCACATTACTTGTTTAAAGATATTAAAAGCTTGTTCAAATGTTATAAACCATACAAATGATACTTTATTTAGCATAGTCATTAATAGGGACATGATTTTTCCATAATATTTGATGAATTTATAATATTACCCCATTAGTGTGATAAATCCATTTATATTTTTGAGTGTCCTAGGTTTCTATCAATTTTTCATAACCTAAAATTTTGTGGGGTCAACACAAACACTAGTGGATGAGACAATATGTCCTAGGTACTTGATATTATGTTTCCCAAAATAAAATTTGGAATTTTTGGAACATAATTAGTTTTTATCAAGTATTTTCAAGGCAATTTCAAGGTGGTTGATGTGTTCCTCCCAATGAGAATTTCATCAAATAAAACCATAATGAAATTCTAAAAGAAGGGGTGGAATATTTTATTCATTGAGCCTTGGAATTTGGAAGGTGCATTGGGAAGCATGAATGGAATGACTAGGAACTCATAGTGACCATCATGTGTGTGAAAAGACTTTTTGGGAATATCGACCTCATGAATGTAGATTTGGTTATATGAAGATCACATATCCATCTTGGTGAAAAAATTGGCCCCATGGATTTCATTTAGAAACTCCTCAATTACTAGGGTGGGAAATTTAT
Source organism: Torreya grandis (assembly GCA_037957365.1). Taxonomy (NCBI): domain Eukaryota; kingdom Viridiplantae; phylum Streptophyta; class Pinopsida; order Cupressales; family Taxaceae; genus Torreya; species Torreya grandis. The sequence continues at coordinate 939,887 of JARHVA010003079.1, forward strand.
TCTTGATGGTGAGCTTGTTCATTTTTATAAAATCAATACAAAGATGCCAGGATCCATATTTTTTATGGATGAACAAAATTGGGAGGAATATGGGATAGTGTTGTGTCAAATTACTCCTACTTGTAGGAGGTCGTAAACCATATTTTCAATCTTGGCATTTTAAAGAAATGGGTAGTGGCAAGGTTGAATGTTTAGGGTAGACTACCTAGAAAGTGTTGGATGTGATGGTCTTTAGGTTGATGAGGTAGAAAACCTATTGGTTCCTTAAAAATGTTACATTCTTGGCCCAAATATTTTATAAGTCTGTTGGTTAGATAAAATTAATTATGGAACTAATGTGAAGATAGAAGAGTTTGGCAATGATTCTATGGGAACCATTTTTTAGAAGTTTATCCATGTGATGAGAGTTGATTCCATGGGATTACAAAAGTGGAGAAAACCTTTACAAACAAGGAAGGGAGTTGAAATTATATAATACTCCTCCTTAATAGAAATTTACTTTAAGAGGAATTATAAAATTTTAGAGAATAAAGAAGATAAGGTGATGCCAAAAGTTGCAAGGATGAAAGTGTGATCAATAGAAATCTTCAAGAATCCTCTTCAAACAATGTGGTTAATTTGTAATGGAACACATAAAAACAAGGAGTAATGATCTATAAACCTATAAAATAAGCCAAATAACACCAATCTTTCAAATTAAGTAATTTTTATACTATAAATACAATATACATACATAATGTAATAAAAATAGATGTATAAGAAGACAAATTTGAGCAAAGACAACTTCCATCAGAAAGTGTGTAAACTTGCACGAAAATAATTTAGTCAAAAAGCTATAAATAAAGCATATTTATTTTGTAATAAAAAAAGGAATGCATAAAGAGATTTAAGTTAATCAAAATGGATACAAAGAAGATATGTCACTTACAAATTATATTCTACATGAAGTATTAGAAGAATTATTGCAAGAAGACATATTAAAGTCTATAGAAGATTCATTTTATTTAAGAATCTAAATAGTTTTACCCTTAGAGGTAGGAGATTTAATTATTTTCCAATAATTTAAAGTGTCATGTATGGATTTAACACAATGTTTTCATGGATGTAATTTCCAAAATTTATGTATATGATTCCCATTCTTTCCATAATGCGCATAAGTTTTAATAGTTTTAACCAAAGCATGAGAATTAAAAGTAGTGTAATCAAAATAAATTACATTTAAAGTCATTTAATGATGAGGAAAATAAGATTTTAAATTTGCATTAGGAGTAGGTTAATTATTAAAACTAAGACCTTTACAATTTGCATTAGAATCAAGTAAAATAAGTTCAAGTATACTAGATTCACACTTATTATTGGTGTTCTAGATTTGTACCCTAGTTGAGTAGAAAGTTTTTCAAGTCTTTTACTCAAATATAGTCCAACATGAGACTGATCCTAGGCTATTTTTATCCTAATGATGGATCAGAACTCTAGATAAGGCTAACTTCCTTTTATATCTATCACCTACACTAAACCTAAACTAGCACTTACTTGGAAAAGGGAGAGAGATTTGACAAAACATATAAAAGCATGTAAAAAAGGGGTGATGAACCAATGATTTAATCACTCACAATCACATAATACACATTATGAGACACTTTCAAGACCAAATAACATCAATCTCACATAAATATTTTAGCATAAGGCATTAATCAGTCACTAAAATAGCAAGAGAGGGCAAATATCCACTTTTAGGCTAGATAATAAACTATAAATTGCACTTATAATGATATGTAAGAACTACTAAGCACTTCTTAAAGGTGATAAAAACTCAAACATAAGAAAGGAACATACATTCACTTAACTATAATGCATGAATTTATGGAACACACTTCAATCCAACTTAGAAAAAAAGATGGAATTTAGTCTTCATTACATCAAAAAGGTGTCACAGTACAAATTTTGGCAAAGTCTGGTCATACCAAAAAGATGGATAGAGGGATATATTTTAAGTCTTAGAAGCTTGTATTTATAGAAAAGGGAAAGAGAGAAATATCTTTGCATTAAAAAAGGCCCAACCACTTTTGATGGATTAGCACTCTCAAGGATGATGAATCAAGATCTTATCAAGAAGGCACAACTTCAAAGGCCTTGTAAAAGAATTGAATGCTTATTATCCTTATCTATCTACCTAGTGTCTTCTTGCAACTCCATGATATCATCTACTTGGTCTGATGATGAGGATCATGTCTTATAATTGACTGAATTGTGCCACATCTACTTTAGGTGGCCAACTATACTTGAAAATATAACAATGATGATAAGTAAGACATGTATTTATGATCTATATTTTCTCTTATATCAAACATAGGTCCACTATAGGTTAAAACCAATCTTAGATCATTAATTTTCACATAATCATAATATATATGAAAACCTATAAACTATTTGACCTTGCTTCACAATCATTAGTCTTTGTATTAGGTCCAAATGACCTATTTTACCTATATGGAGCTCTACTAGAAATTCTTGGTCCCACTAGTTCCATCTAGATCATAATCGAGCTCTAGTTATTTTGTATTTACATGCCTAGGTTAAAAACTATCATATTGACTTTCATCAAGAACATCTAGGTTTGCCTTTATTTGATTGGCCATAAAAAACTAACTCAACCCATTTTATTATGTCCAACTATCTTTATTCTTATTGGTCCCATAGATTCTACCAACTTATTGACTCTACTCACACCATTATATCCTTACTATTAGAATACACTTGAGTCCTTAACTTCTTACTAGTTGATCCCTTTGATATGTTGACTTGATCACACACCATCATATCAAGATGTATGATCTCATGCACACCATAGATCTACGTGGTCCCACTTTCAAGCCAATTCTTGTGTTCCATTGAATCATGATGTATGAGATCATGGTAATCATTGATTTAGTTTAGACCCATCCTTTTTTTAGTGAATGCACACCATTAGATCTTGGCTTGATGATGTCACACTGTTGAATCATGTCTAACTTTTAGATCTTTAAAGGCTTTAACCTGGGGACCTTTTAACTTGTTTGAATTTAGCATGGATCATTAGATCTTGTGTGTTAGTATGAGGGATCATATAGACCATTAGATATCAACCAACTTCAAAACAATTAAGGAGATTTTAAATTGAAATGGTTACTTTCCTTGGTTTAAATTTGACATTTGCATGAATGTCTTATTGACTTCTTGAATTGATGCATATTGCTAGATATTTTCTCGGATTGAACACAAATCATCAATCTTGAACCTATTTGAATATAGGTGGTTATTTCTTGTAGCCTAAACTTTGACATCTGCATTAATGTATTTTATGTTTACACGATTGTCACTACATATTTGAAAACTAATGATCATCTTTTGTGTTTGAATTTGACACTTACGAGCCTATCTTGGACTTTTTGAATTCAAATGGTTATTTCCTATGAACCTTATTTTGGAATTTTATTTAGGGAACCTTCCTTGAAAAAACCTTTTGGAAACCTTGAATTGGAACATTTTCTAGATAAATGACCCTTTGGGAAAATGTTTTGGGTTACTTTGTTGTGAAAATATCCTTCGAGCCTTTTGAAAATGAACCACTTTCTTGTAGAATGACCCTTCAAAATTTCTATTTGGTTCACTTTCCAAAGAAAAGATGTCCGTAGATATTTTTGTATCAGACCACTTTATTGTTGAAGAGACCCTTTGAGAAAATTGTTTGGATAATTTCTTGAAAGAAATGACATTTATCCTTTTTACTATGAACAATTTCTTCGAAATAAATAGGTCTTCAAGAAAATTATTGCTAAATAATTTCTCTGAGAGAAATAGGTCTTCATATTTTGCATTAGTCATTTTGTCTAAAAGATATATATGCCTTCATAAACTTTGTCTTGAATAAATTATCCGAAAAATCTAAGTACTTAACCAAAAGAGTCCCAAAAGAAATGAGCTTAGTAAAATAAAATCTGGAAGGAATTTTCCCAAGAGAATGAACACTTAGTCAAATAAGGGTCTGAAAGAATTCAAGTAAAGACTTAGCCCAAAAGTATTTTTGTACTTAACTTTTCCAAGAATTTTATATTCTTATAGACTCATGCTTCATCTATTTCTTGATCCTTAAAGGCTTGAAATAACTATGAAAATCTGAAGCTTGTGCATACCAGTTCATTAGAATTTGATAAAATACACTTTAAGAAGCTTAAAGTGTTTCAAAAACTTTGCACTCTGCATGATCTTCATTTGATTCATATCTACCTCCTTGTGATAATGAGTCACTATTCAATCAAGATATGGCTCCTTCCACTGAACTTTGGGTCTAGGCATTTTTTGGTATGTAGACCAAATTTGGTCAACATCTTTGGCGACTTGGTTGGGAAACATGCTTGTTATGCTTGAGAATTCAAACCATATACATGACTTCTGACTCATAATATATAATACATGGATCATTTACATTTACTTCAAGGCAAATTCTTGACTTGTAAAGACAAAATGATTACACAAAATAGGAAAGAAACAAACTAAAGTAGGGAAACTAACCTAAAAATTAAAGATAGGTAAAATATTGAACAACTGTGAAAAAAGGAACACTTACTTAGGACCAAATATAAAATAAGCTAAATAATTTTTTAGAAAACACTTATATAAAAAATAATAACAACTAACTATGTACAGGGGACTTAAATTCCTTAATATTAATGCTTGAGATGTATCACATTGACTAGGTTAGGAAGCTCTTCACCATTCATCCTTGCGAGTTGGAAATCATTATAGGACTTGCAACTAGAGACTGTATATGGACCACTCTAGAGAGAATAAAATTTTGTATGCTTTCCTATTTTAGCTTTCTCCTCATCCCATTTGAGGACCAAATTTGCTTCTTGGAAAGCTCTTGAAGAAGTTATTTTATCAAAAAATCTCTTTGTCATTGTTTGATGGGCTTCCATAGCCAACATTAACTAATGCCTTGTCTCTTCTATCTCCATGAGCTCAGCATATCTTATTTTCATTGGCTCATTATCCAAAAGCTCAAGCTGGTGCATCAATTCTAAAGTAGGAAATTCAAGAGAAATAGGCATTCTTGCTTCCTTACCATATACTAGCATGTATGGGGAGTTGACAATTAACCTCTTATAGGTGATCTTATAAACCCATAGAGATTACTTTAGTTTGAGAGGCCATGATATTTGATTATCTTCTATAGTCCTTCTGATGATTTTTAATAAATTCTTATTAGTTAATTCAGTAAGGTCATTACCTTATGGATAATAGTTTGATGAGGTAATGAGAAAAACACTATGTTGAACTACCCACTTGATGATCTTAGATCTTACAAAATCCATAACATTATTAAAAATTATAGTTGAAGGGACCCCAAATCTGGTAAGCAAACCTTCACAAAAGCACAAAACACTAGTTTCATTGGCTTCTTTTAATGCTATTACCTTTGTCCATCTGGTAAAATAATCTATGGCAGATATGATCCATTTGTGCCCTAAGATTTAAGGGGGATTGATAAGACCGATAAATTCTAATCCCCATTGGATGAAGGGTTGATTAACTAAAACTGGTTTGAGAGGTAAGGTTGTAAGCTTCACCTTTTCAAAAAACATGGCACATTATCTACATTTCCTAGTCTATGCATGGCAATCACCAAACAAACTTGGACACTAATACCCACCTCTCATGATCTTATAGATTGTGATCCTTGCTGAGTAATATCCTCCACCATGTCCATCATGAAATTTATCAAGTAACTTTTGTGTTTGACCTGGTTCTATGCATCTTAGTAGCATGTCATTGAGATCCTTTTTGAACAATACATTATCAATAAGGAGAAAAGGAAATGATTGTAACATAAAATATCTCCTCTTTGAAGGAGTGAGATGAGATGGATAAGCACCATCTTGTATATATCTTACCATATCTTAGAACTATCTGGAAGATGAGGTATGGTCATTTACAACTTCTTCATCACTTGACACCATAACCGATTCATTAGACTCCTAAAAATCTTGGGCTAGATGTTAACAAAGTCCTTTGACTCTCACCAACTTTGTGAATTTGATCTCATCATCATATTTCATGACTTTGGTTATCCAACCAGCTCTCTTGTCATTTATATCTTTGTTTAGAAGAAAATATTTGACACTTGAATGTGTTACCATCAAATGCATCTTATTGTTAGATAACAAGTACCTAAATTTTTTAACAGACCTTATAATTGAAAGAATGTACTTCTCAACAAAAGAATACCTTGTTTCATATTATTCTAAGCCTTTACTAAAAAAGTCTATTGGCTGATCTAAAGTCTCTTTATTTTGCTACATGAGAATACCTAAATTGTGTCAATGTTAGCATAGTTGTATAAGAAAAAACCATTTTTAAATTTAGGGTTCAGGAGTCTAGGAGCCCTAGCTATAACTTCTTAATCTCTTAAAAAATCATTACTCCTTCTTTATATCAACTAAAACTCTAACCCTTCTTTAGCATGGTTTTGAGTGGCCTACATAAAGTAGTAAAAGTTAAAATGTACCTCCTTATGAATTTTATCTTACCTAGAAAGGTTTGCAAGGATTTCTTATGCTTAGGAAATGAAAGTGAAAGATTTTATTCTATCCTATCAAGATCTATGCTTGTACCATTTTTTGAAATGACATGTCCAAGAAGCCTACCTTCATGAATAGAGAAAACACACTTTTTTGGATTCAAAGACACTCCAAATTCCATGCATCTTTCGATCACTTATCTGAGATGAATGATATACTCATCTATACTATTAGATAATTTTTTTATGTCATCTAGATAAACAAGAATAAACTTGTTGAGGAGACCCAAAAATGCCATGTCCATAGCCTTATTAAAAGTGGCTCCAACATTAGATAAACCAAAAGTCATATTTTTGTATGCAAATTTCCCCCACTTTGTGGTGAAGGTTTTTTTGTACTGGTCTTCTTCTTTGACTAAAATATGGTTATATCCATTGTAGCCATCCAATAAATATAACCTTTTTGAAACTGCTACTAACTATAAATTTTTTTCCATTGATGGCAATGGATAGTGGTCTTTAAGACAAGACTTGTTCAAGTCACAAAAGTCAACACATAGCCTTATTTCACCATTCTTCTTCCATAATAGAACAAGGTTTGCCACCCAAGTTGAGTGCTTAATTAGAAATATTATAGCTGACTCAATGAGCTTATGTATTTTAGCTCTCATTAGAGGTTCAAGCTTTGGGCTAATTGGCCTTTGCCTTTGTCTAACTGGCCTAGTCTCGCTTTCTAACTCAATGATATGTTGAGCTATACTTGGATCAAATCCTTTAAGATCACTATACTACCATGGAAAGACATCTACAAAACTTGAACATAACTTAATAAAATCTTCTTTCTCTAAAGATGTGCAAATGCTGCCTAGCTTTAAACTCTTGCAAATGGCAATCTATAAATTTGTATAGTGTTTTTCCTTTGTTGAAAAAGAAAAATTTTCTTTTATAAATTCATCATCTCAAATGATTATGTTTCCAAGGGTAATTATCCATTTAGGCAACTTGTTTGTCTTCAATTGTATAATCTGGTCATCATACTACTGTAAATGCTTATCTTAGTTCCTTGAGGAGAATTCAACTTCATATTATAATAATTTGAAAATATAGCTATCATCTTTAAATACTTTTCAATTATCATGGTTGTCTGGGATAGAAGGTCTCACAACTACCTTGATGGTCGATTAAATTTTTTCATTTCTTATGTCATATGGGATACTGAATTGTGACCCAATAGAAGCTAGCCTATCTACATGTTTGTTCTTATTTCTTGATATGGATTGAATATTTAAAGCTTGAAAGTATTCAATCAGGTCCCATAATATATGATTATAAGACTTAATTAGTGGTTTCTTTCATATATTAAGTCCCCTTACTTGGTGAACTACTAGTTCACTATCTCCAAAAACTTGTAAGGAAGTGACCTTCATCTTTATTGCCTATTGTAAACCATGCACTAGTGCTTCATATTTAGTAACATTTTTAAAAAAACCAAACTAAAAATTGAGAGAAGATAAATACCTTTGATTAGTTAGAGAAACTAACATCATTCCAACTCTAGTACCATGTTTGTTCTTGGATCCATCAAAATATAGCCACCACAGTCCATCACTAAGCTATTCATCTTTCATCAATGTTGGAATTGGTGCATCATTTTCATGAAGATAATAGAGACCAAGTCCTTCTTCTTAAATTAACTTGTAGGGATAATTTCCATGAAAATTAGAGGCCCATTCATCAAGGTAAAGATATGGGACTCCATCCATAAGTAATTTAGATTCCACCTCACTATTTTGTAGTAACTTATCTCAGATACCACAATTAGTGTTCACAAAGCTTGGTACATATGGCTCAAAATAAAATATTGTAATAGGTTTAGAATGTATTTCTACCTTAGTCCCATACCTAGTCCTTAACATTAAAAAATGTCCAATCAGTTGATAAATATCCTCCAATATTTGAAGTAAAATCTCTTAACAGGCACATGGAAAAATAAGAAGGCAAGTCCACTACAACTACATCTTTCTGAATAACAACATTGGGGAAAGCATGTAATGTTAGTTTAAAATATTTGATTATGCCTATTTTCTTCATTGGTGAGCCATCTAATTGCAATACTCCTTTGGTATTTGGATCATAGACAAGACCAAGCTTGTTTGTAATTTGTTTAGGCTTGACAATGCTTATAGATCCATTATCTACCATACAATTATGGACTAAACAATCACCTATTATCAAAGAGAGATAAAAAGGAGGGGTTGGTTTTATTTTATTTTTCATTGGCTTTATCCACCTTTATCATGTTATATATCTGTTGATCAAGTTACTTGATTTGTTGGTCTAAATTGGCTAAGGTAGCTCCTTGTTTTTCAACTGGTTCTTTAGATACCTTAAGATCTAAAAGCTCTTGAATAAGCATGTCCTTTTACCCTGGAATAGAAACGTAATCCCACGTGTTAATTCTAAATTTTTTTTTTCATTTTTTATATTATGCTAAAAGATGCTCCACTAACCTTTGACTATAACTTTTGAGCCACTGGTTGTTATTTTACTAGAGGCATTTAGGGAACCTTAACTATCTCTATATTTTGAATATTCTATGCTATAAGAGCAACAACTTGATCCTTGACATTTTTTGACACAAAATTAGGAACACTATAAGTATTTCTCACATCTTGAGCTTGTTCAACTTCTCTTCTTTTAGATCTAGTCAGAGATACAACTTGACCATTTGTATTACTAGTTTTACCAACTTGGTTGAATGCAATATTATCATCCAATTGCCAATTAGCATTGATAGCATCGGGCTATTCTAGAAATTTTTGAACTTCTCCTTGGAGTGCCATATTCATGTCTTCATACTGACCACCTTGAAGAGAGTATTCTTCCTATGTCATTTTTGGCATAGTAATTTCTTGTGATACCAAGGCTTTATTTTGAGTGTCATTTGGATTGGAAGGTTTCCAACCTAGATCTTGCATCAATTTATTTTGAGGGATAATATATTTTGAGCTAGAAGGTACATTGGGATTGAGGGCTACATATGGCTTAGTTTGGGTTATGGATCTTTGATTTTGATAAGGTTGTCTATTTTCTTTGAAACCTTGATAAGGGGGTCTTTGGTTATTGAAAGATTGATAGGTATTATGGTTTTACTATTGATAAGGTTTACCTTGGTACTATTACCTCTTGAGTGAAACAATCTCATTTATAAAATCTTGTAATATGCTTTTCAAATCACTAATCTTACTAGATTGATTAGGAAGGGCTACAAATTGGACTTTTAGAGATGGAATAGGGGCTATATATGGAATCTAGGGAACTTGAGGGGGAGGAACATGTTGCAATTATAGGAATATGGTGATTAAATGCCTTAAAACAAGTTTACCAACTTGTATTAAGCTATTTTCTACTCTTATATCAATTTCATAGACATTTGGAAAAGTATTACCACCCATAGATTGTATCATGACACTTATATCAAAATTAAGGGCCTTAAGATATTACAAAAATGCATAATCTAGAGATGCTCTAACTAATGCAGGTATCCTAGTCCATGTCTTTTGAAATCTGAGGTTAAAATTATATGTGAATTCATGAGGGTACCTTTTTATGGTAGTCAATTGTTTAACCAAAGATAGATGATCAGACTTTTCTTCAAATTGCTTAACTAAGGCTACACCTAATTCATCCTAAATAGAAATGGAGGTTAGAGGAAGATTCCTATACCATTGCAATGTTTTTCCCTTGATGAAAGTATCAATCAATCTAATGGCCACATTATCTTGAGTAACATTATGAACATAACATAGATTGGTAACATCTTGGATATGCTCAATAGCAATAGTTTTATCCCATTCTCTAGAGAAGAAATATATAATTTTTAGGTAGACACAAGAATGTCATCATATTGGGCCATATTCAGGGGGCTACCCTTATTAAATGGGACAAACACTTGATTCTTGATAACCATTTGGGCAAAAGGGATTTGGCTTATGGGGATAATAGATTAGACTAAAAAAATATAATGACCAATATATGAATTCTAGTCTGGAGGATAAGGTCTTGTACTATTGAATATTGATCTTTTGTAAGAAGTAGAAGGAAATTCAATATGTTTAAAAATAGTACCTTTACTTGATGATCTTATTGTAACCTTTAGCATGAAAGCATTATTTAAAAGATGCTATAAGATTTGAAAATTAAAGGATCTTCAAATTTTGATGATGGTAGATCTCTCCTATTGCTGCAATTTCTTCTTTTCAATCTTCAAAATTCAATTATATGAAAGAAACCTTGTCCCATCAAGTGTGCCAAAACTATTGGTATTCTAGATTAGCACCCTATCTGAGTAGAAGGTTGTTCAAGTCTTTTACTAAAATCTATTACAACATGGGAATAATCCTAGGTTTTACATATCCTAATGATGGATCAAACCTCTGAAGAAGGTTAGCTTCCTTTTGGATCTATCACCTACACTAAACCTAAACTAGCACTTACTTGGAAAAGGGAGAGAGACTTGATAAAAATTATAAAAACATGTACAAAATGGGTGATGCACCAATAATTTGGTCACTCATTCTCAAAAAATACACACTATGAGACACTTTCAAGACCAAAAAACATCAATCTCACATAAATCTTTTAGCATAAGGCATTAACCAATCACTAAAATAACATGAAAAAGCAAATATCCATTTTTAGGCTAGATAATAAGTTGTAAATTGCACTTCTAATGACCTATAAGAACTACTAAGCACTTCCTAAAGGTGAGAAAAACTTAGACATAATCAAGGAACATACATTCACTTAACCACAATGTATGAATTCATAGAACACACTTCAATCCATCTTAGAAAAAAGTATGGAATTTAGTCTTTATTGCATCAAAAAGGTGTCACAATACAAATTTTGGTAGAGTATGGTCATACCAAAAAGAGGGATAGAGGGATATATTTTAAGGCTTATAAGACTATTTTTATAGAAAAGGGAAAGAGAGAAATATCTATGCATTGAAAAAGGCCCAACCACTTTCAATGGATTAACACTGTTGAGGATGCTAACTTAAGGTCTTATCAAGAAGGCATAACTTCAAAGGCCTTGCAAAAGAATTTAATGCTTATTATCCTTATCCATCCACTTTATGTCTTCTTGGAACTCCATGATATAATCTAATTGATATGTTAATGAGGATCATGTCTTGAAATTGACTAAATTGTGCCACATCTGCTTTGGGTATCCAACTATACTTGAAAATGTGACAATGATGATAAGCGAGACATGTATTTATGATCTATATTTGATCCTTTATCAAACACATGTCCACTATAGGTGAAACAAAATCTTAGACCATTGCTTTTCACATAGTCACAATATCTATGAAAACCTACAAACTATTTTACCTTACTTCATAATCATTGGTCTTTGTATTAGGTCCAAACAACCTATTTTACCTATATGAAGCTATGTTGGTAATTATTGGTCCCGTTGGTTCCATCTGGATCATATCTAAGCTCTGGTTCTTTTACATTTACATGCTTGGGTCAAAAACTACCCCATTAACTTTCATCGAGAATATTTGAGTTTGCCTTTGTTTGATCAGTTGTTGAAAACTGACTCAACCCATTTTATTGTGCCCAACTATCTTTATTCTTATTGGTCCAATAGATTCTACTAACTTATTAACTCTACTCAAACCATTATATCTTTGTTTTTTGAATGCATGTGAGTCCTTGATTTCCTATCAGTTGACCCCTTTAACATGTTGACTTGATTGCACACCATTAAATCAAGATGTACGAGCTCACACGCACCATATATCTCTCGGGTCTCACTTTCAAGCTAGTTCTTGTGCTCTATTAGATCATGATGTATAAAATCATATTTATCATTGATTTAGCTCAGAACCATCCTTTTATCAATGAATATGCACTGTTGGATCTCATTTTTGATGATGCCACATTGTTGGATCATGTCTAACTTATATATATTTAAAGGCTTTAACTTGGGGACGTTTTGACCTATTGACTCCAACGTGGATTGTTAGATCTCATGTGTCAGTATGAGGGCTCTCACAAACCATTAGATCTTGACAAAATTAAAACCTTTTAAGGAACTTTTGAACCCAAATGGTTACTTGCCATGGTTTGAATTTGACATTCACTCAAACATCGTATTTACTTCTTAACTCGATGTGTGCCACTAAATCTTTTCTCAGATTGAATGCAAACCATCGATCTTGAACCCATTTGAATAAAAATAACTATTTTATATAGCCTAAATGTATATATGAATGTATTTGACATCTACATGACCATCACTGTATATTTGAAAACCAATGGTCATGTTTTGTGTTTGAATTTGACACTTGTAGGGCCATCCTAGACTTTTTGAATTCAAATGACTATTTCCTATAGACCTTTTTTTGGAATTTTTTTTGGGGAAAATTCCTTGAAATAAACCTTCAAAAACCTTGAATTGGACCATTTTCTCAAGAAATACCCTTCAGGAAAATGTTTTGGGGCACTTTGTTGTAGAAATATCCTTCGGGACTTTTGAAAATAGACCACTTTTTTTGTAAAATTACCCTTTAGAATTTTTGTTTGGTTCACTTTCCTATGAAAATGTATCCTTAAATATTTTTGTATCGGACCACTTTCTTATAAAATAGACCCTTTAGGAAAATTGTTTGGACAATTTTCTTGAAAGAAATGACACTTAGCCTTTTTACCGTGGACCATTTCTCCAAAATAATTAGGTCTTCAAGAAAATTATTGTAGAATAATTTCCCTGAGAGAAAAAGGTATTCATATTTTACTTCAAACATTTTGTTTTAAAGATATATATGCCTTTAGAAACTTTGTTTTGGACAAATTACCCAAAAAATCTAAGAACTTAGCCAAAAGAGTCCCAAAAGAAATGAGCTTAGCAAAATAAAAGCCTAGAAAAATTTGCCTAAGAGAATGAATACTTAGTCAAATAAACGGTCTGAAAGAATTCAAGTAAATACTTAGCCCAAAAGGAGTTTTGAACTTAGCTTTTCCAAGACCTGTATATTCTTCTAGACTCATGCTTGATCTATTGCTTGATCCTTGAAGGCTTAAAAGAATTATGAACATCTGAAGCTTGTGTAGACCAATTCCTTAGAATTTGACAAAATACATTTTAAGCAAGCTTAAACTATTTAAAAAACTTTGCGCTCTACATGATATTCATTTTATGTCTATCTACCTCCTTGTGACAATGAGCCACTCTTTAATTAGGATCCTGCTCCTTCCACTGAACTCTTGGACTAGGCATTTTTTGGTATGTAGACTAAATTTGGTTAATACTTATCAAGACCTCCACCAGCGTACCCTATGGAATGCATTATTTTTAAGCTAGGGTTGGGTGAAGGAGTATTCAGATGAGTTTTGAATGTGTTTAGAAACACAAGGAGATTCATCATCATCAGAGCTATTAGTATTAGCAAAAGGCATAAATTTTTCATTTAGAGTGTCCAAGGAAGATTGCATAGTTTGTATTTGCTCAATAAAAGAGGCTTGTAAAGAATTTAAAATATTATTCAAAGACATGCAATTTATTTATTGAGAGCATTTATTTCATCATTTTTAAAATAAATGGTTTGCATAGTAAGCTTAAAAATTAAAAAAATGGCCAATTTAAGAGCCATGAGAGTAGAAGACACAAATTTCATTAACATTGAAAGAAAAACAATGACAATAAATATGAATTATTCCAAGAAACATTTGAGAATATTCATCATAAAAAGGATTAGATCAATTAAATTGTAAATATAAGCCCATACTGAATCACTACTTTTTTTTTAGTAATGCCACTTAGATTAAAAAAGACAAAATCCTTTTTTTTTGAAAAATTTCAAAAGGATATTAATTTCTCAAATAAAATCTCATCCACGTAGAATGTTTAAACAAAATTTTGTTTGATTTGAGTTTTAAAATATTCCTTCCCCATTTTATGGAGTAAAAGATTTTTTTAATTATAAAATAATTTAAAAAAATAATATTTTGAAAATATTTTATAAATCAAAATTAAAAAAACATTTAGTAAGGAATATTTTAATGTTTTATGTAAAGAATTTAAAAAATGATTTGAGTTTGGGAAGAAAGTTACATCGCTACTTTGGAGAATATTTTCTCTTGGTTTATCTTTTTTTGGATTTTACAAGATTGAAACATAAATCATATTGAGGGTTTCCTCCATGCTTGTCATTGAGTTGACCCTTATTTTTTTGACTGCCTAGCCTTGTGTCCTAATACAAACTTAATCACCTACAAGACTTTTATTTATTATAATTTTAGGGTTTCTCACCTATAGGAAAGGCCAAACTTTATAATGACTTCTTCACATGTTATCCCAATTATTTTAGCTATGGAAAAGAATGGTGGAACATCGAACAATGGCCCCCTACAAGCACTTGAGGAAGTTTAACCCAAAGGTTTACCACAAGGTAACGCTTCAAAACCTGATGTTATATTACCTATTCTTGAGTTTAATTATGCATGTCCATGGTTAGATCAATTTTTTTTCATAGGGCTATTTTGTTAGGAGAATCCCCTTTGAAAGTATGCTTTAGTCTTGGGTTCAAACTCACTAGGTACCTCATGACATTAAGCTGAAGAGTATCCAAAACATGACTAAAAGAATTTTTCTCTTTCACTTCTCCAACCCTTCCCATGTAGGAGGAATCCTCCATAGGTCTTCCACTTGGTATGTTAGGAACTCACTTATGGTTTTCTACCCCTAGACATGAGACTTTGTGGGCTCAGAGCACATCACTCTTAAAGTCCCTATTTGGGTTGAATTTCCAAGTCTCCCACTCCCTCTCTGGCACTTTATTCACCAAATATATTCCTCCATAGGCCATGTGGTTTGTCATGAAAAAATCCAATTCTACTCTTTTAGACCATAAAAAAAGGTCTATGTAGAAGCATACCTCTCTTAAGACCTTAAAGAGTTTATGGAAATACAAGTCAGGGATGTGAGGCACTCTCAATGAGTCTTGTATATCAATTTACCTAATACTTGCTTTCACTGCCAAGCCACAGACCATATAATACAAGATTTTGCCCTTTAGTTGGATCACAATAATGCATACAACTTCTCATCCTCTCCCCCAATCCCTCTCTAAAATATTTAAAAAACCATATAAGGATGGATGGACTATGGTAGGGAAGAAAAACACTGACACGAAAGCCACAAACATAGTTGTTACTCCCAAAGGAGGCAATCCATCTTCAAACAATGGCCCACAGGAATAGGGTCTTGTTGATAAAAATCCCTCTCAAGATGAAGCCCCATAATTGGTAAAAAATCCTAGGGTGTTCAACACCCCTCTAGATGGTAATGTCTTATCCCAAGGTTTTGAGGCCTCTATGCCCAATTCTTATAGATTTTTAGAATCACAAATAACCACTCTTCCACTTCTTGCTTGGTGAGATATGCCCAAATGCTCTCACATCCCTCCTTGGGGGAATGATGAGGCAAAGCAAGGAGAGTTTCAGGATGACCCCTATTTAAGGAATAAATATGAGTTCTTGAGTGCCAATAATGGGAACTTTCTATAGAATCAATATGATGCCATGAAATTAATAGACTTATAAAACATGTCCCTTGACACCCATCATTTATGAATTGTTTTTCATGTAATATTTTGGGTCTCATAGACCCAAAACACAAGTTTTTTGTGTGTGATTTTAGAAGAAAGTTATCAAAGGATTCACCAAGGTCTGAATAATGAGAATGCATGAGTCGTTGTTGCATGGAATGAAGCAAGTGAATACCACAAAATGCTAAAATAAATGAAATCAAATAAGAGACAATTGTATAGACAATTTGGAAAAAAACCAATATTCCATTAACATGAGATGGCCATAATGAAGAATACATATAGGAGAGCTCATAAGTAACTCCTCCATAAATGGTGGTCAAAGCACCCCAAGAATATACTGTAACTCCTCCATGAAAGGTGGTGACAAGGTACTAAGAATAGAGAAGTAACTCCCATACCCGAAATAGCCAGTCAAAGGAGTTACTTATGACATTATTATGACACCTATGACACATCTATGACAAACATCTCCACATAAGCTAGCCTATCCCACAAATTTAGGAAAACTCCATGTATGCACAAATATATAATTTCCCTAATTAAATAATGGGGAAAAATAAAAACCTACACTAATACCCCCCCCATAAGCACAGCTTAGGTGGGCAGTGTGGAAATATAAAATGGGTCCCAACAATTAGGTCTGATGAGGTACCCATGTACAAATGCAATCTCCCATAAGATAGAGAAAAGGAGAAAACCCGTAGGAAAAAACTCCCCCCCAAAAGAGAGACATAAAAGAAAGAGAAGGATAGAAGGCCCCCCGTGAAGATGATGCTACTGTAGATGTAGATCGTACCCCAAGAAGAGCTCATAGATTAATAAACTTGCTCTTGGTGAAAGGTTTAGTGAAGATGTCTATAATCTACTCTAAAGAATGGAAAAAGATTAAGTTAATGACATGACTATGAATAAGCTCTTGAATGAAATGCATGTGAATCTCTATGTGCTTGGTCTGTTGGTGCTAAACCAGATTCTTGCAAATCTAAATGGTACTCTGGTTGTCACAATAAATGATAGTGGGCTGCCTAATAGGAATGCCAAACTTAGAAAGAATCCCCTAAAGCCAAATAGCCTCAGTAGCTGCATTAAAAGCTCCCCTGTACTCTACCTCTGTGGATGATATAGCAATAGCATTTTGCTTCTTACTAGACCAACTAATAAGACCAAAACCTAGAGAGAAACTGTAACCAGAAGTGGACTTGCGAGTCTGTGAATCACCAGCCCAGTCTAAATTTGTATATCCAACCAAGTCAACCTCTATGCCAAATCTGTAATGAATCTTGTATCTATGTAAACTCTGTATGTAATGCAAGATCCTCTTAGCTACTTTCCAATGTAGCTCATGAGGTTCCTACATAAATTTGGAGACAAGTCCCACTGCATATGACATGTCAAGCCTGGTGTGAGTCAAGTAAATGAGACTACCAAAAGGTTGTCAATACCGAGTGGCATCAACCAATGGTGAAGAATAGTCAGCCTCAAGCTTGACTCCTGATAGAAAGGGAGTCAAAGATGGCTTACAATCAGCCATGTGAAACCGAGCCAATAAGTCAAGAGCATACTTAGGCTATGCAAGAGAAATCCCTAAATTTGACTGTGATATCTCGATGCCAAGGAAGTAGTGCAACAAACCCAAGTCTATCATGTCAAATCTATCTTGGAGAGATACCTTCACCACTATAATAGCAGATGAAGAACTCCCGGTGATGAAAAGGTCATCAACATATAGAACCAAAATCAGGAGCAAATCATCATGTCGCAAGAAGTAGACATTAGGGTCAGAATGGCGCTTAGTGAAACCCGGTATGAGAAGGAAGGAATCCATCTTGGCATACCAAGTCCAAGGGGCCTATTTGAGGCCATAGATAGAGTTTCTAAGTCTGCATACTAAGGAAGAATCTTGAATAAATCTTAGTGGCTGCTCCATGTAGATCTCCTCCTCTAGGTCTCCATGAAGAAAGGCACTCTTCACATCCATCTGGTACACATCCTAATTATGTGCTATGGCAATAGCCAAAGTGAGTCAAATATAAGTCATCTTTGCAATGGGTGCAAAGGTCTCTGAGTAGTCAATGTCTACCACCTGTGAGAAACCCTTGGCGACCAGTCACACCTTGTATTTATCAACCAACACATCTGCTACAAATTTGGTCTGATATATCCACCTACATTGAACCATCTTCCTTCCCTTAGGAAGTGAAGTCAAGTCCCAAGTGTGATTTTTGATTAAGGAAGAATATTCTTCCTCCATAGTATTATCCCACTCAGTTACCCCTGATGCCTCTTGAAAAGTCTATGGATCTAAAACTGAGGCAAAGAAGGCATGTGGATCTCTCTGAAAATCCCCCTAGTATGTCTGTCATCTACAGGATCTCCTGCCCAAGTGTTAGCACTCTCAAGTGTCTGTCTAGCCCAAAGTGGCCTAGAAGTGGGTGAGTCAGGTGCTAACTCCTCATCCTCTGACTGACTAGAGGTAGATGACTCTGCATCATTGTCCTCGGTGTTTGAACTCAAAAAAGAAGAAAATGTCTCTAGCTCAAGAACCTATTGTGGCTGATTTGAATCTGATGAGGAATCAATATGAAGAAGTAGATTCGATGAGGGAGAGGAAGTGTCAAGTGTTGAGTCTCTAGGACTCTCCTGAAAATGGACACTTCTCTTAATGAACAACTCATGAGTGACTGGATCTAGAAGGTGATACCTCTTAACACCATCCAAATATCCTACAAAGATTGAAGGCTTGGATTGACGTTCCATAGCTTTACATTTCTTCTTCTTTATGCGGGCCATGGCTGGGTATCCAAAAACCCTAAGGTGCTCAACATCAAGTTTCCTTTTATGCCAAGCTTCAAAGGGTGTTATCGCTTTTAAAGCTTTGTGAGGAACCCTGTTTTGAATGTAGCAAACACAATTGATGGCTTCGGCCCAATACTGTGGTGCTAAGGATTTGGAGTGAATCATACATCTACCCATCTCTTTTAAGAACTTATTTTTGCATTTTGTAACCCCATTCTGTGAAGGATTGTAAGTGACTGTGCACTACAAATCAATCACCTCTGTGGTGCAAAACTACTCAAACCTATTACTGACATACTCCCCTCCATTATCAGTTTGAATAACCTTGATGGATTTTTCACTCTATTTCTCAACAAGAGCCTTGAATTCTAGAAAATTTTCAAACACTTTAGACTTTTGTTTGAGAAAATATATCCAAGTGTACCTAGAAAAATCATCAATGAAAGTGAGGATGTACTTAGCCCTTGTGAAAGATGGTTTGGGAAAGGGTCTCAATACATCACTATGGACTAACTCCAAAGGTTGTGAAGCCCTCCAAGCTTTGCCTTTGTCAAATTTTACTTTGAGATGCTTCCCAAGGGAGCACCCCTTGCAAAGTCCTTTTAAGAATTGGACACGAGACAAGCCAATGACCATGTCATTTTTACAATGTTGTTCAAGGTAGTGGTAGTTAAGGTGGCCAAACTGCTCATGCCATAATTTTCTAACTCTATTTGAATGAGTCATCAATGCTATTGGAGAATAATCTAGTGAAAAATGTGAGAAGGTGTATAACTTTGCTTTGTGATCTGCTCTACCCACTGCCACTATAGTGTCACTATGCAACTCTCTGATAGCCACTGAATTTAGTGAAAACTCAACTCTCATGCCCTGACCAATGTGAGTGATTTGGTACACTGATAGGAGATTGGTTGAAAGAGAAGGAACACTTAAAACATTATTGAACGTTCCTCCTTCTATTTCAATTGACCCTCTCCCTGCAACAAAAATTGATGTGTCATCACCCAAACTAATTAAAGTCATGTTACAAGGCGCTAAAGATGAAAACTCAACTAAGGAAGAGCCCATGTGGTGAAAAGCACCCGAGTCAATGACCCATGAAGATATAGAAGCTACTATAGTTACAAGGGCCTTGCCCTTTTCTTTCTCCTTACCCTTGCTTTTTGCCTTGGTAGAATCTTGGGTAGATGAATTTTGCTTGATGGACTTAGGAACACCTATGTTGTGCTTCTCTAGAAGATGAGTTAGGTGATCTATTTATTTATTCATGCATTTGTGTTCATCATGCCCTATCTTCTTAAAATAGGCACACTTAACCTTCTCCTTCTTAGATTTAGCATTGGAGGAGGAAGACTTAGTGTTATTTTTGGTAGGATTTTTGTTTTCTTTCTTTTTCTCTTGGTCCTTATTTTTTTCTTCTTCTCCTTTGTTGAAGTCTTATCCTTACCATTTATAGCTATCAAAGCTTGGGGTTGAGTAGACTTCATTGTACCCATTTGGATTAGTTTATCTTGCTCCCTAGTCAAGTCAGCAATGAATGAATCCAAAGAAGGAATTTTCTATGTAGCGCCAAGGGTACTTTTTTTGGCAAGGAAAGTGGAGACAAAGACTGAATAGCTTGGACCTAACTTTGTGAGAATAGAAAGGATGAGTTGGTCATCTTTCTTCTCTATCCCACATTCTTTCAATTACAATCTGAGGGCCTTAAACTTAGTGAAGAAGTCTTGTAGGGTGTCAAAGTTGCTAGGACTTAGACTTATGAGTTTGTTTTTGAGCTCATGACCTCTCATCTCATCAAGCTTCCCAAATAAGACTTCTAAGGTGTCCCATATGTCTTTGGGAGTCTTGGCATTTTCTAAATAGAATAGAAGTTTTGAAGACACATAAAAGCTCAGTAATCCATAAGATTTATCACTATGGTTGTACCACTTGACCTTTTCAACATTAGTGTTGGGTTCTACTTCAGTACCCATGGTGATCCTATACAACCCTTTGTTTTTAAAAATGATTGAAATTTTAACCTTCCATTCATGATATTTGAAGGCTGTTAGGGGTTTAAATTAAAAATAATCTATTTTAAGCTAAACTTAAGTGAAGTTGTCTTGATTGCAAGTTGTGAAATTATGCAGAAAGGAGAATGAAAGCAAAGATTGTAAGTGCTAAAAAATAATCACACCCCCTCCTAAAATGTTGAGCCCCCCAAAATATGAAAGTGCATGCTCAAAATACATTGGGCTTAGCTGAGAATGCATCTTAGAGCAATCAGTGTAAGACTTTAAGCAAACAAGACGTTGGACTCAACCAAAAATGTGTCTCAGGAGACCCAAATTCTAGGCACTTTATGAACTAGTTCATTTTTAATAAATAACAAGCCTACATCATGGAGAATTGAAATACAAACACTTTTACAAAAAATGGCATCCAAATCCGAGCTACCATTTTCAAGATATTAAAGATTCAATTTCTTGTAAATTAGTGTTTTTGCAAAAAAATAGCACTAAAACATTAAAAAAATGCCTATTTTGAGAGAGAAAGTGGCCTTCCAACCACTCATTGGACTTGGCACTAAGCGAGGTATCCAAAAGAGGTCTTTGTGAGGGGGAATTGGCCTCCTGCCAACCTGGGCCTCACCCTTCATCTTCGATAATCGAATATACAAGATTTTAAAAAACTCAAATATTACTCAATCAAAGAACCCCTAAAAAAAATATGATTTGGCACTTTATATTAGTGCGTTTAAAACTTCCACTAGCAAGAAATACTAAGTGGTCTTGATTTCAATGCATTACAAAACCCTCATGAAGAGTATATGCTGAAAATACAACTTTGGCATAATATCTAGAGAAATAAATAACACCACTGCGATCTACTTAAAAAATCATGCACTTTCAAAAAAATAATTGTCTCGATACGAGGTCTTATGTGAAAGTTATGATCTTTTGAAGTTTCCAAAATGAGAATTATGCAATGTTATGATTGAGAATATGTTATTTCTAAAAAATCTTAGCATCAAAATAAAAAAACGTCTGCACTAGTGCATAGAGCATGAAAAAATAGCCAAAATAAAATTAAAAAAAATTGTGGGAAAAGGAGTCTGTATGAGCAAGAACGGAGCATTTGAAAACTGCCTTCAAAATTGCAACTGCCAATGAAGAGGGGTCCTGTTGTATCTTTCTAAGCAAATTTTTGCAAAGTATACAAAATTTTTGCAAAACTGAAAGATACCCAGATAGTTTTTTTGGGCTGCGAACAAAACCCAAAAGGCATTTTTCTTGCTGATGTACAGAAGATGCATATCTAGTGTAAAATAGATGCTTTTAGCTAGAAAAATGACCCCAACAACCAAAAAATGGCATGCAAAGGTAGAATCAGCTACCAAAAGATTGTAAAAGCATGTGACAACCTGTAATTCTGATTAAAACACAAAATATGCAAGCCGATTGATAGAAACAAGATTACTGTATTTTGCAAAATCCCCCCTGCATGTATATGGAGAGACCAAACAAGCCATGGAAGGAACAAGATCACAGAGAACTAGCAATATCTCCTACAAATTTTTAAATTTCACAAAAAAAATGCCTTAACAAAGCTCTAGATTTTAATGAAAGCAATAGCAAAATAGACAACCAGTTACTGGGGTGGCTCTGATATCATATCAGAGGATTCGCCAAGGTCCGAATAACAAGGATGCACGAGTCGTGGTTACACGGGATGAAGCAAGTGAGTACCAAAAAATGCTAAAATATATGAAATCAAACAAGAGACAATTGCATAGACAATTTAGAGAAAAGCCAATATTCCATTAACATGAGATGGCCATAATGAGGAATACATATAAGAGACCTCGTAAGTAACTCCTCCACAAATGGTGGTCAAAGCAACCCAAGAGTAAACTGTAACTCCTCCATGAAAGGTGGTGACAAGGTGCTAAGAATAGAGAAGTAACTCCCATACCTGGAATAGTCAGTCAAAGGAGTTACTTATGACATTCTTATGACACCTATGACACACATCTCCACATAAGCTAGCATATCCCACAAATGTAGGAAAACTCCATGTATGCACAAATATATAATTTCCCTAATTAAATAATAGGGAAAAATAAAAACCTACACTAATAGAAGTTTCTTGAGATGGACATTCTCTATCTGTAGGAAGTCAAGGTGGTGGATTTTTTATTAATGGTTATCAGTAATTCCATCTAGCATGACAGTGTCATTATTTATGACAACCATGCTATAGAACATGGAGGGATGATCACATTCATTTTTCCAAGGTGGCATCCACACTTAGTGTAATCTAGCATGGACCTCACCAACTGATTATTATGGACTCTTTTTAGCATTTAAAGCCACTCTTTTGGCTTAATATTTATGCCTCAAATGATGCCTTAGAGTGTACCCATTTATGGTAGTGGATATTGAATGATCTCCCTGATGCCCATTGGGTATTATGTGGTGACTTTAATATAGTGGTATCTCTTAAGGATAAAATGATACACTTTCCTATGAGGTGGGTAGCTAGTGAAAGAGATGCATGGTTTTACATGTGCACTAAATGGGGCCTTTACGACCCCAATTTAACCTGCTAGCCTACAAATGGAGTTTGGTACACCTAGAGTAATTTTAGGGAAGGCCCCACTTAGATTCTGAAGCATCTAGATAGGGCAATGATGTCCACCCAACCATACGTCTCTTTTGATAATGGTTTTTTCCTTTGATGTAGGTGATGTTAGATTTTGGGCTTTTCGATCACTCCCTAATTTATTTTTGAGTGACATGGTAGTTCATGAAACCCAAAGTCCACAAAATGCAATTATTACTTAACACCTCCTTACTCAAGCATGGGCCCATGGTGGCACACATTACAAGAGTTTGGAATTTATATCCACATCCTTTCTAATAATCTAGTTGGATTCTTTGGTGGGATGACACCAGCAAAAATACCTCCCTCTTTTTATAGATCTATGGCCACTGAATTGCCAAAATTCAAAGACACTCATACTCTACTACTTCCTCTAAGCTAAGCCATGAGGTTCTAGCCTTGGAAAAATATCCCTTTAATGATATCTTGTAGGTGAGAGTTTCATCCTTTATGCACCACATTTAGATTATAGACAATTACAATGACCGGGGAGCCCAAGTCAAAGCCAGGCTTCATTAGCTTAAGATAGGGGACAAAGCTTCAAAGGATTTCTTACAAATATTGTGAGCCAATAAATTGAAGTAGTAGATATGAGCCATTTCTAAGGCCAGTAATAAACTCATAGAGACTCTACAAATTATACAAGCTTGTTTCCACCATTATCAACAAGTGTTCAAAGCTCAAGTGTCTTTGGCTAAGCATGAAACTGCCCTTCATCAATGCCTTTTAGTGGTGCCTTGCAAACTCACTCCTGCCCAGTGGGTGGTTTACGACAGGCCCCTCACTTTTGGTGACTTACATGAATTAGTGTCTAACATGGCTAATGACAAATCTCTTGGCATTGATGGATTCCCTTATGAATTTTATAAAACACTTTGGGACCTTGTGGGTAGTGATTTACATAAGGTTTATCAAGAAGTTTTCATTCACATTCACTGGGTAAAAATATAAATAAAGGAAATATCAAATGCATACCTAAGCAGGGAGATCTTGAGTTGATTTACAACTGGTGGCCCATCACCCTCCTGAATGTCTCATATAAAATCATTTCCAAGGCTCTAACAATCTAATTACATTATATGTTTCCTCTCATTATGCATCTAGAACAAACCAATTTCATTAAAAGTCATTATATTTTGGATAACATCATTATCATCTAGGAAGGGATGGATTGGGATAGATAGTCTAAGCAAAATGTTATGTTCATCAAAATTGACTTTGAAAAAGCTTATGATCACATCGAATAGCCAATTATTCTAGCCATGCTTTGAGATCTTGGCTTTGGACCCATCTTCATCCAAACCATCTAGATGTTTTTCTCAGATGCCTCAGCTATCTTCTCCATTAATGGAGTCACCTCTGAGTAATTTGGTTTGTTTCATTATATTCATTAAGGGTGACTACTAGCTCCCACCTTATTTGTTCTTGTAGTTGAGGGTTTTGGATATCTTCTTAGCAATGCCCAAGCTAGGGGCCTTTTTAAGGTAATTTATCTCCCTCCTGATGCTGTGAACTCACATGAAGACATGTAACTACTTAATGGCCACTTTGTGGATGAATCCTTCCTTACTCTCATTAAGGATAAAACTAATGTGGACAATGCCTTACAATGTATTGACACCTTCTTCTTGGCCTCTGACTCCAACATCCAATGGCAAAAAACTCATTGCTATAGGCAATCTTACCTCCCTCCACTAGCATAGGCTGCTAAATTCAGTTGGAAGTGGATCCAACATGATGCAATATTTAAATTTATAGGAATCCCTTTTGGTTTTGATGCCTCACCACCTTTGTTGTGGTAATATTTTATTGGCAAAGTTGCTAAGAAACTAGAATAGTGGGTGACCAAGTCTCTTTTGTTAGCAGGAAAGTTTCAAATCTTCTCAAAAATTATTGAAACCACCCATGTGTTCTACTCATCATGTTGGGTACCTTATAAAAATTATTACCAAAAGTTGGAGAAATTGCTCAGAGATTTCTTTTGGGCCAATTACCCTCAAGGCAAAGGATTATATAGGGTGGATTGGGTATATTTCTACCTCAATCATGATGCTAGAGGGATGGGCCTTATCGACATAGCTCGACAAGGAAATGCCTTATGTGTTAAATGGATTGTGTAGGTCATTAAGGGCCAAGAAGCTTGGAAGGTGTTGTTCAGACACTATATCTCCTCAGGGCTACCTAAGGGTAAGAAGGCATGGAAAGGGCTCAACTTCCCCAATCTTCTCTTCATTCAGTCTCTCATCTAAATCATAGGGTCCTTTATGGCCAAAATAATCTAGAAGGCCTAGGAAAATATTAAGCCATAGCTACTTTGGAATGGCTCTAATTTTTATAATGGGATCTTTGTTAAATACCATTCTATCTAGTGGTCTCCCATCTTATATTATAGTGAAGTACCCCTAAAAAAATTCACTTAGGTCAATGATCTCAATCTTTATCATAGAGGAATTCATACCATCAAGGATATCTTTTGTAAGTGCTCACACTCTTGGCTATCATGGGAAGAAGTGAAAGCTAAGTTTCGATTAGTTGATACAAACTAGAAATCCTACCAGGAGATCCTTAATGATGTGTTAGCTTTCATGCTCCATAAAATATTGGTCCAATCCATTCGGCCATGGTGGAAGGATTGGAAATGGTATGTTGAGACCCCTTTTTGTAATTATACTCCTTGGCTTGGCTATGTATGGATCACCCCCCCCCCCCATTTTCCTATGATTAATAAGATTAATTCCCATTACAGGCTACACTCATCTATCAAGATGTGGAGCTTTCACTTCAAAACTATTTGGGGGGCTTATGTGGATCCCAAGCCTACTCATTTTGCTTGGTGTATACTGCACCAAGGTTTACCTATTGGTAGAAGACTCATCTAGCTTAGAGTCCACCTACCTACTTTTCCTTTTTATATCCACCTTGAAATGTCTCCTCATCTTTTATGGTATTGTTATAAATCTCAAAGGTTCTAAACTTATATCCATGATATTTTTAGGCCTTTCCATCTTGAATTCTTCCTTTGGTAGCACATCCTCCTTAGAGACAAACCTATGATGCCCATCAAATACACATAAGTCTAGCATAATTTTAGAGTAGAGATTCTCTTATGGCTTTGGAAAGAAATAAATAACTCTATGTTTAATAATTCTTTCATTGATTGTAATATTTTTGCTTTACACAAGTCCTTTATCATCTCTAATGTTTTTTTGTAGATTCAATTCTAAACCAATAAAGTGGCTATGGAGCTTGGACATCTTTAAGACCTCCTCTCCTACTAGGGAGATGCTCCTTGTGAAATGGTTTTTGTTTTCATTTCTCCACCCAAGGATTCTAGACTAAATGATAGAGTGCCTCAGCTAACCTATGGTGGGCATCATCACATCCATTTCAGGCATTTCTCTCATAGCGACACCACTTACTAGCACATTTCCCCTCCTGGGCATTAGTAAAGGTGGTAAATTCTACCTTTTTCCCCTATTGGGAAGGAAAATTAGGGAGCTCCTGCTCTTCCTCTATGCCCAAATTCTTAGGGAATCACCTAGAGGCTAATTGGATGTCTTGAATAAGTTCCCAATATTTATATAGCCATTTCACCCACTCGAACACAAGAAAAATATGAGGATAGGGACACTGCTCAAGCTACTAGTTGGGAGCCTATCCCAGATGGCAATGACTTGACAAGATCAGGCTGGGGTCCTGATGATATAGATCCTCCACCTTTTGGCCTTGCTCTTATTGCATAATAGTTATCTTTTTAATGATTTTGTGACTTGTTCCTAGGCTTTGCCTATCATTTTAAAATCTTGGTTTTGCTCTTAGGCTCTGCCTAGTGTGGCATGGCATGCTTTCATACCGCCTTTATTTTTTTGGGAATTATTTGTATATTTTTGTTTAGTTAATATATGGATACATTTCATATAAAAAAACATAAATCACATTAAATAACCATAATTGAAAGAATAATTTAAAGTCATGTACCATGTCAATTACAAAAAAATAAAAAATTATTAAATGTTTTTTATTGAATGTAAGACTTCAAACAAAAGCGTTAAGAGTAATTTTTAAATAAAATAGGTCTTGTATAGATTTACATTGTCTTATGTTTAAAGTGTAGAAGTAAATAAAAAATAATGCTTATTTAAAAATGGATACTCTGTAACAAAAGTGCAGATATATAAATAAAGTGTGGCAAATGAAAAGTTATACTAATAAAGAGTGATAGGGGAAATGGAATCAAAGATAATACACTATATAATTATTGTCAAGATAATAAAAACACATAATAAATATGTTACCTAAAAAAAGAAATGTTGGTAAGATGATAGAGAAAAGTGTGCATCCTAATGCACAAAGCAAAGGAAGACAAGCCAAAGAGAGAGTAAAGGCATTGAGACTATCAAGGAAGACTCTGAAGATGACACCTTATCTTCGTTCTTCTCTACACTTTTGTATTTCCTCTTAAAATAAATTTCTATTAAGGGGGAGTATTATGTAATTTCAACTCCCTTCTTTGTTTGTAAAGGTTTTCTCCACTTTTTTAACTCTAAATTTAAACTTAAGGGGGAGTGTTGGAAACTTAATCTTAATTTGGGTCCTTCTTAGGTGTATAGACTTATCCTAAGTCTCAAGCTATGTGGAATTTTTATTTATGTAAATTATAAATTCACATAAATATGTATTATATGAGGTTTCACTCATCTCTTTGTTCCCATTTAAGATTTACAATTTACTCTTACAAGCAACTCCTTCCTTTACTTTGCACAAACTTCCCTATACTCTCTAAGGGAATAGGTCACAAGTGGCACACACAAAGGAGGATTGTAATGTAATTATTGGATTCTTTTTAACTTTCATTATTTTCTTATTTCTCTATGTAGTCATATAAAATGTAAAATTGGATGACTTAAGCATGGCTAATGATACCCAATCCATAGGTTTTCTTACTTTCTTACACAACCCTTTTAGGCTATTCTTTCACTAATTCCCAATCATCCACAACCTTCTAGACTTAACCCTTATAGACCCATGTAACTATTTTAGGCCTAGATCCATCCCCCTAAGTCTCATTCCCTCTAGATAATAGTGCCCAACTTGGACAAGAGTGCTAAAACCCAAGGTGTCATAATTTTGGCATTGTTGTCCAAGTGCAAAATTGGTCTTAATGGTCAGATTATTTTAGATCCTTATCCTTTTTCTTGTCAGTCTAATGCAAATTCATTTAATCCATGATCATTAATCTCTCTATAAAAATCCATTAAAAGTCCATCTTGAAGGGTTGGCACTCATTTACAGGAAAGAAGCAAGTACACTCAAGCACTCTTCCCTATTCTCTGCATACAACCTTCCAAGATCATATAAAGCTTATTCAAACCTTTGTACTAGTCCTTAGCCATAAAAAGTACATCTAGTTACATTTATCATACACAATTGCACCAAGCACTTTAATGGGATAACTATATTATATTGATCTCTCCTTGAAGTATTGGTATGTAGGTAGCATGGCCACACATAGGGTGTGAAGTGTGTCTGGCATATCCTTTACAAATTAACCCCTTCTCTATATTTTCCAAGTTTTAATTGAAGTTTAAGCACAAAGATCTCCTAGTGCTTTGAATATTAAAAAAATATGTACAACAAGATCCTCAGGCTTTTAGGATTTGATATTTCACTAATAGGGTAACACAAGCATATCAAACAAAACCCAAAAAGCTCAGACAACCTAGAAAATAGTGCCAAAAAAAGACTACAGTGCCAGACAGTAGGATGTCCCACTTTTGATGCTCCTATCCAATATATAAATTAACCTCAAGATCCATTTTTGATAGTTTCCTTTTCCTTCTCCTCCAATATCAGACTCTATCTCAATTTGGATCATTCAGAATAAGCTATGTTAGATTTCTCTTATTTATTACTATATTTAGAAAAGGCACAAATATAAATTCATTTACACAAATCAATAGCTTAATTATTGCATATTATTTAATAATTTACTTTTCTTATACTTTTTTATTTAACTAAGAATAAAACCCCATTATTTTTAAAATAATAAATCATTTGGTGAACCCAACTTACTTTGAATTTTGCACAAAAACCCTAGAAACCCTAAGGATAATTATTTTTTATTTTTTACCATAATTTTATAATTTTTCATACATATAAAAATAAAAAATATATAATTTAATTTCAAAAATATCACATATTTTTTTAAAACCCTAGTTTTCACATAGTAGGTCCTCTTTGCATACAAACACATTCCAAACACTAGGAAAAACATATTGCTAATTTTAGAAATATTTTCTAATTTTTCCTAATTTTTTCAAGAAAAATTATACAAATTTTATATAAATTCATATCAAAATTTTAAAATTATCATACTAATTTTAAAAATTCATTCTATAATCTCTAGTTTCATCAACTAAACTCCCAGTTAGTTTCTAGTACTTTTCAAATAATTTTTTGACTTTTAAGTTACATAATAAAACACAAAAAATCAATTTCAAATTAAAAAATTCATATAATTTTACATAAGTATTCTCAAAAAATCATTAGTTGCATGTACTAGCACCTATTGGCTTCTTGAAGTATCACCTTACATGTTTGGGGGCTCCGTATCCTTTTTAAACAAATTCCAATTAACTATTTTTAGGACTTTGCATTTTTTATATTCAATACTTTCCTTTTCTAGCACATTACCTATTAAAAATTATTGTGAAAAATTCAAACACATTATAAATTATTTTCTTCCTTTCATAATGGCCTAATATACCAATTTTGATTAAACTAATAAAAGAGAACTTCAAGAACTCTTAACAAAACATTCAGATATGCAAGATGACATGCTTAGAATTCTACAAGAGGAACAACATAAAGTGAACAATGGTTAATCTTCTCAAACCATAGAGCCACCAGTTGAAAATAACACTACAGGGGTAATTATGTCTCAATAACCCCCTATAGTAGCCCAAACTTCTTCTATACCACTAGCTACAGCTAGTACATCCCTATCTCCTGATGTGGCAGCCCTTGTACAAGAGATAAGATCTCTTCAATCCAAGGTGAAACATATTGATAAAATTACCATTAGACCTACGTAGGCTTTGTATTCTTTTTCTCTTTTGTATACACCATTGGTATGTCATATTACTTCTACACTCTTGCCACATAGTTTTGTTCAACCCACGCTTACTCTTTATGATGGAAAGGGTGATCCAAAGATACACTTGAGAGATTTTCACATAACATGTTTGGATTATGTACCCAATGATTGGATACTTACCAAGATATTTCCATGGAGTCTAAAGGATTATGCTTTACAATAATTTTATAGTCTACTAAATTAGTCGATCACGGTATTCAATCCTTTAGCATATATGTTCCTAGCACATTTTAGTATCAACACTGGTGATAAGGTTTCATATACTCAAATTGATCAATAGAAATAATGACCAAATGAGCATCTCATAGACTATGTTCTTTAGTATAAGACCATCTTGGCTAAGATGACTAGTCCCATGGTAGATCAAGAATTACGGGACCTCTTCAAACAGAATCTTCTACTAGCACTTAATGAATCAATTATGTTCAAGTGATTCTCTTTCTTCACTGAATTGTGTCATACACTAAAGGAATGAGAAGTCAAGCTAATTTCAATGGGAAAACTTAAGTACTCAAGTATCTCAAACACAACAAATAAGAGTAATAACAAAGTCCCATATAAGGTCAAAATCAATGACAATAAGAATCAGAATCAACCAATAGTAAATACAACTTTAGATCCCCATCAATGTGTGGTTTTATCATCTCCTCATCATCATACATATACCAATCTACCAATTTCTCCAACTGGGGTTTTATAAAAGTTATTGGAATGTAACATCATCACTCTACCTCCTATTTGGGAAGCTGACCCAGTGAAGCCTCTTCCATGGGGATATGATCAGCATGAATTTTTTGATTTTTATAGGGTACTAGGCCACACAATAAATAGATTCATCAGTTTGAGACATAAGATGTAGGACTTGATAGATAATAATATACTTGATCTGAGCACTTCAATTGAGCCTTAAAAGGCAAATCCAACACAAGATAAAGCTTTAAAAATCTTCTCAGATCCATTTCCATAACATTCTAAACAAGATAAAGAGGAAACCTTAGGTGTTCACCATACATACCATGCACATCCTCCACCAAATACATACCAATCACCTTCAGTTGAGGCACATCCTTTGAGACGTATGATAGGTGTGTATGATTCCAAAGTTCTAGCCAAACCTTTGATATCTTTTTTAGATCAGGAGATTGTGGAGGATAATACAAGTTATAATACACTTTTTATTAGAGCACATATTCATAATTAGCCTATTTGCAGTGTGCTTATTGACAATGGTTCCAACCTTAACATGTGTACATTGACACTACTACAACATTTGGGTTATTCATATTAGTATATCACTCTGATAGGCATAGTTATCAGTGATTTTAATGATCATATATATAGTTTATTAGGTGAGATAGTAATTACACTACAGGTTGGTCCTACATATTTGGTAACACCATTCACTATAGTTTGCAGTGTAGGAGTTTTTGACATATTACATGGTCAACCATGGATTCAAAACTCAGGGTAGTACCTTTTATAGTTCATATATGCATGCAATTCATTCATGCTAATTAGGTTATTATATTTTATGGAGTCCCTTATGAGTCACCACTCCCCACTTCAGAGCCATCTACTAGCTTACAAACACTAGCTCCAATTCTTCCACCTATTTTAATTTCTACTCCAATTTTAGTTCTACTTCCACTTCAGATCCATCCACAGTTATGGCATCCATCACCAATAAAGAGGGTTCACACATCTTCATGGTTTTAGGATTCTAGATAGCCTCTAGCTACAGTGTTCACACATAGAGCAGTAACATTAAGGTCTCATGAAGATACATAGAGAGCACATATTCATAGAGTTTCTTCTACTTTTAGATGGGTCCCTAAGATCCCTATAGTTGCATCCACTTCTCAGAGTTACAAGGGGGCCCCACATTTATTTTCCACTTAAAATATTTTAGATTAATTACAATGTACACAGATTTTAACTTTACAATCTTAGACATTCAATCATGCCTCATGATCATGCACAATTTAGTTGTTCAATACAAGACACCATAATAGGGAGTCTCATCTAAGACTCATTGGTTAGTATCATTTCTTCCTAGTTTTACCTATACATAGCTTATAGAAAAATACAAAAATAATACAAAAATCTCAAAATATAAAAACATTCAAATATATCTAAATCCCAAAAATATTTTTTATTGTATGCATCATGTTAGGTTGTGGAGCTAAAAGCTTCAACCTTTGCAAACTGAGGAATAATGGTTGCTGAGTTCTACAGGAACCGGCATCGGCAGCATGACCGACGTCAGCAGGATCCAGTGCAAAAGGCAACCGGCGACGGCAGGAAGTCGGCCGACGTCGGCAGAACCAGACCAGCAGGGACCGACGTCAGTCGCCTGTGTGTTCCCGAAGTGTTCGTTTCACGGACAGTTAGTTAAGTGAACTATGAGTTTGCATGTTAAGACCAGCCAGAGTCTTGGGTTGCGAGGATAATTGTCTAAATTAAGAGTCTTAGTTAATGTTTGAGTTAGGGATCTATTTATAGACCCATTGGCATGTATTGTATAAGGCATGAGATAGAAAGGAAGAGTTCCTTCTAGTTGTAAGATCTATGAGTTGTAGGTTGTTGCAAGCTCATTGGTGATCTACATGTAAGCTTGGTCTTTGAATTGCAGGTTGCAGGTTCATGAGAGATCAGCTTGAAGTGCTATAGAGTGCTTGATGTACCGGCAGGGTTATTACTGACTGGTTGGTGAGGTGAACACCAATTCTGTGTGTGAGTTGGTTGTTGGGACCGTTTTTGTGTAGGAGAGTGTGTGTGAGAAGAATTACTGTACACTTGAGGTGTGGCGAATCTCTGTAAGGTGAAAGAGTGTGGCAGCTCTTTGATGTATTCTTTTCTGTTAGTGTTAATACAAGATAGTGTATTGTCTCTCATATTCTGTGCTATTGGTGAATTCTAGTTACTTGTGTTTCTGGTTATTTCCGCATATTCAATTGCTTATATATTTGGTAATCATACTGTGCTCTATCTGAGGAGCAAGATCCTAACCAGTGGAGTCAGAGCATGTTTGTTGTTCCTGATTTCCTGACACATCATCCATGATTTTATATTACTACTATCATGCTAGGACTTACATTTGCTATTTCATGCTATTGTATGTTGATTTTCCTACATTACCATGCTTCACTTGATATTATTTGAGTGTGTGCATTGACATATAGCTACTTGATCGCTTCACTCTACCCATTGATGGGGCATTCTTACTTATAGATTTGAGACACACATCGATAAACATACCTACAAGGGGCATATTCTACATGTCTACACCATGCAAGTTATGTCATTCCTACACTACACACTATGAGTTATCATGCTGATGTGCATTCCTTTCTAGATTACATAGATTACTATATCAACATTTCACTAGTATCTAGCACTTATGTATTTCTTAGCATAAACCTATTCTTGTACTAAACATGTTATGAATAATTTCACATTTGATTTGATTAGTTAGATGTGATTCTACCTTTCCAATTATTACATGCTTTCTCCTCTTGTTTAGTGTAGTTTGTGTGATTGTATTTTGAGTTCCTACTTATCTCCTATTTGTGCCTTAGGACATTTATCAATGTGATTTACTTGTATTCTTCCATGTTCCTATGGACCTTGTGCTAACTTTATTTGTTTCACTTGTATATTTGTGGTATTTGAACATGCCTTCTATGCTTTCTTTCCAATTTAAGTGACATGTGCCCATGCCCCCTATTGGTATGGCCCCTTGGCCATCCCTTTATGTTTATTGTTTTGTTTCTTCTCAATGTGTGCAATGCCATGATCCACATCATGCATTTCCCTTACTTTCTTGGATGTCATGATGGACATCATGCTCCATCCCTCCACCTAAAAACTAACAAATAACAACTAACATCTAATATTTCTTGTTCAAGTTTAGTATTTTGCACATGCTTTTATATATATATATAACCCTATTGATCTAATAATATATCAATATAAAAAAAATTATATCTACAAATATCTTATCAAATATCACTACTATATTGTATATCTATATAGCTTAACACACTTGCAAGACTCTTTCTTCTAAGGTCAGTCATTGTAGGTTCATCATTCCTACCCTTAGAAGAGGGGGAAATAAATAAGGGTTTTGTAACAAAGATAAAATCTCCTAACAGTAAAAAAAAAACATTCAGATCACCCAATTCAAAATCCAAAGGTCAAATCAGTCTAAATAGACCAAAATAATAATGATAGTTCCATATCAACAACTAGTTTTAGCATAAGATAATAGCGACATAAATGGATAGTACCACAAAAAATAGTAGTGTCCTCATTTTGGTGTTCCTGTCTATGTAAAAAAACACTAAATTTTTATAGAATTAGGTATAAAGTTCAATTTAGATACAGTTTTTGCACATCCAGATCAATCAAAATTAGTAGTTTAGTATAGTTTTCTCAGAGAATCCAGATATAGGGGGTTATCATGTGCGGCATGATGGTTCCCAATTTTATTTTTAGATTAGGTATTTGACATAAATTCTAGATTATAATCCATATTATAGACACTAGTTATTGGGGGAAATGTATGTGACACATTGGTCTTCTTTTATTTTTGAGTTTAGTTTATTATTTAGGCATTCTCAAAAGTTGTGTGCCCTACTCCATCTATAGGTGGTTGACATCACTTTCAAGATAAAATTTCATACAAGTTTAACTTTTTTAATAACCAAGTTCCTAATTTATCTTTCATATAATCCTATTACATCAATTTTGAAGTGGCTTTCATACAAGCCTCACCTCCATCTTTTGAAATAGCCAAAAGTGGCCTAGTTTCCAACATACATTCAAGCTATCCACACCACATTTTTAGATTTTGAGTACATCCATAGGATCTATGAGCCATATCATATGACATATATTATATATAGGTACTGATTCATAGATTTAATTCATGGGGTAATGATAGATCCAAAGGGATAGCCTTTGTATTCTTGAGCCACCTATTCAGAGGGATTGGACACACAATCTAGACATTGATTAACACACGCATGATTTTTTAACTTCACTTAGTTGGTGATGATGGAGCTAAAGGGCCATGCCTTTGTATTCTTGAGATAATTTTTGGGGAATTGATTACTTAGCTTCATTCATGATATTACTCTTTATTCAACATATACCCAACATTATCCATCATAATCTAGCATCACAATAGGTTTTGTATTGGTTCATGTACCCAGTGAGGTGTATGCATTCCTTTCTCTTCCTCTTACTCATATTTTGTACATTATTATTTTAGATATATCATTTCAAGTTTTAAATGATCTAATTTTATGTTTTCATTATAGATTCACACTTCACAACTTGCTCTCTATGCACATCTAGCATCACACAACTTCATGAGCTTCTCCCTTACAAGTAAGTTCAGGTATGTTTTTTACTTTTCTTTATCCTAGTATTTTGATTTTCTACATCACTAAAATAAATCCAGGGGGGAATGTAGTCATATAAAATGCAAAATTGGATGACTTAAGCATGGCTAATGACACCCAATCCATAGTTCTTCTTACTTGCTTACACAACCCTTCTAATCTATTCTTTCACTGATTCCCAATCATCCACAACATTTTAGAATTAACCCTTACAGACCCAGGTAACTCTTTTAGGCCCAGATCCATCCCTCTAGGTCTCATCCCCTCTAGACAATAGTGCCTAACTTAGACAAGAGCATTGAAACCTAAGGTGTCTTAATTTTGACACTATTGTCCAAGTGCAAAATTGGTCCTAACAGCTAGATTATTTTGGATCCTTATCTTTTTTCTTTTCACCCTAACAAAAATTCATTTAACCCATGATCATTAATTTCCATATAAAATTCCATTCAAAGTCTATTTAGAAGGTTTGGCACTCATTTACAAGAAAGAAACAAGAATACAAGAAAGTACACTCAAGCACTCTTCCCTATCCTCTACATACAACCTTCCAAGATCATTTCAAGATTATTCAAACATTTACACCAGTCCCTAGCCATATAAATTACATATATTTTTGCATCTTGTTGCATTTATCATACATAATTTCACCAAGCACTTCAATGGGAGAACTACATTAGCTTAATCCCTCCTTAGAGTATTGGTATGTAAGTACCATGCCCACATATGGGGTGTGAAGTGCATCTAATGTATCCTTTACACACTAAATCCTTCTCTATATTTTATAAGTTTCAATTCAAGTTCAAGAATAAAGAGCTCCTATGGATTTGAAGATTAAAAATAGATGCACAATAAACTCCTCGGGCTTCTAGGCTCTAATATTTCATTGACACGGTAACACAAGCCTATCGAATAGAACCTAAAAAGCTTATACCACCTAGATAATAGCACTAGAAAAGGAATACAGTACCAGATAGAAAGGTGTCCCACTTTTAATACTCTTATCCAATCTAGAAACAAACCTCAAGATCTAGTTTCAAATAGTTTCCTAGTCTTGCTCCCCCAGTATCAGACCTTGTCTCAGTCTGGATCATTCAAAATAAGCTATGTTAGGTTTCTCTTATTTATTACTATATTTATAAAATCCAAAAATACAAATATGTTTACACAAATTAGTAGGTTACTTCTTGCATATTATTTACTGATTTACTTTGATCAGACCTATTTAACTAGGAATAAAACCCCATTATTTTGAAAATAATTAAACACTCTATAAAAGAGCCTTCCTCTCCTCATTTTCTCACTAGGAACTTGAAGTTTTCCTTCTCAAATTATTCTTTCTTCTCAAATTTGTAATTTTAGATATTTTGTGTGACAAGCCTTATTATAAGATCATGTGGGTTTTTCTCTGATGAGTTTAATTTCCCACTTTAAAATATATGTCTTGACATTGTGGCTTGATCTCTTCAAGGTGATATTATTCTTTTGCATTTATTTGTTTATTTATTTCAACATTTAAATTAATCTTCGACAACATTTATGTCAGGGTTTTAGTGTGTATTTATTTCCATACTCATAGAATTGCTTCCACCACTCAAAAAAAAAACAAAGAATAGGTCTAAGATTTCTTAGCCATTTTATTTTTTAGAACATCACATTTTCCCAAGGGAAAAATAAAAATGTCAGTCCTATTGGACCCTAAATTTTGGAAGTATTTTGATATTTTAGAACAAAACCATCATGGTGTGGAAGGATCATAATACAAAAATTATATGGAATGGAACTCAATTGACGTAGAAGCATCATGGTGTGAAACCTATAGGGCACATAAGGACAAGGGTGCAAAAGCACCAACATGAGAGGACCTAGTCAAAGGAGAATCATTCATGAGGAACCCAAGAGCATAGGACTCAGAATAATAATGAAAGACTTAAGGAGTACATGGGATGTGGGAATGGTTAAGGAATGATTCTTAAGGGTCACCCAAACCTTATCCATTAGAAGTTTTACACTAGCCCGTAAAGAGGAAGACACATGGTAGCAAGGATCTAACATAGAGAAAGTATATAGGGGGTGCAAATCCCTAGGTCCTTAGGAGGAGTTAGTTATTATACCACCATAAATCTCAATTTGTAGAGATTTTATTGGCTAGTTACTCTTGCCATTAATGTTGTAAATACTTGGTCAAGGAAAAACAAGTATGAATACCCCTATTATAAAGCACTGGAGGATGGATTTTTCTTGATAATACTTTGTTAAAGCTCAATATATGAGTTTTGGATATTACACCCATTCTAGTGTTCATGTTTAGTTAAATAGATAGTTCTGTATTAATGATAGGTTGAGTGAGCATTTGAAAATAGGAACTTAGTATGAAATCTTTACAAATCTTTTTTTTTTTCTAAATAACAATATTAAAACTTCATGACACTCTTTTGCATGATCATGGTGGTTGAGTGAAATGATACTAGAATTAAAGTAGTTTATCTTTTTATCTATGTAATATATAATTAATCTAAGGAATATAACTATGTTAAAGCTACTACACAACATAACCTACGTGAACCGATATCTAGTTGTGCACTTCAAATGAGTGCATAAGACCAAAATATTAAATGAAAGGGCCAACATACTAGCTCATTAGGCTACACTTCAGCATCGAGGCAATAGTAAAAACAAAAACCTAACATTTTAGTTCTATTATTGGGACCTATAGCACTTGCTACATAGTCATAGAATATGTTTGAGCGCATCACCCTTGAAAATATTGAGCAATGGATTACTGGAGTTGAAGATAATTTTACAATTCCCTACTTGAACTAGGAGTTTATACAAAATAATGGGTAGAAAAAAATCTCTACAATGCATTGTATGAAAATTTCTTTGTTGAGATTCCAGTTCTTTTTCACACTTGGTTATCTGCGTATGCTCAAGGATGGTCATGAAACTTTGGGAGTAGATAGTCTTGGACATTATAATTATAAAGAGTTTCAGCATGACTCAGAACACCATGGACATGAGTTGTTAACATTTGGTGGAGAGGATTTTTGAATAGCTACATTCTGGAGTATGCTTTTACTACTTATTCTTTTCCTAAAGAATCCAAGCTCTAGTTCCTCAGAGAACTGTGTGGTCATTACATTAGACATTTCTCATTAGAAATCAAGACATTATTTATTGACTATGGACTTGATACTATGCCAATGGAGAGATAAATTCCTCTTTGCATGAGCCACACATTTGGAAGGCGGGTAGAGAAGATTTGGTAAAAAAATTGTAGGTTTAGAATGGTAGCTAGCCAATGGGAATTATGAAAGTGAAAGTATGATGAAGCTTAGAAGAGGATTATAGGAATAAACAACATGAGAAGAGATTGGGAGAACTCAAAAAGTGTTTTTAGGGTCTTTAGGGAAGAAAAAACACATAAAGAGGACCCCATCACTTTCAAACTACACCCAATGCCACTTTTATCATACAAAGGAGAAACTAGCCAGATGATAGAAACTGAAGAACCAATTCTGAACCAACTAAGCTCCCTAACCATAGTGTGCACTCATGATTTTAACTCAGATGTCATATGTATACATAATTTGGATACATATAGAATTGAATTTGAGACTGAACCTGTAAGAGATATTGTAGCTAGCCATTTTAACTGATATGGACTTGACACTTTCTTTCCCTCTTCAAGGGAACTACATGGCTCAATTTAAAATGCCTAGTGGACCTAAAATTTAGAGTGGACATAACATGGGCCCAATTTTGATTAATCAACCAACTATTGTACCCCACAACATGGTTGTTACTATTGGAGGTGTTGGAGGTAGACTGGGAGGTGGTACAAGAGGAAGTGGTGGACTTCTCCCTCAAGGGATAGGATCTGGAGGTTCTCAACAACCATCAGTTCAAGTACCTCAATCGATAATGGTATATTATGAAATGAAACTCCACTTACTTGAATATCAAGGTGTGGATCATGTTACTGAGTATGTCCATAAGTGTGAACTTATCTAGAGGGTGTGAGGCATCACTTTTTCTAAGAGAAAATCCATCTAATTCACAACTACACTATTGGAACAAGTGCACAAATGGTGTAGAAATTTTGACCCTCAACAAGCAATGGCTAATTATGATCAACTTAAAATGGAATTTCTTCAATAATTTTAAATTCTTGAATTTGAACAATAAAGTTTAGCCACATTGAACGATATAAAGCAAGAACTTACTGGAAGTGTATGAGAGTATGATTCAAGGTTCAAAACATTGTTATCGAAGTTGTCATTTGAAATCAATGCTTCTCAACATGCACAATGGTTTTTAGGAGGTTTATTACTTCCATTTTAATGTACATTATCTTAGAAGACCTTCACTAGCCTGTGTAAGGCTTTAGAAGCCATCCTTTGTACTAAAGCAGTTGGTAGTATTGATACTAGGATCAGTCCTTTCATAGAAGCCCAAATAGCTTTAATGGCATCAAATTTTAATAAATTAATAACAAATAATGCACATGATACTTATAGTGGTCTTTAGTGCACTAATTATTATTTTTAAGGGTATACTCAAAGTAATTGTCCATGCAAGAACATCCACAGTATACTGAAACAATCATGTGAAATCTGCCATGAGGACCATGATGTATGTTCTTGTCCTCTCTTATAGTGAGATACACACTTGAAGGTGTCTAAATATTATAAAATATATGATTCCTACACCCATGACACTAATGATTTCTAGTTAATTAGTGACATCCATGAAGCATGCACACATGGCACGTGTCAAACCTTTGTGGCCAACAATCAGGATAATGGTGGTTATCATGGTTAAGGTAGAGGATGAGGATGATGAGGTGGTAACTTATCACCAAGAACATGTTACAAGTGTGGATCCCCAAACCACTACCAAAGAGATTGTCCAATTTACCCTACATGTGTTTTTTTGTAAAAAAGACCATCAATTAGAAGAATGTCCTGACATGTACACAACCATCACCAAAAAAAAAAAGAAAAGGGTGTAGGTATGATATGTATTGAGAAATCACATTAACATGAATATTTAGGCACCTTATAAATTAAACAAGTGAATCTCACTATGTGTGGTAAAGGATAATCTCAGTCTACCTCTAATCCTATTGAGAAGATACAAAGTGAAGAGTCTCAAGTGAGGAAGTACCCTGATGCTCAACAATAAAAGGATGTGCTCTAGGACACCATGACACTGGTATGAGAACTCTAGGGATAAATTCAATTTCTTAAATACAAAGAGGCAACACAA
This sequence comes from Torreya grandis, assembly GCA_037957365.1. NCBI lineage: Eukaryota > Viridiplantae > Streptophyta > Pinopsida > Cupressales > Taxaceae > Torreya > Torreya grandis. The sequence goes on from JARHVA010003079.1 coordinate 981,349, forward strand.
TGTGTTGATATGCAAAAGGAAAAAAATCCTCAAAACATGGTGCAAGATGACTTATAGGAGCTTTATAAGTGCATGTTAGATGAAGACATTATCCCATAACTAAGTGTGTGGCTTAAGAATTAGGTATAAGCACAAAATTATGCTCAACCTCAAGTAACTTAGTATATTGAACGTCATCAGTTAAATCATGATTGAAAACAAGATACTCCTATTCCCCCTACTCCCTTAGAAGATAAAGAGATATTAGTAAATGTTGACATCGATGGGTGGGTAATCCAACACATCCTAGTTAACACTGGTGCTAAAGTTAACATCTTCACCAAGGATAAATGGTACAAAATGGTCAATTCAACACTACAACCTTCACCACATGTGTTGTTTATGGCTAATAAAACTCATGCTCTACCCATTAGTGTCTTTAATAATGCAATGATTGATATACTTGGAGTACATTTGAAGGTTGACTTTGAGGTTCTTGAATTAGTAGAGGCTGATGATTTCCAAACTCTTTTGGGATAACCTTGGTGTTATGAAAATAATGTAGACTTGAGTTTCAAGAAGCATTACATCATTTTTGAGAATGTTGAATAGCACATTTTTATTCCCCTAGATTAAACACATGGGCCCACTTACATATAACTTGATAATATGGAAGAAGATATTAACCACATATATAATGTCATTATTAGGAATTATGAGCAATAGGATCCTACTCTTGATGGTGTTTTATGATGGTTGGGCACTCAGTCCCTTTTTGACACACAAATAGTGCTTGTAATTTCTAGGCCCATGGTGACTATGACCACACCAAAAGAGTGTGTAGTACCATTAACAGTCAAGATAATGTTCTATGTTAGTACCATAAATGTCACAAGTTCATTCACCTTATCACTAATCAAGTCATGAGGGGACAAATGATAGATGCATCTCTAGAAAGACTTGATGAAGCTCCATGTTTCTATGGATAGATAGAAGTTTGTAACTTTGTCTAGTGCCTTGACGAGTTTTATCATAATGACATGGACTATATTTGATCTTTGGTTTACCTTTTTGATGGTACAGATACAGTATGGTGGTGAACCCATTATGAGATTATTCTCTATTGGTATCAAGTATGATCAGCCTTACATCACTAGTTCCATCATGACAACAAAGTTAGCAGAACAATCAGCTGTAGTGGAGAACAAGCACCTAAACCCCACATAGAAGCCTACAAGACTATGTGGAGAGAAGAAGAGTCTTACTTACTAGAGTACTTATGGGTTCATGTATTTTATGGGATTTTATTCACTTGGGAATGGGCATGGTATGTTAATTAATAGTGACACATGGGTACCTAATTTTGGCATCTCTTGAAAGAGAACATGAACTTGACACTACCTTATTCTTCACTAAGGATGGATTTGCACCTCACTCTCTAAGCCATATGTGAAGCATTTTTAGGTGACCTAACTCCCCTTGAAAATCACCTAATAAGTATCCATAATGTCCTGAAATAAGGTCTATACCTCTTCAATGAACCATCAACATAATTTGTTTCCACAATAGAACTAGTCCTTAATCAAGACCGATGCGAAAAGATATGTCTAGGAAAATAAAAGCTAGTGTTTCAAGTGAAAGAAGGTGAAGTATACAATCCACTTGACCCTTTTTCAAACCATTTGGATGTTCATAAGAACTATGGCACATGATTTTTTTTTTATACTAGTGTTGATACAGACAACCCCTACTCCAGGCCAATTCAAGCTATCCAATGAAATATTAGTATAAATCAAGAATCAAAAATGGCTACTATAGGTAATTATTGGATAGATAATAAAATTTCAAAGATGTTTGAGTTATTAAAGGAATATTAGGATGTCTTTCTAAGAATCTACAACAAGATGAAAAGAGTTCATCCATCCTTAAGAAAGATGCATATCAAACTGGTTGATGATGCTTGACCAGTCAAAAAAAGGCCATATATGATGAATCCTACTCTACAAGTGTGCATCAAAGAAGAAATTTACAGTATATTGTGCACTGGAGTAATCAACCCTATTGATGAATCATAGTGGGTTAGTCTCATGGTGATTAGTATAAATAAATATGGATGCATTAGAATCTGTGTTGATTATCAGGTCCTTAATGCATCTTGTGTCACTAATTCTTTTCCAACACCCTTCACAAAGGAAATCCTTGAAGGTATTACTGAGTGTGAGATATATATGTTCATAGATGGATTTTTGAGATACCATTATGTATAGATCACTGAGGAGGACCAACCAAAGATGAAATTTGCTACTAAATGGGGATCTTTTGCATATACCGGTATGCCTTTTGGGTTAAATAACACACCATCTATGTTCTCACATCTATCTATTTAAGCCTTTATGAATTTCATCCAAAAGTTTCTTCAATCCTACTTGTATGACTAGACAATCTATGACTTGGTTAAGGACCATTTCTCTAACCTAAGGCTTATACTTGAGCATTATTGAGTCTTATAGATGTCACTAAATTTAAAGAAGTGCTTATTTTCTACACCTTTTGGTGTGCTCCTAGGACACATTATTTATAAATATGTAATTTTTTTAGACCCCATAAAGGTATCTATTATTCTTCAAATCCCATCACCCAAGTCTCAGTGTGAGGTCCATGACTTTTTAGGACATACAAGTAATCCAACCCTCCAGTTCCCTAATTAGACAAGATTATTTCACATCCATGTTGATGTGTCTAGAATGGAAGTTGGTGAAATTCTTTCACAACCAAGGGAAGGTCACCTTGACCATCCACTCTAATTTAATAGTCAAAAACTCACTCCATCTGAGAAGAATTACACCATTATGGAGTGTAGAGCATTGTCGATGGTCTATGCTCTATAGAAGTTATGATAGTACTTATTGGATACGCCCTTTATATTCTATATAGATAATGAATATTTTAAGTAATTAGTAAATAAATTTATGCTACATGGATCAATCTATCATTGGATAGTGTTGTTTTAAGAATTTCAATTTTTTGTCATGGTCAAACTTGGAAAAACCAATTGTGACCCTGACTATCTATCTCAAATTGAGTCTAAAGAGCCACCACATGATATTAAATATGACTTACCTAATGTTCAAATATTTCATGTTACTCATGTACCTAAGGATATGGAAGATATTTAACCTTTTTAACCACTAGCTTAGCACCTGATTGTCTCACTTCATAAGCTAAGAAACAACTCATGGTCTGTGCTACACCTTTTCAACTCATAGGTGGGGATATTTAAAATCTTGGTTGTGATGAGGTAATTAGAAATTGTGTTATGAAACATGAAAATTCCAAGGTAATTCAATAAGTTCATGAAGGTATTATCAAAGGACACTATGCTAGAGAGAATATCATGTTTAAATTTTTACTGGCTAGATTATAGTGGCCTACTCTTTTTCAAGATGCTAAGGTATATTATAGGTAGTGTGACATATGTCAGTGCATAAGGAAACCAAATTAATGGGATGGCATACCTCTATAACCAATTCTCTCTCAAGAACCATTTAATAAGTGGGCCATTAATTTTATCAACCCCATCACTCTAGTTGGATGATGAATAGGTTCATGATATATCATCATTGTGACTAACTATCTCATGCATTGGGTTGAAGCTATACCTATAAGAGATTGTACTCCTACCACTAATTCACACTTCATTTGGGAAAATATTATAACTTAGTTTAGATGCCCATTATTTTCACTAGTGATCATGGTACCCATTTCCTAAATGACACTATTCACATCTTACTAACTGAGTTCAAAATTTCACACCATAAAATGACACCATATCACCCTCAAGCCAATGGAACTATCAAGCCTTTCAATAAGATCCTATGTACCCCCCTGAAGAAGATTTGTAATATTGGTTGAACCGATTGGGATGATAGAGTGTCTGTGATACTATGGGCTTACCAAACAACTTAAAAGTGCCTAAACAAGAGCACACCATTCAATTTAGTATATGGTAAAGAGGTGATCCTTAGAGTCAAATTTTTGGTACTGTCACTTTGCATTACACACGTAAGACAATTGGATGAGGATTATTCCTTGAAATCATGACTAGATACTTTATTATAGATTGATGAAGCCTATTTCTTCAATCATTGAAATCATGATGTGGAAAATTAAAAACATAAAGCATGGCATGACCATCACATAAAGCACAAAACATTTCCCCAAGAATGAAGATCTTACTATATGACACTAAGTTTGCATGCCATTATGGAAAAAGTTGGATTAATTGGGATGGTCCTTTTATCATTCATAACATTTAACCTACCAAAGCTTATCGGTTACAAAGGCTATATGACTAGTTCTTTCTTGGGCATTATAATGGGAGTCAACTCAAGTTGTATTTCACTTCTAAGTAGTTAATATATTATAAAATAATAATTCTTATGTCATTAATTTAGGATTTCCTGTGTTTCAATAAAAGTTTTTCCTTTATTTTACATAAATTTTCATTATTGTATTTGTACTTGTATTTTCATGGAGGACCATGACTTGGTTTTATTTTGGGGTGCGAGATATCTGAATTCATGATTAAAAATAAGTGCACAAGTTACCTAGGTAGCCATTAAAGTTACTCATGGTGCACAAGATAATCAAGGCATGAAAGGTACTTAGGGAATGTAAGTACCTAAAGGCACTCAATTAATTAAAGGAATGAAAAGTACATAGCCTAAGGATAGGGTGTTCCCACCGAATAGTTTGAAATTTTGAAAGACATACAGTTATCTTCTACTCTATAAAAATTGTGGGACACATTTGTATTCCACTTCAAAGGAAGGCATAATATGGGATGCATCATTAATATGAATGAATAAGTGGTTGTGAGAAATGTGCCAATGATGTGACAAAATAATACCATTAAATTCATTAATGATGAGAAATGATGATCGAAGAGTAGTGGTTGTTAAAAAAATGCCTTTATAACAAGAAGTGATGGATAAAAGGAAAGGGATAGTAAATGAAGTTAACTCCCTTGAGCTTATAAAAATTTGAGTTAAGTCATTTTTACATTTTACCTTTGTAATTATTTGAAATTACAAGAGTCAATAGTTGAGAATGAATAAATACCAAAATTGAGAACAAAGAAAGCGAGATCAATTCCAAAGCTAGAATATGAAGCATCATGAGTTGATACATAGGTATTAAGCCAAGGATTAATTCAAGTAAGAAAATCATAGGGTAATTTTGGGACACAACCATGATAGGGAAGTCTTTCATGTTTCAGGTTATAGAATTCTACCATTAGAGGGCAGTTAAGCTCGAAAATCCAAAGTCATTGACCATAATCATGTTTTCCTTTGGGAATGTTGGATGGTCATGCCTCAACCTTCAATATCCTAAGGGTGATGTGGCCTAATAAAAAGTCCCTAAAGGCTTATTAATTACTTTTGATACCATAAGAGGAGGTACTTGGAGGAAAATCCATATTCATTAGAGAAGAGACACCAAAAGATCAAGCATAGTGTGTGGAAGGGGGAGAAGCTAGTATGGCTCACCAAGTTAAGAAAACTCAATCATCTCTACCCCCACCCCTAATGATTGAAGAAATGTAGTATCTTGATAAGGTGTTTCATGTAGATAATTGGGTCTCCAAGGTATCCACATGTACTATTTTTTATTATAACCATCATCAACCCAAGAATGAGGTTGAATTGCAAAATGATTATCAAGTCGAGTGTCAAAATACCAAGAACTAGTTATTGTATGATCTTACAATTTTTAATACCATAGACACTATGGGGTTGTTACAACTATTTAACTTTCCTTACTTTGGAAAACCCATGGAGTCCATCAAGCTCCTTCTCTTGCACATCCATGAGGACTATCTTTACTTTATCGAGTGCAACATGAAGATCACATCTAAGATGATAAGTAAGGTATCAAGGCTATAATTTTTAGGGTTAGATATGGCCTATGACTTGGTAGATACTAAATATGTCCAAAATATATCCATGATACTGATGTATCAAAAAAAAGTCCACACTATGCATATTAAGAACTTATAAGATCCTACCCTCTAGGTTACGGTATGGATCATCAAGACAAAGATCGGTGGGACTAATCATTAGAAGGAGGTTGACATGGTACACCTCTACATCACCCACCAAGTCACTCAAGGCTTGAAATATAATTTAGATATGTATTTTAGCCACATAATTATTGAGGATGTGGAGAAGACCCATCGAATCCATAGTCATAGGTTTCCATGCAGAGTATCTCTCATTTTCATTGTGTTTGATGAGATCAATATACCAAATTACACCATAGGAGCACTAAAGTGGGCATACCTACCCAAGAACAAGTCTCCAACCAAGTTTTATAAGGCATTCATGTGTCTAGCACATATCAGTCCCTCATATAAGATAAAGATTTAGTATTGGTTCCATGACATGAAGGAGGCATTTGGGAATGAATGACATATCTTGAAGGATTTACCCCCTAGCCATTGACTAAGTGTAATTCATGGTGAATCAATATTTCTCTCTTTCATGCATCAGGATGGTTCCTTTTGGAGAACTCTCCACCTAGCTAAAATTACCATATGCCTTTTTGGTTTGGTACTTCATCGACTCCATGAATAGGATCTATGATGCATAGCCTATTGTCTTGGAGGCAAACAATATTGACTTAGAGATTCACTCTCTAAAATATGTATGTCTATCTGGACAAGAAGGCATATAGGGATAAGAAGGATATGAACTAAATAGATATCAAGGTCAAGTACATATTTATGGGAGAATAGGTACACATACTATTTTATATGCTGCAAACCATGAATAAAGACTCAAAAGGTGTAGAACATGAGAAGGAAAATCTCCCACCAGCACCTCCCTTGAAAAATAAGACTCAAGTTAAGCATGATCCCAATGCAAGTGGTTAGTATGCTCCTTAAAAATGGCATAAGATTTCCCAAGCACCATGGCCAAACCCCTCACCACCAAGACCCTCACCTCCTCTCCTTTCTCCACATCACCCTTCTTTACCTTGCCCTTCTCCACCCCACCCTTATTCACCATATCCTTCTCCTCCCTGACCTTTTCCACCCAAAAATCCACCACCATAATTCCATCCACCCCCACCTTCTCTTATACACATTCCTCTAACTCTACCTTTACCCCTTAAAATAACTTTGTAGACATCTCCCCCAAAATTTTCATCATCAGGATATACATAATAGCGAGCTATAGAGCAAACACTTGAACAAGAAGTCCCTATAGTATAGATGGAAGAATCATAATTTAATTTACATAAACACCCTCCTTAGTATGAGACGAGAAGGCCACCTCTAAAAACTTGCTATTTGACATTGATGAACTTTATGGAAAAGAGGGGGATGGTGAATAACAAGAGATGAGCAGAGTGGCCATTAAGAACACTTATTTAGCTATGCATGCAGAGATCAAGGTATTAGAGTGTGACCTAAATAGAGGGAAGGATCTGACTAAGTTCATAGAAGAGCATACCATCGATGCATATACTAATATACATGACCTATATTATTTTGGTATCCCTAACAAGATGTTGTATATATGGCTACACTTCCTTCCCCATGATGTAACTTTGGAAACAAAGAAGTAGGTGTCCTTCTTATTGCACATGTAAAATGAGGAGCATGCTTTTGAGTTCCCTCAATATAGCATTCTTCTAGGTCTTGATGCTCTTATGCTACCCAAACCACTGTGGGTGTATCCCCAAAAGATCACCCCTCTGCAAGCCAACGTAGCATTATTTAAGATTGGAAGTGATGTACCAAAATATTTTGTCAAATTTTGATGCATGTTATATAGAGAATAAAAATACCTAGGTGGTGGGTATGTATAATAAGGAAGTTGCCACCAAAAATATGCTCACCAAAGAAGTGTTTGCTTTAAAGTAGCAGGTAAAGGAAGCCATGGAGGTGAAATTTAAAACATTAAATTTGTGCAAGATAATTTTGGGCCAAGAACCAGCACTAATAGATGATGTACCTCTCGATGGGGATGCCATAGATAAACTAGAAACCTTGGTGAAATCCCTATTAAAGTGATACAAGGATAATATTTCACCAAAAACATGAGGGACTATAGATATCAGATCAATTCACTGAGGCAATTGAAGTTTTCAAGCACACCCTAGAAAGAGTTGGGGAAGTCATCCCCATTTTGGATGGGATTTTTGAATGGTTGGTATGCCCAAATAAGATCTTGGAAGCTCATTTCCAAGCTAAAAAATCCCAAAGGTAGTAGATGGCTAATTTTTCCATTCTAATAAGGGATCGTGATGAGCATGCAAAAGCATTCAAGGATGTGGAAATAATGGAGGAAAAGATCAATGCACATCAACAATTTAATGTTAGTTTTGCATCCCTCTGAGGATAGGTTGTTAAAGAAGTCTCAACACTAGAAGATGTTTAGAAGGATGTTAGCATATCCTTGAATAATTTGGCCAAGAAGGCCAATGAGACATCCCACCAACCTGAGGAGATGAAGAAGTCCAAAGAGGCCATTGAGGTAATAACTACTAAGTTGTTCGACACATTATCACATTAGGACAATGTCAAGAAGAAAATTGAGTAGATGGGGATTGAATTTTTGGTAAAGGCCACCAGTGAGGCTTAGTCTAGGGTAGGTTAAGACCATAGTGTGGGGTGATGTTGAACCCCATAGTTTGAAATTATTTTGATATTTTGGCATGAAACTAGCATGGTGCAAAAGGATCATAACATAGAAATTCTATGGCATGGAACTCAATTGACATAAAAGCATCATGGTGTGAAACCCATAGGGCACGTATGAACAAGGGCATAGAAGCACCAATACAAGAGAGCCCAGTCAAAGTATAATTAGTCACAAATAACCCAAGAGCATATGACTTATAACAATAGTAGACGACTTGGGGAGTGCATGGGAAGTGGGAGTGGTTAAGGAACAATTCTTAAGGGTCACCTAAACCTTATCCATTGAAATTTTTTCACTAACCCACAAGGAGGAAGACACATGGTAGCAAAGATATAACATAGAGAAAGTATATAAGGGGTGAAAAATCCGAGGTCCTTAAGAGGATTTAGTTATTAGAATGTCATGACTCTCAGTCATTAGAGAGTCCATTGCCCAATTACTCATGCCATTAATGTTGTAAATACTTGGTCAAGGAAAAATAAGTATAAATACCCATAATGTAAATCACTAGAGGATGAATTTCTCTTGATAATACTTTAAAAAAGCTCAATATATGAGTTGTGGATATTATACCCATTCTTGTGTTCATGTTCAGTTAAATGGATAGTTGTGTATCTATAATAGGTTGAGTGAGCATTTGGAAATAGGAACTTAGTATGAAATCTATACAAATATTTTCTTTTTCTAAATAAAAATCTCGGAACTTCATGGCACTCTTTTACATGATCATGGTGGTTGAGCGCAATGATAATAGGATTAAAGTAGTTTATCTTTTTCTCTATGTAATATCTAATTAAATATATGATTAACCCAAGGAATATAACTAAGTTAAAGTTATTGTGCAACATAACCTATAGGAACTAATCTCTAGCTATGTGTTTTAGGTGAGCGCATAAGACCACAATCTTGAATGAAAGGGCAAATGCACTAGCTCATTGGGATACACTTCAGTATCAAAGAACTAGTAAGAATAAAAACCCAACAAGTCCCGAGGTTATATACTAAACCAATTACTATTCTAAAGAGTAGATAAAATGGAGAAGTTTTTAAGGAGTCTAATCTTGATGAAAAACAAGTTTTTATTGTGGAGATGGAGGATGAATGGGGAATATAAGTTTAATATCAGTGTAATAATATATTTAAGATCATGATGTTGTAGGTATAGAGGTGAAGACATTGGATGCATTCAAAAAGGCCTTCCAAGGTGAAGAGAGTGAGTTTCTTGAGCTCACCAAATGTGAAGAGAAGTGACTAATTTTTATATTAACTAGAGTATGTGGAGAATAATATGATGTTATAGTAGAGATGGATATTTTTATTGATATAGTACTTGTTGTCCCCCAAAAAATGTCACTCTTTTTGGGACAACGCATGAGCCATTTTGGTCCTACAAGACCAAATTTTCCTCTTCCCTTTTCAAAATTTCTTTTTAGCTTTCAAGTTCCTCACTTTTCAAGATTTTCCAGAAATCTACAGACTCAACATGCTTGAAATTAGCAAGTTCAACTATTTCAATGGCTTCTTCAGACGGGTTCAACCAAAAAGGGGCTCATCAGCAAGCTTCTAAGTGAAGATTGAATTGTTGAACCTTGAACCACTTTGGTTCAATGGTTCATTAGGTTCAAGGTTCAACATCATTGACAAGGTTAAAAGAGTTAAACACTTTAGCCAGATTGAACCATTCAGTGACGTCAATAGGACACTCAACCATTTTGGTAAGTTCATCGACTTTCCAAAAGACTGAGCCTCAAGGAAGGAATGAACCATTGAACCAAAGTAGGTTTAATCGGTCGGTTCAAAGCAAAGGTTCAAAGGTTCAACATGGTTATTTCAAAGCAAAGGTTTAATGTAGTTTAGAAATTGTTTCAAATGGTCAAGACTTAGCTGAAACAAAGACATTGAACCGTTGAACCAAAGTTGGTTCAATCGGTTAGTTCAATCAAAATGGTTCAAAAGAGCACCCAAAAAATAATGAGTCAAGCAGAAGCTACCACATGTCATCTACCAAGCCCCATTGCACTTTGTTTCTAATCTCAATGAAAGATGCCACCTATCCCTATTGAAGCTTGTTGGAAGCTGCCAAGTGTCGTCTATCGGGACACTATATACTCTACCCTCAAGAAATCATAGAACGTGCCATGTGTCCCTTGCAAAGTTTGACAAAAGCTGACAAGTGTTAATCTCTACAATTTCTCCCTCCTACTTCTTGTTTTCATAAAGACTGTGGTGGACCCCCAGTGAGCTACCAAAGAAAGCAGAACATGCCATGTGTCATCATCTACCTGACTCTCCAAAGACAAGCAGAAGCTGCCACCTATTCATTTATAACTCTGCAGAGAGCGACACGTGTCTGCATCTGAGTTTTGAATAAGTTTCTAAGCTCCTCTTAAGCATTTTTTTAGAGCATAGTAGAGACTACCATGTGTCATCCTCTATAGGATTCTCAAGAGGCAAGCAAAAGCTACCACCTTTTCAGTTGTAACTCTATGGAGAATGACAAGTGTTTGCACCCATAATTTTGAGCTTCTAATAGGTTTCAAAGCCTCTATTAATAAACATTTCTTAGAGTCCCATAGAAGTTGCCACGTGTCTTCACATGTTTAGCAGTGGAATGTGCCATGCATCAATTACTAAAGACTAGCAAAAATTGAGTAAGGAATAGAGCATCGAATTAAATCTAAGACCCGATTCAAATAACCAAAAAAGAAGGAACGATGAAGAAGGATTAGATCACCAGGTGAACATTAATAGCGTGACTTGTTTCTCTGCATTGATAAAATCAAATGGGTAAATGCCCCTAAGTTCTAACATGTCTTCTTAACAGATTCCAATGCAATATGATGTGTTACTATTCTTGAGTCCTTCTTAAAGAGGCTATATAAGGGACTCTCTTTTATTATAAATGGATCTCTTTTTGACAAGGAGAACGAAACTCTGCCCAAATTGAAAGGCACTTTTGAGACTTTGAGCTCAATTTGTTGATCATATTTTGTTATTGGAATAAGAAAGCAAGTGATTTTTCAGACTTTGTGTTGTAATATCTTTGTTGTTGAGGAAACTGTTCTTATGTCTTTTTCCTTAATATATCTTCTATTCCTTTAATTGAACAAGCAAAATTAGTGAAACTAGTCAGGAAGGTGTCCTAAAGAGTCAATTATGGAGAGACTTTGTGCCTCCATAATTGCCTTTAGTGTGTTTTCTTTTCATTTCTGTGTAAAGGACCTTGGGATGACTTTGTACCCTCATTGTCCTTCGTATCTTACTCTTGAGCAATTCAGGTGAAGACTTTGTGTTGCATCTTGATTTGATGGTTATTACATCCTTTGCTACATTTTGCATTTACTACTAGGAGTATTCTTATGGTTTGTTGAATAGTACTTTTGAAAGAAGAGGAGTGTTGTCTATCATTTCCCTTGAGTTTTTCATTTGATTTGCGCACATCATCTCTAAAGAAATAGAGATGGATGGTTTTTCCTGCCCTTGAGTATTATTTTCTGTTTATATATATATATATATATATATATATATATCATACCTATAGGGAACCTACCCTTGATGAGAGGAGAGATCAGTCCCCTTCTGATGTGGTAAACCTACATTTGGATGACTAATCTTCCTACTTTGGCTGATCAGACCTATTTTGTTTATCAGTATGCTGATCGACAAAATATTCAACCAACAATTTTTGGCAACTCCACTGGGGATATAAAATCCATTATCCATTTATAGCCTTACCATTCACCTCCACACTAATCAGGAAAGAACACACTGTTTAAAGCCTCAAGATTTAACTGAAGCAAGGTCAATTCTTTCCCATTTTTGTTTCACAATCTAGTAGATTCAAGGTATACACGAAGCCAAAGGGCTAAAGGTATCATTGATCTTGTATTCAAGTTGGTACAACAAAGTGATTTTGATCTATTTCCTTCACCATCTCATCTCCAACAAACCAAGAGTTTTCCTCCTAATAAAGTCAGATCTCCATTACCAGATGAAGTATCTACTTCTGTTGTTGATAAAACTTTGCCTATAATTACCCCTCTGAGATTTTTTATCCCTCCTTTTCATAATCTTACAATGGCATTTCAAGGCCCCTGGGGTAATGCTTTTGGTCCTCTCAATCTTACTCCACCTCTACATGAGCTTCCATGTAGTTAAGGAAGAATTTCCTAAAATTCTATGGTGATGGGAAAGTTCATCCTAATGAACACATTGTAGCCTTCAGCATAGCTTGTGGAGTAATTGGAGTAGAATTTGAAGATGTAGTAGTCAGGCTATTTATAGAAACATTACAAGGTGCTACTGCAGATTGGTTTTATCATCTATAAGCTCGGTTAGTAACTGATTAGAATACTCTCAAAAATAAGTTTAAAGCTAGATTCAAACCTACAAAAGATGCACATGCACTTCTAGCTCAACTTACACAGATGAAGAAAGAGCCTCATGAGCCTATGAGGGATTTCATAGCTAAATTTGACAAACTGAGGAATAAAATTCTTGTAATTGCTCAACCTACAGCTAAGAATCTCAAATGCTTCTTCATTAATTCTCAATTATCTGAAGTAAATTTTCTCTTGAGACGTGCTGGTCAAATAGATCTTGCTGCAGCTCAACTTTTGGCCACTGGGGTAGAAGATGATCTCATCTTAGTAGGGAAGATAAGAAGAGATCCAAACAAAAATAGATCCTCATCATTTTTTGAATATGCATCTATAGGCACCACTGATCCAATGGTGCAAAAGCTGGCAAATGAAGTGCTAGCCTTGAAAAAATAAATGGCATAAGGAATGTCTTATGCTCCTTCATACAAAGATATGCCAAGAAGGACATTTCCAAATCAGTCATATCAGGGTAATGCTACCAGGAATCAAGGGCAATGGAATTGCCTTCCTCCCCCACAAGGGAAACTTGTCCTTGAAGCTCCTCCAACTAACTCAGTAGTTGGATATTTGGAAACAAAACATGCTTTCTCTTTCCAACCTGAGTTTGAGCAAGAAAATAATGCTGACCTCCTTGAAGAAAATCAAGAAGAATCAGCTGGTGACTCCCACATTGGTTTCCTGAACTACCAAGATGAACCCAGATTCAGAGGAGAAGCTATTGATGGATCATATGCAATTTTTACTAGGTTCAAGAACCAATCAATCCAACAAGCTGATAAAGGGAAGATAGAGGAGCAACCTCAACTAGTAGTTATGATTGCTAAGTGTGGAACCCCACCCCTCTTCCTTTTCAGTCAAAAGATCTGGTGATCACTCAAAATGTAAGTACATCAATTTCACCTTCACCTTCTACTCCCATTTCACAAACCAGCCCTCCTCCCATCCCTCCTAAAACCCAAAAGGTTGAAATGCTTTCCTCTGTTCCTAGTCCAATTCAGCCATTTGACATAATTGATCATGTCAAAAAGACCAAAATACAAATGTCTAAATTTGAATACTTGCAGTTCAATCCTGATCAATTGGATAGGTTGGTCCAATGTGTCAAAAACCAAACCATCCCTATAGGGCAAAAAGCTAAAAAGATAATTCCTGATTCCCCAAATAAAATGCCCATTCTAAATAATCTTGTCATTACTCCTCTAGCCGCCCTTCAAAAAATAGAAAATTTCTATGTTTCCCTATCAATAAATGGTTATTAGCTCAATAATTGCATCATTAATTATGGAGCATCTGACAATGTCATGCCTGCTAAAGTAGCTGAGTCTCTTGGTCTCATACTAACCAAGACATTTGGGAGATGTTTCTCCATGGAGAAACAATAAGTACCATTGCTGGGGCAAATTAAAGATGCCCAATTTGCATTGGTAGCCTTTCCAGATAAGAGAATTAGAATGATTGTCTTGGTGGCTGACGTCCCAGCATCCTATGGAATTTTTCTTGGATGAAATTTTTGCAAGGACATGGAAGGAGAACTAGCATGGACCTATCTAAAGCAAGGATCCCTATCCAAGGTGTAATGAAGAGATTGTTCCCTGAAAAGAAAGCAAAATATGTGGTCATCTAAACATCAGCCCCTGCAACACAAATTTTGTTTGAGTCTTCAGGCAAGGGTAATTATTTCTTTACCATAGAGGATGTTCATGTTTCTACAGATGAAATTCCTATTGCTGACAATCCAGGTTTTGATCCAAACAAGACTTCAGGAGAATTGGTAGGGCACAGTACAAGTAAGGAAGGATATTCCACCTCTAATGAAGAAAAATCTGATAGGAGATCAGCTTCTGATGATACTTCGATCCTAAAATCTAATGGCAGAAATTTTTCCACCAACAATGGAGTTGGGACTGTGTTGATATCTCCTCAAAGAGATATTCTTCCTTCATGCAATTTGCAAGTTAGCAACACCAACATAGCTGGATGTGAATCTCTGTTGCTCAGATTGAAGATTGATCAAGATGAAGTCAAACTCCTTCACATCAAAGGAGATGTTAATCTGATAGTTTTTTAAGAGATTGATGTGGACAATCCAATCATATGTTGGACTAAACCAGAAGAACAATCAATTACAATAATGGACCATGCTGCTGCAAATCAAAATTAGGCAAAGGAACTCCTCACAGGGAGAGCAAAGAGTTATGGTTTTCAGTTTGAAGACCACATCCTACCTTGGAGCAAGAACAAGAAAAGACCAAGAGGAAGATACAAAAAATTGGTTTCCTGGTGGAGAGCTCCATTCGCCCGTTACCCTTTCTGGGGGCAAAATGTTTTCCTGTTGGTTTACCAAGATGGCACACTATTTTCACTGTCTCTCAAGAAGTAACATCTAAAACACTTTAACTCTTGAAGTATCAGATGATTGCATCTGTATATATGTATATTTGTATAGTCTTTTCTACTTTGTGCTTTTTGTTTTCATGTTTTTGTCGCCTTTCTTTCTGGGTAGCATGACTCTGTAGCCCAGTGGTACACTTCAAGGAACTTGGAAATAGTTGTGTATCTATAATAGGTTGAGTGAGCATTTGGAAATAAGAACTTAGTATGAAATCTATATAAATATTTTCTTTTTCTAAATAAAAATCTTGGAACTTCATGGCACTCTTTTACATGATCATGGTGGTTGAGCGCAATGATAATAGGATTAAAGTAGTTTATCTTTTTCTCTATGTAATATCTAATTAAATATATGATTAACCCAAGGAATATAACTAAGTTAAATTTATTGTGCAACATAACCTATAGGAACTAATCTCTAGCTATGTGTTTCAGGTGAGTGCATAAGACAACAATCTTGAATGAAAGGGCAAATGCACTAGCTCATTGGGATACACTTCAGTATCAAAGAGCTAGTAAGAATAAAAACCCAACAAGTCCTGAGGTTATATAATGAACCAATTACTATTCTAAAGAGCAAATAAAATGGAGAAGGTTTTAAGGAGTCTAATCTTGATGAAAAACAAGTTTTTATTGTGGAGATGGAGGATGAAATGGGGAGTATAAGTTTAATATTAGTGTAATAATATATTTATGATCATGATCTTGTAGGTATAGAGGTGAAGACATTGGATGCATTCAAAAAGGCCTTCCAAGGTGAAGAGAGTGAGTTTCTTGAGCTCACCAAATGTGAAGAGAAGTGACTAATTTTTATATTAGCTAGAGTATGTGGAGAATAATATGATGTTATAGTAGAGATGGATATTTTTATTGATATAGTACTTGTTGTCCCCCAAAAAATGTCACTCTTTTTGGGACAACGTATGAGCCATTTTGGTCCTACAAGACCAAATTTGCCTCTTCCCTTTTCAAAATTTCTTCTGAGCTTTCAAGTTCCTCACTCTTCAAGATTTTATAGAAATCTACGGACTCAACATGCTTGAAATTACTGGGTTCAACTGTTTCAATGGCTTCTTTGGATGGGTTCAACCAAAAAGGGGCTCATCGGCAAGCTTCTAAGCTAAGATTGAATTGTTGAACATTGAACCACTTTGGTTCAATTGTTCAATGGGTACAAGGTTCAACATCATTGACAGGGTTAAAAGAGTTAAGCGCTTCAGCCAGATTGAACCATTCAATGACGTCAGTAGGACACTCAACCATTTTGGTAAGTTCATCAGCTTTCCAAAAGACTAAGCTTCAAGGAAAGAATGAACTGTTGAACCAAAGTTGGTTCAATCGGTCAGTTCAAAGCAAAGGTTCAAAGGTTCAACATGGTTATTTGAAAGCAAGGGTTCAACTTGGTTAAGAAATTATTTGAAACGGTTAAGACTTAGCCAAAATAAAGACATTGAATCATTTAACCATTGAACCAAAGTTAGTTCAATCGATTGGTTCAGTCAAAATGGTTCAAAGGAGCACCCCAAAAAGAATGAGTCAAGCGGAAGCCACCACATGTCGTCTATCGAGCCCCATTGCACTTTGTTTCTAATCATAATGGAATATGCCACTTGTCCTTACTGAAGCTTGTCAGAAGCTGCCAAGTGTCGTCTGTCGGGACATTGTATACTCTACCCTCAAGAATTTGTAAAACGTTCCACATGTCCCTTGCAAATTTTGGTGGAAGCTGACAAGTGTCAATCTCCACAATTTATCCCTCCTGCTTCTTGTTTTCATAAAGACTATGGTGGACCCCCAGTGAGCTACCAAAGAAAGTGGAACATGCCATGTGTCATCATCCACATGAATCTCCAAAGACAAGTGGAAGCTGCCACCTATTCATTTATAACTCTATGGAGAGTGACATGTGTCTATGTCTGAGTTTCGAACAAGTTTATAAGCTCCTCCTAGGCATTTTTTTAGAGCACAGTGGAGACTGCCACATGTCACCCTCTATAAGATTCTCAAGAGGCAAGCAGAAGATGCCACCTTTTCAGTTGTAACTCCACAGAGAACGACAAGTGTTTGCACCCGTAATTCTATGTTTCTAATAGGTTTCAAAGCCTCTATTAATAAAAATTTCTTAGAGTCCCACAAAATTTTCCATGTGTCTTCACCTATTTAGCAATAGAATGTGCCACGCGTCAATTGCTAAAGACCAGGAAAAATTGACTAAGGAATAGAGCATCGAATTGAATCTAAGACCCGATTCAAATAACCAGAAAAGAAGGAATGATGAAGAAGGATCAGATCACCAGGTGGACATTAATATCATGACTTTTTTCTCTACATTGATAAAATCAAATGGGTAAATGCCCCTAAGTTCCAGCCTATCTTCTTAATAGATTCCAATGCAATATGATGTGTTACTATTCTCAAGTCCTTCTTAAAGAGGCTATATAAGGGACTCTCTTTTATTGTAAATGGATCTCTTTTTGATAATGAGAACGAAACTCTGCCCAAATTGAAAGTCACTTCTGAGACTTTGAGCTCAGTTTGTTGATCATATTTTGTTATTGGAATAAGAAAGCAAGTGATTTTTCAGACTTTGTGCTATAATATCTTTGTTGTTGAGGAAACTGTTCTTATGTCTTTTTCCTTAATATATCTTTTGTTCCTTTAATTCAACAAGCAGAATTAGTGATAGTAGTTAGGAAGGTGTCCTGAAGAGTCAATTATGGAGAGACTTTGTGCCCCCATAATTACCTTTAGTGTGTTTTCTTTTCATTTCTATGTAAAGGACCTTGGGATGACTTTGCGCACTCATTGTCCTTCGTATGTTACTCTTGAGCAATTCAGGTGAAGACTTTGTGCTGCATCTCATTTTTTTGGTTATTACATCCTTTGCTACATTTTGCATTTAAAACCAGGATTATTCTTGTGGTTTGCTGAATAGTAATTCTAAAAGAAGAGGAGTGCTGTTTGTCATTTCCCTTTAGTTTTTCCTTTGATCTGCACACATCATCTCTGAAGAAAGAGAGATGGATGGTTTGTCCTACCCTTGAGTATTATTTTTTGTTTATATATATATATATATATATATATATATATATATATATATAGGGAACCTCCCCTTGATGAGAGGAGAGATTAGTCCCCTTCTGATGTGGTAAACCTACACATTTGCATGACTAATCTTCCCACTTTGGCTGATCAGACCTATTTTGTTTATCATTACGCTGATCAACAAAATATTCAACCAACAGTACGAAGGAAAAGATATGAAAAGGTGAATACTATCTTAGAGGTGGTTTTAGAAGCTATGGATTATCATTTGGATGCCTAAATGTATGTTGAGTCTATTATAATGATATTGGCAGAGAAGAAGATGGGAGTCATGAGAGATGATGAGATGAAAATAAGGAATATTGATTTAAAAATAGGTTGGATTTTTATTAGCTAAATCTAAGAAGGCTATAGGATGAGGTGGTCAATTTGTGGTGGGTTTAATCTCACAAAGGAGTGTATGATGCAAGAAAGAACATCTTCGTGGAGATGGTTAGTTGAAGATGGGTTTCAAATTAAAATAAAATGCAGAGTGGAAAGGATGAGCCTTTGGTGTGGGAGGATGGACTATGATGCGTTTAATCCCACAAAGGAAGGAGACTATGGTGGATCTAACCCCATAATAGGAGGAGTGAGTAGAGGTTAGAAGAGAAGAAAAGAATTGAATCAACAAGAAGAAGTTGGAAAAGAAAGGGAAAAAATGAAAAATAATTGAAGTACTTGGTGTGTTTGAAGGCAACACCATGTCCACTATACTGCATGGTCGAAAGAGTGGTTTTACCGCTTATTCCCTCTATGTGAGCAAGAGATCACATTTTATAAACCTTGAATGTCTAATGTAGGAGAATCCAAGGGTTCAAGAAATCTTGCATCAACCAAAAGCAAAGTGCGGCATGTTTTATTTGATTTTTGAGTGGTGTCCTTATTTATGTGAGCTTGTTTACCTCTTAGAATGATGTTACAAAATTATTCCTTTGCCACAAAAAGTTTTTAGACCTTTTGAATATTTAAGTCAGTCTATGAGGACTATTAGGTAATAAAAACTTGTTAGAAATGGTTCTTTAATTATGGTATGAATTGGATGATAACATTTTTTTTAGTTCATATAATATGAGACTTGAAATAGTTGTACCATGTTTTAGACCATTTAGAGATACCACAAAAATATACCAACTATTACAATTGGTAGGAGGTTATTCTACTTGTGATAATCAAGTAGTAATAATTTCATGATTAAATTTGGTAGGATCATATAACTTGATATTTAAAACCTATGAATAAAATTTAGATCATTTGGAGTCACAATGCACACATACCACCTGATTTTGTAAGAACACTAGGCAGATGGTGTAGACATCTAAAAGTGGCCTCCAATCAATTCATACCAAACTTTAGACCAATTCTTACCAACATTTGAAAATCAATCCTAATAATCTCTAAACATCTCAAATTTAGCTTCATAATAGGCAATATTGGCTTATAAATCAATTAAATGTGATAAATGTACGTATCAATTAATTCAAATCATTCAAAATGTCAAAAATCCTAAATGGAACTAATTAAAGTGTGAAAATAAATCAACTGCCTAAGTTAAATTATCCATGATAAATTAAATGAATTATAAAAAATGAAATTTAAAAATCAAAGAATATCCTAAGAATTCATAATTACCTTTTTGTGAGTTATCAAATATCCAAAATATCCCCACCCATGCCTATTCATTGCAAATCATGACCATTTGACACCTTTTAACTTCATTAGGTTTAATTAACTCACAAAGTTAAAGTTTGAACCCATTTTAATCCCCAACTACACCCTATCTCATCGTGGATTGGGTTATTCTCAAAACCCATAAATACAAGCCTAAAACTCTTCATTTGGAGAGCTTGAATAGAGTAATGTTATAATGCAGGTTTTAGAGCAAGATTGCATGACCATAGTGTTATAATTCAAAAATCACAAGATAAGCCATGAAGATACATCAAGGTAGCATGAGCCAAACCATGGTGCTAAGGGGAGAAGGAACCACACAACTCCATTTGTCAAAGATCTCTTGGGCACAAGCCGAGCAAGCTCAATGAAGAAATCTCTTTGAGAATTCAAAGAAGGTAAGGAAGGTATGTTTTCTTTTAGTTTAGTTATGTTTTGTCAATTATTTTTCTTCACCATGTTCCTCCTTTTATTTAGACAAGATAGTTCTATGCTTATTAGTGTGTTTTTTTCATTTTGATTTTTTTCATTGTGATGTCACACCCTATGGGACACTATGAGCACCCCACATAGCAAGGAGATGAAGATGCAAGTCAAAAACCATCAAAATAATGCTTAAATATAATTAAAAATGCAAATTTGTCTTTGATTTTATCATATTTGGGATTATTTTTCTAACTCGGATCTACATAGAGACTGGTACTGATCAGGCCTAACTAGCATCAATTTGCCTAAATTGACCATGGTTTTGCCCAAATGAGATTGATCTTTTGTGACCATCATCAATTGAATTGTAGGGGGAAAATGGGTTTAAATCTTTCGTTTTGATTATGTTTAGCATTCTTTTCATGATTTCTTGGTTTCAATAGCATTTAAACTCCTTGAATAAAATTTGTATTACAGATTTTCTCAAGTTTTCATCTAACCAAGGCCTAAGTTAACATGTTTATCTTTTGTGTCTTTTTCTTTGAGTCTACAAGTTATTGATGATATTATTAATCGATCGACATCAATTCTTAATGACCAACATCGGTTCTCTGTGAACTGACCATCGTGGTTGTCTTAAACTAGCATTAGTCATCTATGATCGACCTCAGACACTATGTGTTCTAATTAAAAACTTGAGAGATGTTTTTTCAAATATTATTTGCTCACAACCAAAATTGATTCAGAGTATAAGGTTACTATCTAATAATTTTAGGTCATGGACATGATTGGAACACAAATTTGTATGTTTTAGCTAGTACACATTTCATTTTGGGCTTTTAAAAGGAATCTAGCTAAATCAAGTCACATTTAATTTTGGTATTGAAATGAACATGTTAAGTCTCACACATTTGATCTTTGGTGCTTAAAAGGAGTTAGAATTTCTAATATTTTAAAACACTTCATTGTTGGTGCTCAAAAAGAGTGGCTAAGTCTTTAACATTTACTTTTGGTGTTTAAAAAAGAACTTAGACTAAATCTTAAACATTTGGAATTTTGGGATTAAAATGAACTTAGACGCTTTTTGATTAATTTGGTTTTGTGAAATTATTTCAATATTTTTCACTTAAACTAAGGGGCCAAGTAAATAACATCATCACATTTCAATTTGGTGCCTAAAATCAAACTTCACTCATAATTTTTCACAAACTATTTTTTGATTATTTGTTTTTGCAAAAATACTAGTATGTGTATGCTCTCCCCCCATCCCCTATAGGGAACTCATGGGATCAAAAGTTAATTTTAATTTCATGTAGTACCTAATCCAAATCATAAAAATAAATTTACCTAGGCTCTCTCCAAAACTTGAATGGTATTGGGCGATCTAAAATCAACCCTAAAGTCTTTCTACTTAGTCTTTATTTTCATACATTTTGGCTTGTGAAGGGGATTTCATTACCTCTCATGGGTTATCTAGGGAATAATTGACATAGGGCTTCATCTCATGGTAATCCTTCAACCACACTCCATGGTGGGATATACAAAGACAAGAATGTATATTGATAGAGCTAGGGGGTTGAGCGGCTAACCTCTTCTTTAGTAATGAAGGTTTGACTCAAGTTTGGTCAACCAATGGCTATGATTGAGAAGTCCAATGATGGTATCATCATGAAAATTAATATACCTTTTCATGATAATTTGATTGGTATGAACTCAACTGATGTGATGCTTCTCTTATGTTAGCCACACTTGGGATCAATCTAGACAGTCGTAACTTATAAGTTTTAGTTAATCCCACTTTCCATACCTTAATAGGATTTAGGATGATATAATTATTTGTATTTATGTAATTTATTATTTTATTTCTTGGTGATTGACTCTAAACCTTTTTTGTTAAACCATGTCATATACGAGTTTGTTTGTCTACACTACTTCGTTGTTTGAGGAGGTGTTATGCTATCCATTTAACACCTTGATTTAACTTAGAAGAATTTCATGTCAAAAATGTTGAGTATAGAACTTGATTGAGATGGGTAATGTTATTCTTCCCAAATCATTTCAATTATTATGCTTTAGAAGTCTTTGAAACATACCATGGTCATATCTTTTAGGAATGATAATGTCATTACACTGACCAAATTATTTCAATATACTTGTCTTGTCTTGTGTCCAAATTATCATTTCTTGAAATAAATCACATGTGTCTTATTGGATCTTTGTTTTAGTGGAGTTATGCCATTCAAATTTTCCTAGCTTATTGGTCATTAAATCCAAAGTTTTTTTAATTTGAGACTTCAATTAACTTTTCCAAGTTCAGATCTAAACATTTATTGACTTATGTTTAGGCCTCACTTCATAGGGGATGATACACATATTTTTCTCTTTTAGGTTTCTTAACTTACGTTAATTTTTGACCCAAAATTCAAAAAATACATTGATTTTTCCTTCATTTTTAAAAATCATTTAATCTTCAAATGCCTTTTATTTAGTGCCTCATACTAGTTTGATCATGTTTATGTCTAGAATCAAGTGCCTTGTTTATGTGAAAGTATTCCAAGTTTGTTAGATTAAAAATCATCCTTTGTTTCAAGTCTAGATTTTGATTCTATGTTTGGCCAAAAGTCTTAGAACATGCCTTATTTTGATCCTATATTTTGACATCGTGTTTGGCCAAAAGACCTAACAACTTTTCCCTTCCCTAGTTGAGACCTATTTAGAACATATTTGGACCTAGAGTTTGGCATCTTGTTTTTAGTTAATTTTACTTGACCTTGTTTGTGTGAAGAATTTAACATTATCCATTTGATGTTATACTATTTTTACCAAATCTTTGCATTTACCTTTTGGAGATACAACTCCACATATAGACCAAGTTAGACCTTGTTTGAACCTTTTTGTCTTTTGAAACATAGCTCTTTAGATTTTTTATAACTCTAACCCATCTTGTCATGAAATATTTTTCATTTGATTTGACCATGTCTCACTATACATGTAGTGAAGCCATGTATAATATAGGATATGTAAAAATTTTCACATAAGAGGATGTTGTTCAAGACCCTTATGGAGACAATGTTGTTTAGGATATAGATTCTTATCCACCATACAACACTCAAACAAGGGAATAGATTCAATATCCTTTAGCTAATTATTTTGTTAGCACTCCTCCATACATGGAGTAAGATTAATAATAGATAGACTAATATTTAGCTAGCACACCTTCAGTTATAGAATAAGTTCAATAGTAACCTTATTATATTATAATGTTGTTAGCCTATGATCCTAACATAGTCACAAAGGTAGGGTATGAAAAATTTTAAAGTCTAGTAAGAGGGCCTTATAACATGGCTTATAATAAAAATAATGAACATGCCTTTTCTAGCAACCCTAACACCATTATACCAATGTCATATCAAGATCTGTGTATACTTGTCACATAAAGAGGCCTCATGGAGGAAAACTTCATTCAAATTTAGACAACATACCAAACATATCAAACTTAATAGGTAACTTTAATCATATGGCCATGTTAAATTCACCTCTTACTTAGTAATTCCCTTTGACATGAATCTTATTTAAGTTGATAGGTTAAGAAAATCAAGGTTTTGAACCAATTATGAAATCACTTTAGGAAAAAACATGTTTAATAACCCAACCATTGAGGAAGTGTCTTCTTATTCTATTCATAATAGTGAGCAAAATGTACTAGATAGTATGTCTGTAACGTCCAACTTAAACCAAAGTGGTGTTAGCACACAAACACATAGTCAACAACCAAATGCGACTTTAACTAGCACCATGGATGGTTCACAAACTTAGGGGATAGGAGTTTCTACTTCCCAACCTTAGCCAACTACCTCTAATCCTCAATAAATTGCTTCTTTGAGCACCTAATAAAAAGGATTAAGTAGTTAGCCAATTACTAGTGCAATGCCACAATATAATGTGATAAATCTTACTCCACCCCAATAGGTAATGAGTAATATTCTACAACAATAGGCACCATCCAACATACCTACGTAGTAGAGGCCAAACATATTACCACCTCAATAAGGGGTAAATAATGTTTCACCTTACCAGGTAGTAATGAATATACCTCTTCATTCATAGACTAACATGATGATCCAAAACCAAATGATGTCTAACTAATAACATGTAAAGATTGGTCAGTGATAGATGTTGAATCTCTAACATGTGCCTACTTCCCAATAGGGACATGAAATAAATAGGTTTCAATGTTCCTCAATTACCTATTAGGAAATAATTGGCTTTCATGTAGAACATGCCATAATTTCAATGGTAGGGTCTTGTTTCACAAGTTCCCCTCAATTAGCAAGGTATGACTAGTCAACATCATATCCCTATTCAATCTCAATAGGTAGAGTACAACCATATACCTCCATCCCAACTATAGTATTCCCAACATCAAACCTACATACCCAAGCCTAATTATAATATCACATAACCATAAGTGCAATTTAAATAATTACACCCTAACCCACATATGTGTATTCCTAGTCCATTCCATAACCAATCCAACATTCCCTAGCAAATGCCTCCATAATACCCCGATCAAAGTAATCCACTTGTGACCACATAACCTCCACCTCAAAAGGCCAATGATCCCATTAGTTTCCTCCCATAAGAGCTACAAAAAATGAAGGATGCAATTACCCTCATTCAATCAGGGAAATAGACCAACAAGTTCAAGTTGGATGATGTGGGTTATTACCCTTTCAACATGAAGTACTTATAGATACCATTTCCTCTAGGGTATGAACCACCAAAGATTGATAAATACAAGGGGAAAGGTAACCCCAAGGCCCATTTTATGAAATTCTTTATTGCATGCCAACTAGTGGCTTATAGAAACATTTACCTATTGTTATTTTTTACATGAATCCTAGTAGGACAAGCATTGGAATGGTTCCTAAATTTTCCCAAGAACTTAGTATCTAATTTTGATGATCTTTCAAACAAGTTTGTGTATCACTTCTCTTACAATATCAATCCTTAGATTTATTTAGTATACTTAACACAAGCTAAATAGAAAGTTGGTGAAATATTTGCAATCTATCTACAGTGATGGAGAACCCTTGTAAGCCAATTTACCCACAATCTACTAGATAGGCAACTAGCCATTATGTTTACCAAAAATCTACATAGTGAGATATCTTACAATTTGGAGTTGTAGTATGCACACACCTTCAAAGAGATCATTGACAAAGGTTTGATAATTGAGAGATCCTTTATTAATAAAGGGATTATTAAACTAGCCTCATAAAATCAAAACCAAAACAATAGCCAAAATCAAATACTAGTCCAAGCATAAGCATCGTAGCAAACCCAAGCCAATAACTATGATAGACCAAAGTAGTTTAATCACAACAAGAATATCATTGGTAATAGACTAATAGAGTCTTGACATGTCCAAATGAAGTAAACACTATTTTCAAATCCTATGTTGCATATGCACATACCTCCTAACCAATAACCTCTTCAACAAACACAATAAGTGTAATAAGCACAAAAACCTAGACCAACACAACAAATGCAACAAACACAATAACATATGCCTTTGCCTAACCCTCCTCCAAGAATAACTATGATTGCATGTCAAATTTTTAGTAACCTTAGAGAGCTCATTGAGACTATGTTTTACAAACTTGCCTCAGCTAATTTGATTGGATGGCCTATTTTGAAAGACCTTCTCAAGGGTGATACCTATCCAAATTGGTATAAGCCAAATGAATTATGTGAATATCATCAGGTCCACATCCATAATTTATAGTGATGTGTGAAAATTAAAAATGTCATTGAGAATATGATTGAAAATGGAGAGATCTCATTGGATCGTGGAGCTTTCACATCCAATTATAACCTTAGAATCTTGCAAAATCCATTTCCTCAACATAACCAACAATAATAATGACCAGTAGAACACAAAAAATAGAAATATCACCAACTAAGGCCAAAATAATTGAATCAATATAACCAACAAGTGAACCAATAACATCAAAATAATAGATATAAATAAGGTCAAAATGATTCAAACAACCAATAAACCTATCATGTAGTTGCACATGACTATAACTCAGTTTTAGGCCATATTACATTAGGTCACGTTAACACCATTTCCATTCATCCAAGACCAAATACCACTCAAAAAATAATGTTGATAATCATTCCTAATCAACCAACCTATTCCGTTAATCCTTCCTTAACTTGAGATCGCATACAAGCAAACTAACAAGTAGGGGTACCCATGTTTAGAACTTATACTGATAACTTATCATTCACCTATGACCATGGTCAAGTGCATCAGCAGCTAAGACTTATCCTATTTGGTCCCCCTCCATCATCATTTATTAGAAACACTAGTGTTATACCCAATCTCAATTGTGCAATCATAACTTGGTGGTCAATGATTACCATACTAGGCCAATAACCATCCACCACTTCACCCATCATCCAACTAACCATTATACCATGGAACAAGCCATTTCCTTTTGTTCAAGAAAATATGTTTGACATTGTGGAACAATTGAAAAATATTCCAATACAAATATCCATTTTAGATTTGTTGCATACATCTACTATCCACAACAACATCTTGATAAAGTTCCTTGGCCAATCAAAAGTTCCTAATGACATATCTCTTGATAAATTTAAAGATTTGGTTAGACACCTAGCTCTAGGCCAATAATTAACCTTCAATCAAAGCAATATGTCACCTCTTGGCCCACTACATAATAATCCTTTATACATTAAGGTCTATATAATGTGGCACAAAGTGAAATACATCCTCATAGACAATGGATCAGGACTAAATATTATGTCTCTAAAGCTCATCAAGATTCTTGGGTACACAATAATATATCTCCAAGAAGAAACAATCACCATCAAAGCCTACAACAATGAGGAATGAGAATCACAAGGTACCATCGCCTTACCAGTTATCATTGAGACTTTGACCCATGATACACTTTTCCATGTGTTAGATCTTGATTTATCATATAAAATTCTTTTCGGTAGACTTTAGCTACATAAAATCCATTCAATCCAATCAAAATTACACCAGTATCTCAAGTTCTCCCATTCGTGGATGGAGGTTACTATTTCTAGATATTTGCATCCATACACACATTCTAAACATTTAAAGGTTAAGTTCAAGAGTTATAACTACCATTTTAGTATAAATCTAGTTACCAAGGAGGATAAGGGGAAGCCATATTTATTGATTTACCAGAGGCCAATTTCATTAACTGTGATACCCTTGATTCTCTTTCCCACATGCCACCTCTTGAGATGTCTAATCATTACACTATCTTGGATAATGTCCCAGGAAAGTACTTGACTCATAATACCTTTCATATTATAAAGCTTCCATAGAAACCCAATTCCTTTGGAAGACCAAAAGTCAAACCGCTCATGCAATGGCAAAGAAGGGTAAAGGTCATCTACATAGTCCAACACCTATCAATTTCATACTAGCCTCTAGCTAAGAAAAGGGCTCTCTTGAAGGTGATGAGTCATGGTTATACAATGAAAAATTATCTGATTGTTACAAAAATTCCAAGTATCTCATTCCTAATCAAACCATATAAAACTAAGACTATGAAGGAGGAGGCCTTGGGCCAAATCAATAGGGAACATTTGAGCCAATTTCTATGACTAAGTACAAAGGAACCTATAGAATTGGATTTAAACTTCTTGGGGGTGACCCCACATATCTCATTTGATTTTCATCACCAACAACTAGTGATGATGATGCCAACAGTGAAGTAGAGTCCAATAATAGCCCATTTGATGACCTAGCCCATACTAATTTGTTTGAAAATGACACCATTTGTACCATTTGACTAGTCATTTATCATAATCCACTACCATTATATTATCCCCAAATGATATACAAAGTCTAACAAGAATCTAGCATGCTAGTTGACGAGTTCCAAAATGATGAGGCTTTCTATTATTTTCTAGGCCTTAGGGACAATGTTCTATTGGGATATCACAAAAAATGGTTCTTAATCAAGTTGGATATTGAAGCCTATTTTGAAGAGTGGGTGAACACCCTTAGCCAACAACAATTAAATAAAACATTTAGGTCCTAAAGTGAAAACCTCTTTGAGGCACTTTTTGACCAGGGAAAAAATAAAGATAAAGTTTAGTCTAGTGATGAAAACCTATTTTAGGTTTCATTAGATGGAGGTGCTCAATCTTCTTCAAGTATAGACTAGGAGACCACCAACAATGAAATTTTATATGGATATGAGTTTAGTCTTGAAGAAGAACATGCTTTCAATCAAATCATCTAAGATACTAACAATAATGAATTTGATTATGGGCTTGAATTCAGTCTTGAGGAACAACAGACATTTGATCACATCATTTAAGAGTTCCCATTAGTGTTTATAACATGGCCATCCCTCCCATTGGGAGATTTTGATTCATCATGCCTAAGAGAACTTGAGGAACTAGTCTTAACAGAAGACTATAACATTGCAAAATAGTTTAAATATTTGCCTATTAATCTTGAAGATGGTTCAACCCTTTTATTGGAAGACATAACAGAGGTAAACATCAAGACTCTAGATGACCTACAATGGATAAAATTAGGCACATC
Source organism: Torreya grandis (assembly GCA_037957365.1). Classification (NCBI taxonomy): domain Eukaryota; kingdom Viridiplantae; phylum Streptophyta; class Pinopsida; order Cupressales; family Taxaceae; genus Torreya; species Torreya grandis. The sequence goes on from JARHVA010003079.1 coordinate 1,010,616, forward strand.
CCTCACTAAGGAGGAGCATGAAATATTTACAACCCTATTAAAGGAATTTGTAGATATATTTGCATGGGCCTATTCTGACATTCTTGGTTTGGACCCTGCCTTGGTTATTCACCACCTTATGGTACATCTTGATGCCAAACCAGTGAAGCAAGAGTTACAGAAAATGCATCCTCACATTATTGTATTAGTTAAGAAGGAGTTAGATAAAATCTTGGAAGTGAGATGTATTAGGATAGTCAACTATTCTAAATGGATTTCCAATGTTGTACCCATCAATAAAAAGCCAAAAGGAATTAGAATTTACACTGATCTTAGGGACATAAACAAAGCCTTCTCTAAGGAGACTTTCCATTTTCAAAAATTGACATGATATTCAAATCCATAATAGGTTATGAGATTTTTTCACTGATGGAAGGATTCTTAAGATATAATTAGATGAGAATAGTACCAGAATACCAACACAAAATAATGGTCACCACTCTATGGGGAACATTTTGTTATCAGGTTATTCCATTTGATCTCAAGAATGCAGGGGCCACCTATCAAAGAGCCATGGAATTCATATTTCATGATATTATAAATGAAATTATTGAATACTACATCAATGACATACTAGTTAAATCAAAGACTAGGTTTGATCATCCATCTACATTGAGGAGGATATTTGAGTGACTACAAAAATACAAAGTTAGGCTCAACCCTAAGAAATATGTTTTTGGAGTTACTTTTAATAAAGTGTTTGGATTCATTGTGTCTTTTAGGGGCATTTAAGTTGATCCAACCAAAGTACAAGCCATAAAAAACATGCCACCATCGACTAATTTGAAGCAACTTCATAGTTTGTAGGGAAAATTTTAGTCTATTAGATTCTTTATATCTCAATTCACCAACAAGTGTCATCCTTTTACACATTTTTTGAATAAAGGTGTCACATTTATTTGGGATGATGATTGTCATAAAGCTTTTCAATAGCTAAAAAGGATTATTTCATATAATTTGGACTTATACCCACTAAAGTGGAGTGGAGAAAATTTTCTCCAAAATAATTTTTTTATGTTCCAAATAAAATGAATTGTTTCAAACCATTTGGGCTATAGATCATTTTGAATGAATTGGACTATTTTGAATAATTTGGACTTACACCTCGTAAAGTAGAGTGAAGAAAATTTCTCCAAAAAATAAATTTCATATAATTCTAAATAAATTGGAGTGTTTAAAACCATTTGGGCATAGATCATTTTGAATAAATTGGGTTATTTTAAATAAAATGGACTTATACCCACTAAAGTGGAGTGAAGAGACTTTTATCCAAAAATAAATTTATTATATTTGAAATAAATTGGACTGTTTCAAAACATTTGGGCATATATCATTTTGAGTAAATAAGGATATTTTGAATAATTTAGACCTATACCTATAAAATGGAGTGATTTAGAAGAAGATTTTCTCCAAAAATAAATTTTGTTTATTCCAAATAAATTAGATTATTTCAAACCATTTGAGCATAGATCATTTCAATTAAATTGGGCTATTTAAAATAATTTGAAATTATACCCACTAAAGTGGAGTGGAGAATATTTTATCCATAAATATGTTTTCTATATTCCAAATAAATTGAATTATTTCAAACCATTTGGGAGCAGATCATTTTGAATAGATTGGACTATTTTAAACTCATGACAACCTTTTGGGCCTTCATTCCAGTCATTGATCCTTTGAAGTAGATTTCATTATTGGGACATGTGGCACCATTTGACTAGCCAAATTAGGGATGAAAACATATTAAGCAATCTAGTTCATCTACATAATAAAATACCTTGACAATTGTTTGTTGTTCATTGGGAAGATCTTCTAAATGAGCAAGTATCGATATACTAATTCAATAATTTCAAAGAATCTCTAACTATAAATCAAATTGCACCAATAACCAAAGCAAAGTAATTCTAAATTAGAATCGATTATTCTAAAATTAATTAAACTATATCTAAAATAATTTAGAATTGATTTTTATGAAATTGATAATAATATTTATTACTAGAATTATAGATTATAATCAATAAATACACTTGAAAGAATCAGGCAAAGTTACATCTTTATAAACATTGGTTCATAGATGTTGGCATGGATTCTTTTCTTTCTCCAAAGAATGTGATGATTGACGTTATTTTGATTCTCCAATCCTTTTCATCTTTCTAACTTCTATTTTCAATATATGTACTTGACGTAACATAACTCATTTTCATTTTTTGATTTGTAACACAATTCTGAGAATTACAATCAATGAAAAACATGTTGGCAATTGAAAAAGCATCTCCGAAGGTCCATTTAAAAATAATTTCATCTAATTTTTTTATGTTTATATTGAATGGCTTAGAATATTTTTCCCCCAAACAAACATGAAATTTGAACTTGTGTAACCCATGGCTTGAATGAGTATCCTCAAATGGTTGTTCTCTATCATTGACCAAATGCCAATGTGAGAAAAAGATTGCAGTGCTATCATCAAAATTTAATTGGAATGATCTTGAATTTAGTATGATATATTTTCAATTTTATAATCTTCTTTTTTCCCATATCATGTATTTTCATATGTTTTTTTTTTTTTTTTGCACAACAAATAATAAGTCATCTAACCTCAAAATCAATAGTTTTTTAGAAGTTGGTTTTAGCTCCTCCTTTGAAATGTTTGAAATTTGTTAAAAAAGAAATCAATCATTTATTAACAATATTATATTATAAGAGATATAACATGGAATTTTTCTAAGAAAATGTTTTACATGTTATTAGACTAGTTTTGGATGCGATTTTGATTTGCATTTCTTATTATAACATTAAAAAATAATTCATTTCATTTGATTCATTTTTTTTGTATTTCTTTAAATATTATAAAGATTCATATAAACACATATAAAAATAAACACATGCTCAAGCACATTGTAACTATAATACTCATTATACATGGATGTACCATTTCTATTTCCAATTTTGTAACACATATATGCATATAAAAGTTCATATTGAATCCTTATGACTTGACCATGAATGTATCATAATTTGAATTAGTCTAGTATTACCATAACATGTTTCTCATAGACATTGATATAAATTTAACATTGATCAACCAACATCTATATTCTTATAGTAATGAAAGTATCAGTTGTTCTTATGCATACCAATACATATTTATATGTTTATACAAACCATCATAACAAACAAAATAGGATTTACTCTTTTAAGCCATAGTTCACTATCACTAAATTCAAATGAATATAATAAACCTGAATAGTTGAACCCCTTTCATATACTTCCAATAAGACACATCAATTAAAAACTATTTGAATCAATAGTAATATAATTATTTCTAGCACAATACACTTTATTGTTTTTTATTGATAAAGAACACATGGATACTCTGCATCAAAATTTATTGTATTGAAGACATAGTATAACACATATTATGTTATTTTAAACTAAATAAATTAAACATGTAAACAACATTGTAATAGGTAAATTAAAATTGTAAACAACATTTTAATGGGTAAATACAACCACATTCAGTCTACACAACAATAAAATGAACCACACTTCCAAATCCCAAGCTGATACAAGTCTATATTTTATTGTCTTCTACAATATCTTGTCTCTGAAGAAAAATTCAATTGTAATGTGTTTAAATAAATAAAGATAATTAATATATTCTAGAATTGTATGAAATTGTATAATTACACTTTTATTGAAAGGGGTTTTCACCTCTTTTTTTCCTTTTTATAGTTTGTATGGGTGCACTCTTTCATTGAAACTTTGGTTATTTATTCGCTACAAGGTATTATATAATGTAGTAACTAAAAATTCTAGTTATCAATTGATTTGATATTTGTATTTTAAATATGTGTCTTGTTGTAAAGTTTTACCTTGTATTGTTTTCATGGAGGCACCAACCTATAGAGCTGTGTCATGGGTTATTGTGTTGTAGACACAAAGTGCTAGAGCTATGTTGTGAACTATTTTAATTGAGACAAACATATGAAGAAATATTCTATCAGTATTATGAATCGTTGATAAATAAAAAATTATATAATTGAAAAAATATACATGATCTTATTTACCTTCTTTAACTTCTGATGTGTCATGTTCATTGATATGATTTTCCATTATTATTGTTTCTTCACTTGCATGTAATTCCATTGGTTCTATACACCAAAAGATTGCTAAGCTGTTAGGTTTGAAAAATATATTGTACACACCAAAAGATTGTTAAGATGTTATATTTAGAAATTAAAGCATGATTATAAAATAAATTAAAAATGTTATGCACTTGGTACTGATTGAAATGGTTGTTCTTGTATTGGTTACTCTAAATTTTTCAAACAAATTTGAAATTAAACATTAAAAATCATTTTTTCTTCAATTTCTGTAATGCAAGATAAATTTCTTTGCAATTTTATACAAGCACACACCAATCCAACTTCTGTATATACCCCTCTCATGTCACATGCATTTGGATAATTGAAATTAGATATGTCTCCCAAAATATGGTATCTATTTCATTTTTGAATGGACTTCCTATTTTATGTGAACCAATCATTTGAAATATTGGTACGTCTTTGTAGATGTTAAAACCATCCTCTAATCTACTTTGTTGTAAATGGAGGCTGAAATATTGTGGTTGAAAATGAGCTAGATCTTGACAAAAATTGATGCCTATAATATGTTTCCAATCAAATCCATAAGTATCTTGAGCCCATAGTATGACACATGTATCTTGTCTGTAATAGAAATCATCAACACACAAATTCTTGAGAGAGGTCTGAATGGTAGGATAATGTTCTAGTTTGTGGATGATGAATACATTGAAGGCCCTAACAATAACATTTTCAATCAATGCCTAAAGAAATAGGTGAAGATGTTCTTCCTTAAAAACTTCAATAAGATTAAAAATATCAATAATTAACAAATCAACATTTAGACCAAGAATTAACAGTTCACTAAAATCTTCTAAAATGGATGGCCAAAGACATGGGGGGCCGTAATGGTAGCTGAATCTTTTTGTATCTATCCTACGAAGTTGACCTCCATCATTATGTAGTTAAATTTTAAATATGCTTAATGAATCTTGAGATAATTCTTCTCAACCTTTTTTTGTTTTTTAAAATACCTTCATTTAGGACACATAGATCATCAAACCTTTACACAAAAATTTAATAATGTTCCATTACCACTTCAAGTGTGATTGTTTAATCTGGTGGTAGTGTTGTATCATGGTTGCTAAAATAATCTACAATTTTTGATAAAATGTCACTTTCCAGCTTCACCTTTTTGCACCAATTATCCATGCTATTATACCCAAGGGTTTTCAAGAAGAAAATAGACCCTTTTCCCAATAAATCTGCTAGTTCTACTTTTTGTTTGTCTAAAAGCCCTTGAATATTTCTAAGTAATATTGTACCAATCAAATTTAAATCTTATTTATCTGAATTAGGTAAAGTACCACTTTCAAAAAAATCAAACGCCTTATCAAAACAATCCCAAATAAGTTTTTTCATGAAAATAAGGCATTTTTTCTCCTGCAATTATTGTGTTGAATACTTTATTTATGTCAACAAGTGTTTATCTTGTTCATGTATTTCTTCCATATTTTTCTTCCTTATTTCAAGATTCTTCCAACCTCTCAGTTTGATAAGGTCACGTTTATATCAAAATCTTTTTATCAATGAAGCCTTATAAATTATTTTGTCAACTTCATTATATTGATTACATAATTTGTGCACAATATGGAATGGAGTACAAGATTTCAAAAATCTTGTCCTTATAACAAAACATTTATTTCTCAGTGATTGTGAATTGTATTCCTCCTCTGAAAGAATTCTCTATTGTGTTGTAATTATGTGTTGGCCATTTTAAATTTTGAACCTTATGGTTTTTTGCTTCAACATATTTTCTAGGACTTCCTTCGATTCAATAAAATAGTTAAGGTTGCTTCGATCAAAAGGAAATAACAAAGCATCCTTAATTAGAATCTCATTATGTTTTACAAATGAATGAATTATACCATTTACCCCTCTTTCATTTAGATTTATTATTTTGATATTTGCATCCCCCAACTCATAGAGCCTTATAGGAATATTCAAGGCATAATTTCTAAAGGAAATATACCCTGTAAAGAATTTATTGTTTATCTCATTGAAAGTTTTTGTTAACAAAAGTGTTCCAACCTTTTGTTTAATCTTATTTTTCTCCACTAGTGTGAGTACTTGTATGGCCTCTTTCAAATTTGCATACAAATATGTTGCCCTTGCTTGTCTTATTTTCCTCAACATTTTTCCTCTCATGTTTGTAAGGTATCTTAAATACATGTTTACATGGTGGCAAGTAGAGTAAGTTATTGCCCCTTGTTTATGTTTTTTTCAACATGTTTTGTATTCTAATGACCAAATTATCTCTGCCTATCAACCTAGACATTTGAAGGTTGCCATAGCTATTCAAATGAAACCCAAATGTTTCATAAGAAAGATAAAAATTAGTTTTTGTCAACTTCATTTTACTAGGTGTAAATTTATTAAAATTAGTTGTAACATGATGAAGAATTCCCTCTTATCTATTCCATACTTCTAGTTGTAATTGAAGGGCATCTTCAATTTCATCCTTATCACATGCCAAGATTATTCTAATTGAAGGATATTATTTTCTCGATGTAGTGCTAAACAAGTATATATCTAGATGCATGTTTGACAGACTAAACAATTCAAAATACCAATCAGCAAGATAAATTTTATTACCACCATAAAATGGAAGATGTTTATGTGGATTTAATTTTAGTTTTGGTATTTTAAATGGTACACTATCCAAATTCTCTTGGAGTGAGGCCTTCTTATACCTTTTATCCAAATTATCTTTGAGTGAGGTCACCTTCTACCTTTTAAGTGTGGTAATTCTTTTTTCACCTGAAGACATTCTACAAAGCAACTGAAATGATTTAAATATTGATCTTTTGTAAAATGAAAGTTACATATTACATTAGTTCATGATTTTTTTTGTGTTTAAGCAGTGATGAAATGTATATCAACAAATGTTAATTCTAAACTATAATACAAAATACATATTAAATCTTCATAATATATACATTAACTCACACTTTAACTAATAAGGTATGACCAAACCAAAAATGAATTATGTGCACTAAACAATATAATATAATGGTCAAAGGAATCTACAAATATTTATTTCAAAGGAGAAAGATGAGGGGAAGTATGTTTCTAATATGTCTCAAAGTACCCATAAATAAGTACCTTCAAGGTATCTCTTAAGAGATACCTTTCAATCATTCATAAGAGTGAATTTTTATTACAAGACATCTCATAGGAGATACCTTCAATTTAACCATGATGGTATTACAAGTTTACTTCAAGGCCCTTAAATAAATATCCTAGTGGACACCTCAAAGGGTATTGTCATATACTCAAAGGGATGTTGAATGTATCTCCCAGTAGAACTTTCCTTCACCATGAAATAACTACGAGTTGATAACTTGAAGGGCCTTCTAATACTTGGGAGATCACACATTTTGGGTCCTCCTATGCACATGCTCTTTCCACCTCAATCCAGTTTAACAATTTTCCCTATTACATTAATAGTTTCAAATCCAAATAATTGCCTTGTTGTAGCTTTGAAAGTTTCCTTTACCTTGATGGTCCTTTTAATATCTTCAAAGTATTTCTTAGGAGATATCTTCAAGTTACTCATGAAGGTATTATAAGGCCCTCAAAGGAATCTCATATTGGATACCTCAAGTATGAACTTGCCCAGTGTTATTGAGGTTTGTAATTTCTTCAAGGTATTTCCTAGAAGATACTTCAAGTTACCCATGAAGGAATCTCCTAGTTGATACTGTTGATGCCTAAAACTCTCACTCTCGGTGAATAGTTTCCTATGAAAATCTTTACAGATGTGGGATGAAATTATGATTGCTAAGGTTGTAGAATAGAAAAATGCTAATTACTACTATCCTAGTCTATTACAATGGATGTCCATAAAAGTGAGAATGTGAAGAAACAAAATAGTTTATAGCTACCCCTTACAAAAGAAATGAGCTCTGAATAAATAGGTGAGCTGAATGTTGGAAGAAGAGACACCTGAAGATTCCCTCTTTGTGGCCATGATGATGTTGTTGAAACTAAAAGGAGGTCTTGGGATCATGAGTGAAATTGTCCTATAGATCTTAGATATAAGGAAACATGTTATTCTGTTAAGACCACTACACTTGGGAGAAGCAAGGTGGTACCACATGTGTGCTCCTAGAGACATACCACTTATACTATGCTCAATGGTTTTGGCCTCCAAAAATAAAAAAATTGCACCTTAGGCCAAGACTAAAGTGTTTCAAAATATTTACTCAAAAGGGGGGCCCACATTGTCATCCAATGGTACTTTTTTAAATATTGATGAACCAACACAGCTTCTAGGCAAGCACGAATATGACACATATCACACATGAATTTATTTAGAGAAGTTAGGGACTTATTTTGTGAGGTTGAGCATGGAAATTCCATGCATCAAAGGTAAATGAAGTCTGGGACCTTGTCAAATTTTTGAAAAGGGTCCTAGAGAAGAATCACTAAAAGGGGATCCACTAAAAGTGCTAAGGAACTGTGTCAATGCTGAGCGATCCTGAAGAAAGAAATGAAGTGCTCTAAAAATGAAAATACATGGATTTCCAATCCATAGTTCTTGGTGACTCATAGGGGTATCCACCTATAGGTGAAAGAACCTAAAACTTTGGTACTCAGACCAATCAAAACAAAATTACATAAGAGAGGAAGGTGCAAAAATTTACAACTTTTGAAGGGCTACCTATAAGGGTGCCCACTCCTCTTTTGGCTAGGTCTTTTTGTTGAGAATCTAAAAAGCTCTATTTAGATCTATCATCTCCCTAAATGAGATACTTCCCAAGCCATCAACCATTACCAATGTTTAGAAATCTAATTGGGTGAGTGGGTGTAATATTTTTTCTACCTTGAAAGTATTGGGTATTTGACCAAGAGTCGTTAAGATGTTCTGGTCATCTTACTTTTACTCAAGTAGTACCTTGATCTGATCCTCAAGGAAGACACTATTATTTTTTGAGAAAGGGGAGGGGAGTCCCAACTGGACCAAATGTTCTATGTATACTTTCCTTTCTTAGGGTTCTTGAGCCAAGGAATTAAATAATGCTTTTCACCTATTTCTACCTTTTTGTAGCTTAAAAACTCATTTACTTTTGTCGTTACTTGCCTCCGGTTGGTCACCCTTGCTTCTATTAATGCTTTGAGAAAATCATTGTAGAGATTTTGAATAAGGATCTATGACTTTGGGAACTTCAAGGAGACAAAATAAATCATCTAATAAACAAATGTTCTCACTTGAGAGGATAAATTATATGCATCTATGATTAAGGTTAGTGTTGTCTTCAGGTTTACCACTACAAATTTGATCTATTCCCAATAGGATATGTATAGTTGCTAGACTATAGGAAGGATCGCAATGGTATAGGGGTGAGTGATGAGGGTTTTTTTCAAATTTTTAATCTCTTGGTCCTTGATCAAGGAGTCCTATGGTGCCTAGTTTTTTAATAGTTGATATGACCAATTTATGTTACAGAGCTTCTAGAAGATCTCATCTAGCTCTGTCTCCTACTCTTTCAACTTGTTCTTGGTGGCTCTACATGAATTGACTTATATTTGGAAGATTTCATTTGGGATACTACCCTATAGCTCTAGATGTGCCTTATTAAGGTTAGTATCTTTAGCCTTAGCCTCAATATTGAGGTGATTGAATCTAGATTTTACTCTTGAGAGCTATAGATTAGTATTTTCTAGCTGATGGGCCACCTTAACATAGTTCATTATCAAAGACTTTTACATATTCTCCATAATCTCAACTCTATCAATGTGTCAAGCTTGACTGAGGTTAACGTCAATATATTAGATAGCATAGTCCCTTGATTGCATCTACTCAAGGGGCTGACTACTTAGGGAGTCAAGTGAGTGACCATAAGAGATTGTTTTATTAGGTCATAAAATGATTGCATGTGAGCTTGAATTTAAGGCTTAGATTATTTTCCCCTTTTATTTTTCACTTGGGTCTTTTGGGCTAACCTTATTACATCCACCTTCTACTAGAACTAGTCTGACACTTAAATGATCTCCCCCATAAAGGGGGTCCCTTATAGAAGCACAAATGGGATAGCCAATTTTTGTTATGAAGTAGTGAGCCCTACACCTTTAGAGGTGAGTGAATGAAAGTGAAAGGTTGAAGGTGAGAAATATGGGATTCCATAGGGTGGGGTGAATGGGGATTGCCTCACTAGGGGGATGAGGTGGAAGATGAAGGTGGGAGAGTGAGGAAAGGGATGTGGGAGGAGATAGGTATAGAAAAATAGAAGGGGTCAAGCCCAATGACAGGTTGATTGGATGAGGAGACCGGGGCCAAAATGGTACCAAGTTGAGAAGTAGAAGGTACTATAACCTATAGTGGGGTTATCAGGGTAGATGATGAAGTGACAAGGGGAGCTGAAGTGCTTTATTGGACATTCGATGATGCCACAACTTATTACAAAGATATGTAGGGGGATGGGGTAGTGGAGAAAGATGTAGAGGTATAAATTAAGGGATTCACAAATTGGATCTTCTTCTGAGAGGAAGCTAGTGAAGGTCTATAAATGGGTGCCTCAGTGTGTTTGAGTTGGGATGACCTGACTGTGAGGTACCTAGAAGGATCCTACTATTATTGTGGGACTAAGGGATTTGAAGGTATGGCAGTTAGCCACATTGAAGGCTCTTGGATGGCCATTACCTCCACTTCTTCTACTTCTTCTTCTGGGGGTATGTCCCCTTCTTCCTCCATGAGAGTGTCTTCTTCTTCTTCATCCCCACCATCTTGACCTTAGGAGTCGATTATTCCTCAGACTTGACCTCTTCTAGGTAAAAATCATCCCATAACTTCTCAATCTTCTTATCCTATTCATCATCATGTAATCCCTTGGATGGCTTGTCAGTTTCAAACCTATATTTGATGGAGGTGTCTTTCTTCTTCACACTCCAAAGTTAATTGGGTGAATAGGCCCTTCATTCCTTTTGATAACTTTTAGGGTGAGCCATATTTTTAGATCTTATCATAAAAAGAATCCGATGGTTTAAGGGTATATTTTAACATATGAACTAGGTGCACATGATTTTTGGGGACGTCCTTTGTGGACAACTTCTTTTACTCCAAGTAGGGCTGATCTTGATGCTTGAAATCATTGGTGGTCTTCAATTTGGCTATGTATCCTTTCAAATCATAGTCCCATTAGTCATCTATCAAATCAAGGCTAAGTTTCACTAGTTTGGCCATGAGGAGGCACCCCTGATGCCTTTTTTTCACTATGATGCCACTCCTTGAGAAGGGGCATCATATACACCCTTTTTGCTCTTCTCAACCCTATAGACAAGGTCTACCACATCAATTTGGTGAGCCAACTCAAGGGATAAGGTTCTTTCTATCAATGTGTAGGGAAGTCAAAACGGGTCTCCTTTGAAACCATATACTTGTATGAAAGAGAAGTGGGATCCCTAGAACCAATTATTTGGGACTTTGTTGGTTGAGATCCAAGATTTTTGATAATTAACCATCTTGGAAGTGTTGGTCATTTAGTTGACATCTGTGAGAATTGGAACCATGAACCACTCTAAAAACTCATAGTAGTCTCTAGTCTTTGATAGGACATTATTCCATACTATGATAGGGTCCACTACATGGGAAAAATCCTTATTATTGTAGGTTCTAAGATAGAGATACTTCAAAAAGAAAGGGTAATCCTAGTGGAGGTTCAGGTGCATGAGGAATGATGAGTACTAGAAGGTATTCATTGTTGATAAATTCTCTAGTTCATTCCTCATGTTATAATTAATGGATTTGGAAAATTCTATCCTAAATTCTTTCCCCTTTTATTTTGATGTCAATAGGAAGAGCACCCCTAGCTAAAATTCATATATGTTGACATCTCCATCTATGCCTAGCATGAAAGCTAGCATAGTCAAAGTGTCTTTCAGATGTTACATAGGAAAATTCAACCAGGACATGGGTAGAGGATGCATCTTGATGACCTCATGGCTTAGTATATTCTTAAGGAAACCTACCTTATCCTTAACATGGGAATACTAGATAATATAGAGGCTCTTGATGCTACAAATAATGGCTTTGGGGTCATAAAGAAGCTGGAGCATCTCTCTGATATCATCTACACTAATTTTTACCCTTAAGTGGGTATTACCAATGATCACTCTAGTATAAGTGTCACACATTCATGGGTAGAGGGTAATAATCTCAAGGCATGGGTGTACTTGAGGCACCATGTATTATGATAACATGCTTTCCTATAATCTACATCTAAAGGCATTATAATCTTTATTTTTTACCCTGTCAAGCATTTGGGTATAAGTTCCCTCTCTCAAATTCTTGGGGTTTTGTTTTAATTTTGTGGAAAATTTATCATCCATGAAATTAGTTACCAAATCTTGATCTCTATAGGGTCCCCTAGTCACCAGTCTGGTATATGGCACCTTCTCCTTCACTTGAGTAAGGGCTGAAGTGTAGGATTTCTCCATTATGTGCTTAAAGGTAAGATCTCTTACACTAATTGAAATTCAGGTTCTCAACTTTGAGGGATGTTTGCCACTGCCAAATGAGGACATAGAGGCCTCCATATTCATATCTATTTTAATGACCCTTTTCTACTTCTACTTGTAACATTGGATTGATGGTTACTACTTCATTCATCCTGTAAACTCTCTTTCTTTATTTATTTCCCAATTTCTTAATGCTTGCTCTGAAATCATAAATTGTCAAGTGTTTGGCTCAAAAGGAGAAAAAGGATATTTATGCACTATTACCACTATTAAGTATGTCTATCATGGGAATTTTTTGGAAAGAGGTGCCCTCATAAATAATGGGGGTGGTACATATGCTTGGAGAGCCACACACCAGATATTTATGATGATCATCATGGAAATTTGCACATGATGGAGTGTATGGTGTTAATATCAAGTAAGTCGGGTAGATAACCATATTTTAGAGAATGTTTTTGAGGAATTGAGAGAACTAGGGGAAAGGATACATGATGAATAGGTTTACCCCTTTTACCAATGACACTTATTTGTAAAAGGAAATAGCAAAGGGAAGGGAAAAAAAAATAAAGATGGTTGACGATGAAAAGGCCCTTTGAGGCCCTTTCCTCAATGAGAAGTGCCCTTTGGGCCTTATAAAAGTACCCTTTAGGCTTTTTGAAATTCCCCATCAGACTTTTTGAAAGTACCCTTTGGGATTTTTGAAAGTACCCTTTAGCCTTTTTGAAATGGCCCTTTACCCTTCAGGACTTTCCTCCTAAACCTTTCCCTAATGAGAAGTGCCCTTAGGAAATTTTAAAAGTGCCCTTCAGCCTTTTTTGAAAAGACCCTTTGGGCTATTTATCATTACCACTTTAGCCTATGAAATAATTTGCTTGAGATAATATCCTTGAGACATTGATTTCCTTGGACTATTTTTATGCCACAATAATTTTATCATGTTGAAAACTTTAATCTATGTCACTTGGTTTAAGCTTTTATATATTCCCAAGCCCTAACTTTAATATTTCCTATTATCTGTAGGAACCAATCTCGCTCACTACCAAGTGAAATTTTCCAATTTGGATATCATCCATGCATGTTTTGGTTATACATTGTTCATGACTCTCATTTAGATTAATAGACATGTTTTCAGATGATCATAGTTTTACCCCTTCCAATGTTGCTTGTTTTTTATATTGTAGGTTCAATGGAATTTTATTTGGAAATGAACATTCTTAGGGTCTTTGTGCTTCAATGTTAAATTGATCTTTATTATATTTTGGTTAGTCAAATCATGATTAAATCATAGCCTTATTTGTTTAGCCTAAAGTCCATTTTGTGGATTTCTCCTTCAAGGAACAAGTGGAATTTTCATTTACATGGAAGGCACTACTATGTTATATTTTGAAGGCCCCTATAATAGCTTTAAAGTATCTCCTAGGAGATACCTTTAAAATATGCACAAAGTGGATTTCCCCTTCAAGGTATCTCCTAGGAGATACCTTTCAAATAGGTGCAAGCATGGATTTCTCCTTCAAGGAATAATTGTAATTTTCCTTTACATGGAAGGCACTACTGGGTGATATTTTGAAGGTCCTTGTAATAATTTTAGGGTATCTCCTAGGAGATACCTTTCAAACATGCACAAGAGTGGATTTTCCCTACTATAGAAGCAAAAACAATGAAACAACATATAGAGACAATTTCCCACTCCAAATAACATAGAAGATCACATCCTCTTCATTCTAGATGGACACTAAATATAGAAGGCCATAAAGGGGCACATATAAAGCATCCTTTTGCATCCATGAGATGTACCTATTAAGGTTGAAAAATAGAAAAATTGATAACTTTTGCTATTCCTAGTCTATTATAATGGCAAATAAAAATATGATAACTTGCAAAAGTGATATCTAGCCCCTTATAAATGGGAAGAGCCTAAAATATATAAGCAATATAGATTCTTATAAAAAGCAACACCAGGAGATCTAAGCACTCACACCCATGATGATGCCATTGGGTCTCAAGCTCATGAGTGCAGTTAGCCTTTAAATCCTAGACATGGCATAACTACACCATTATGTTATGGCCACTATGCTTGGGAGAAGTGAGATGATCCCACATGTTATTTTCTAGAGTTGTCCCTACTATACTACATCCAACAACCTTGATCCTCCTAAAAATTAGTAGTTTATAATTTAAGCTAATTTTAAAGTGTTTCAAAAGCTTTGCTCATGAGGATGGACCCACAACTTCATCGAATGGCACTCTTTGAAGCTCTAACAACCCAATGCTACTTCTAGGTATGTGTAAAGACGACACACATCAAACTATGCTTCTTCAGAGGGACTGGGGACTCTTTGGTGAGATCGAGCATGGGGGATTCAAGAGTCTAATTTAAACTTATCTAGAGTGAGATGGAAGTCTTTTTGAGTCAGATGAGCGTCAGGATACCACACATCAAAAGTAGACGAGGATTGAGACTTGGACAAAATTTGAAATTGGGCCCAAAGAATAAAGAGGCCAAAAGGGGGGCCACCAAAAGGTGTCAAGGAATTTCTAACTATCAATAGAGTTTGAATCTAGAAATGAACTGCTTCAAAATAATAAATGTGTATTTATGATCCACATTTCTTAGTGAATCATAGGGTCTTCTTTTTGAGAGACTTGAAGGCTCAATCCAAATCTATTATCTCTTTGAAGGATAATTTTCCCAAGATTTTGACCATCACCATCATCTGAAACTCCAACTAGGTGAGTGGGTGCAAGATCTTCTCCACCTTGGAGACATTAGGGGCTTGATCAAGAACCATATATTGTATCCACCTATTTTTGGTATCACTCTAGCACTTGGATGATCTCTCCCACAAAGGGGATCCCCTATGGCAGCACAAATAGAATAGTTAATTGTTGTTGTAAAGCAATGTATCTTACTCTTATGGAGCTAAGTGAATGGATGGTGATATTCAAAGGGGAGAAAGTTAGAACTTCTTGAGGCATGGTGAATGGTGATTGTCATCAGAGGCCATACCCATGATGAAGGTTAGCATGGATAGAATGTCTTTTAAGTGTTACAAGGGAAATGTCAATAAGGACATGGGAAGCATAAGCATCTATGTGACCTCTTCCTTAAGGAGAGATCCAAGTAAGCATGCCTTATCTCTCAAGGAATCCCAAATTCTCTTAAGGCACTCATTGATACCTAAATTGACTTTGGATCATATGGGAGCTAAATCATTGCCTTGATGTTGTCTACATTAATCTTAACCTTTAGATGGGAATTTCTAGTGATCATGTCAGCACCGACATCATATCTTTTATGTAGAGAGTGATGATCTCAAGGCATGGGTGTACATATGGCATCATTTGTTGTTCTAATGTTTAATCCCATATTCTACATCTGAAAGAGTTATACACTTTCTTACTAATCATCTCAAGCATCTTGGCGTGGTCACCCTCTCTCAGATTCTTGAGACTTTGGGCTAACTCTGGGTCTAATAAGTCATCCACAAAATTAGTTACCAAAGTCTTGTCCTTTCAAGACCCCTTAGTTACCTTCTTAATATTTGGCACTTTTTTATTCACTTGGGTAGGGGCTAAATGTAGGATTTGTTCATGGCATACTTAGGTGGAGGATCTCCACCACAACTCATTCTACAGGTTTTCTATTTTGAGGGATGCTTTTTGCTTCTAAATGAGGATGTAGAAGCTTCCATGCTGAGACATATGCTTCAAAATCACTCTCTATTTTTTCCTTAAAATTGGTTTGATGGTTCTTCACTACCTCATCACCTGTAGACTCTCTTTCTCCATTTATCTCAACTGCTCAATGATCTTAATAAAATCTCAAAGTGCCTAGTATTTGGCTTTGAAAAAGAGGAGTATTTATGCACTGGTGCCACTTGGTGAGATCATTATGAAAATTTTAAAAATGAGTGTCCCCATTAATTCTAAGCATAACACACATTCTCAAAGGGCCATTTTCAAGATATTTTGTAGTGATCATTATGGTAAATCATGTGTGATAGAATGTCTAACATTAATGATAGGTGAGGTGGGTAACTAACCATATTTTAGAGAATGTTTTGAAGATTTGGGAGGATTGGGGAGAGGACACGTGATGATTATATCAGCCACCTATGCCAATAAAACTTATTTGAAAAAGGGAACAAAGCAAAGGAAATAAACAACAAGAAAAGGGAAACACATGATAGAAAAAAAAACTAGATAATTATGTACAAAGGGGAGAGATGGGAAGGTTAGTTGAAATTATTTAGATATATCCCATTGATTAGGATCTCTAATGAATTCCCCTCATTATTTTATAATTCAAAATCATTCTCCCACCTATCACTGATGATGTAAATTGGTCCTCTCCAAAGAGAATCAAACTTTGCATGATGTCCTAGTTTTACATTTCACTAATCATACTTGAGAACTAAATATTTAGGTTTAAATATTAGGTTTGACTACTTCCTATCGAACCATCACTTAAATACTTGTTATTAGATGAAATTTTAATTGCTTGCCTATTCCTTTGCCTCCTAAAGTCTGAGCAATTCAGCAAGCTGAACCTCCTAAGAGATACATTTTAAACAATGATAAGAGTGGATTTCTCCTTCAAGGAACAAGTGTAATTTTCCTTTACATGAAAAAGGCACTACTGGGTGATATTTTTAATGCCCTTTTAATACCTTCATAATATTGGTTTTACCCTTTCAAGGTATCTCCTAAGATACCTTTCAAATAGGTACAAGAGTGGATTTCTTCTTCAAGGAACAATTGAAATTTAAATTTACACGTAACACACTACTGGGTGATATTTTAAAGGCATTTTTAATAAATTCAAGGTATCTCTTATGAGATACCTTTCAAACATGTACAAGATTGGATTTCTCCTTCAAGGTATCTCCTAGGATATACCTTTCAAATAGGCATAAGAGTGGATTTCTCCTGCAAAGAACAAGTGGAATTTTCCTTTACACAAAAGAAACTACCAAGTGATATTTTGAAATATTTTGTAATACCTTCAAGGTATCTCTTAATATACACCTTTCAAACATGTATAATATTTTATTTTCCCTTTAAGGTATCTCCTAGGAGATACATTTCAAATAGGGACAGAAGTGAATTTTTCCTTCAAAGAACAAGTGCAATTTTCCTTTACATGGAAGGCATTATTAGGTGATATTTTGAGGTATATCCTAAGAAATACCTTTCAAACATTCACAATATTGTATTTCCCCTTCAAGGTATCTCGTAGGAGATACCTTTCAAATAGGCACAATAGTGGATTTCTCCTTCAAGGAACATGTGGAATTTTCATGCAAGGCACTACTAGGTGATATTTTAAAGGAATTTTTAATACCTTAAGGTATCTTTTAGTAGATACCATTCAAACATTCACAAGATTATATTTCTCCTTAAATTTATCTCCTAGGAGATACCTTTCAAGCAAGCACAAGATTGGATTTCTCCTACAAGGAAAAAGTGAAATTTTACTTTGCACGGAAGACACTATTGAGTGATATTTAAAATATTTTTTAATAAATTCAAGGTATCTCTTATAATATACCTTCAAAAAATTCACAATAATTTATTTCCCCTTCAAGGTATCTCCTAGGAGATACATTTCAAACAGGGACAAAAGTGGATTTTTCTTTCAAGGAATAAGTGCAATTTTCCTTTACATGGAAGGCACTATTGGGTGATAATTTGAAGGCCCTTATAATAAATTAAAGGTATATCTTATTAAATACCTTTCAAATATGCACAATATTATATTTCCCATTCAATTTATCTCATAGGATATACCTTTCAAACAGGCACAAGAGTGGATTTATCGTTCAAGGAATAAGTGGAATTTTCCTTTACATGGAAGGCACTATTGGGTGATATTTTAAAGGCCTTTGTAATACCTTCAAGGTATCTCATAAGAGATACATTTTAAACATTCAAAATAGTGGATTTTCCCTTTAAGGTATCTCTTAAGAGATACCTTTTAAACAAACACAAGAGTGGATTTCTCCTACAAGGAACAAGTGGAATTTTCTTTACACAGAAGGCACTACTGGGTGATATTTTAAAGGCCCATATAATAAATTAAATTTATCTTTTAGTATATACCTATTAAACATGCACAAGAGTGGATTTACCCTTAAGGTATCTCTTAGGAGATATTTTTCAAATAGGGACAAGAGTTGATTTCTCCTTCAAGGAACAAGTGCAATTTTCCTTTACATGCAAATCATTACTGGGTGATATTTTGAAGGCCCTTATAATACCTTCAAGGTATATCCCATGAGATACATTTCAATAACAATAGTGGATTTCCACTTCAATATATATCCTAATAAATACCTTTCAAACATGCATAAGAGAGTATTTCTCCTTCAAATAATAAATGGAATTTTTCTTTACACGAAAGGCACTACTAGGTGATATTTTGAAGGCCTGTGTAATACCTTCAAGGTATCTCCTAGGAGATACATTTCAAACATGCACAAAAGTAGATTTACCATTAAATTTATCTCCTATGATACCTTCTAAAAAGGCACAAGAGTGGAATCCCCATTTAAGGTATCAAAATTAAAAGGCGCCACTTGAGAGCTTACTACAAATTGAGGGTCACCAGGTGGTGAGAAACAAATGAGTCATCATGCAAAGCTACATTCTAAAAATATGTGAGGTAATCAAAAGGTGCCACATGTTTGGATTTTGATCCAACTAAAAAACTTAGTCATATCCATGCCATGTGAGTACTTAGTTGTATCTGAGGTGGCAACCATGTGTCAAAAGGTGGCAATCTTTAGCTTTAAAGCTAAAATTAGCGGCATTCAAATTAAAACTAAATTGAATTTTGGAGAAATTAATTACTAGAATCAATAGTTCAAAGTTTTATAATATTTCCCATTAATTTGGCACAAACCAAGATCCACCATTGGAATTGCATTAATCAAGTTTACCAAAAAGGTCTTTTGTACATTCATCCCACATTAAGACAATATACGATCTCATCAATCAAAATTTGAAAATCTGTGGATGAAGCAAGAACGTCTGGAACTACCAAGTTAGAACATGTCCTATTTCTCTATTTATATGGGACAAACTCCATCTTAGCCATTACCTCTATCAATAGAGCCCCCAAGTGGTTCTTTAGACAAGACAAGGATTATGCAGATGCAATTGGCTACAAATACATACAAATAACACAATATATATATATAAGGTTATTTATTTATATATATAAGGTGTTAAATATATATAAGGTTTTTGTAATAAATTAGGTGATTTATACTTTTATATATAAACAAAGTCTAAATGGACTATAATTTTGCTCTGAAGTATGAAGGTTTAGCTCCAAAGACTAATGACTTAGCTCTAAAGACTAATATATATGCTCCTAAAATGAAAAATCATGAATGAAAAGAATACCCTTCCATCATTGAGAATCAAAACAATGTCATTAGATCAACAATGCCACAATCCATAATTTGATGTGATGGTGTTTTCAAAATATCTCCAAAAGAATTGATGTGATGATGTTTTCAAATGGTCTTTTTAAACAAGATTGATGTAACTATGTTTTAAATAGAGGGTCTTTCAAAAATATTTGGTATGATGCATAATTAATTTTGATTATTATTCCTAGTACTACCAATAATGACATTTAGATCAGATAAAACACCTTCCCATTATATCTTGCATGCTCTGAAGAGATAACCATAACTGAAGCCATCATTCTTGTCATAATCACATCATATATCCTACTCTATTATTCATTTTTGCATTGTCACTGCCAGCAATTATTTTGTTGTATCTCCAATGTACTGATTTCCCTATTCTTTGTGTGAATTCAAGCTCTGTGCTTTTACAGTATAGTCATATTTGTAATTGAATAGTGTTTACTCCGAAGATAGATGGGAGAAATAAAAAAAGTGAACCGGAATCCTCTAATACATTTCTATAAGATGAAGCAGCCAGAGATGTCTTTGAAATAGCAGGTTGGTTAAATTTATTTAAAAAAATTATGGATTTTATGAAGAAATTATGCAAGAATTCTATGAGAATTTTGATGAATATCATGTTATTATCAAATGGAAGATCATTCTGGTGAATCCCTCTGTAATTAGTGCTCTATTTGGGAATCTTGAGGATGGAGTAGTTGACATTGAAAAGATAAATTATTTTTACCTAATTTATATGTTTGTTGAAGAAAATGAGCCACACCCTAGATTGGCCAAATCCATCCAAGGAGTGGCCAAGGAAATTTGGAGAGAAAGTCTTCCTCAACCTTGGAAAAATGTTGTTTTCTAGATAATGAAATATATCACTTGTGATGGTTAGTTTATAATAGTGGGTGGAGATTCTATGAGACTCCTTCATTTGAGGAAAGGAGCTATTTGAGAAGAATATAAGATAAATCTTCCCTCTTTCCTTCACACTGCTCTAATTAATGTTTCTCAAAAGATAAGATGAGGTACTAGGTCTACCCACCATCATGGGTTGGTTACACTCATTTGTCACCATTATTTTCTTAGTCAAACTAAAGGGTGAAAAGGTTTGGTCCTCTTTCCTCTAAAAGTTTTCTCTAGTTCCTACCAAAAAGACACCATGCTATGCCTCTCCTCCTACTATAATCCATATTTAATAACCCATAGTTGAAATTTCAGAATGGCCATCTCTACCACCATTGGTTCTGAAGATACTATACTAAAGATCAAAGTAATAAATGGGACTTTCTTCAGACACCCCTCATCCTCTTCCAACTAAACTCTAGTGCATTCACCAACTTATGTTTTAGGAAGAAGATGTGTAGGCCATAGAAAAAGTTGTATTTGTAGAGGGAACCCTAGTAAAAGAAGTTGTACCTCAAAAAGTAGTGTCATGTGTGCTCTATTTCTAATAAGGGTAATGCACCCTTGATTGAAGAAGATCTATCTTCTCTACATTATGTCAATGAAGAAAAATAATTATAGCATGCCATGGCTTTATCATGTCAAGAGGAAAAAATCAGACTACAACAAATAGAGTTAGATGTTCTTTGTTCAACTCTGAAAGGTAAGGACTTGACGATTTCTAATTTGAAACAAAGGTGGGAAGAATATATTACTAGAGTTAGTGACCAAGAAATAATTCTTCAAGGAATACAAGTTAAATGGACTATGGTCCATAATGTAATGTTTTCATAAACCTAATAATTGAGTAATTTTTAGAATTATCTTGCTATCAAAGACACTCAGATTACTGATTTGCAGAATTCTCTTGCTATCAAGGACACCAAGATTACTAATTTTCAAAATGTCAATGTTGATAAGCGTAATATAATTAATAATCTCAGAGAAAGTATTTATGATAGAAATACAATGATTACCTGACATACTAATATAATATTAGATTTCATCACTCATAATTATTAGTTACAAGCCTCTATTTAGGCCATGTAAAGAGAAACATGAGAGATTGTAGTTCAGACAGAGGGTCCAACAAGAGTTGTTCCCTCTTTCCCTATTCCATTACATGAAATAATCTATACCTAGCATATCACCTAGAAGAAAATTTAAAAATTGAAGGATGAAAATTCCAAACTTAAGGAGGAATCTTAGAAGCAATTGCTAGAATCCCAACTACAATTGTAGAAAGCACAAGCTTCTATCTAACATATTTGTGTTATTTTTGATATGCTATTAGCATGTAGGTAGCCTTCATTAGTTTATGTTCTTTTCTTACATGAGTAGTTTTATAAATGGTAGATTCAATCAATTTCCCTTGCTTTTTGAATGTATCTATGGACATTTTTCTAAAGAGCACTGAAGAAAGGAAAGATTACATTTGTGACTTCTATACTTTCAATTTATTGGTAGGATATCAATCTAGTTTTTTGATAAATTTATTTATTGGAGAGACACAATTACGTGCTTTTATCTCCACTCTAAAGAACCAAATGGCATGGAAATAGGCCAATAATAGATTTCTGTAATTACAAAGCACCATTGGGTTATGCATGAGACCAAAATTTCTAGAAGCAAAGAAACTTATTTCTTTTTTTCACCCATTGTATCATATGCATATGAAGAACAAGTATCATGAGCTATTGAGATCTAATATTATTGATTTTATTGATTTTATAAACCACCATTATGTCAATAATTTCAATGCAAGTCTTGCTAAGTGGGAGACATTACCTATTGAGTTAAAGCATAAGGAAGTCCTCAGCCCCACCAGTATTAAATAGAGTCTAAGAAGAGCCAAAGCGGTTTGCCAAGATAATCACTCGGTGCTTAGAGAAAGAGATTTAGATGTCTAAATTGGGATGATTTTAGGCTCCTATCATTCTATGTCTTTTATCTCTGTGGTGGTGTTGGAATTCTCAAGTACAAGTTGAATTTGAATACTGGGTACATATAATTATCAGAGATCTTGGATTCCTGCCAAGGGGACACCATGACTAGGGCCATCATTTTGAAGTTTATGATCTGAGTCATAGGTTTGAATCAATAAATTTGGATTAAGGATGAGTCATCTCACTTATTTACGAGAAAACTTGTAAAAGGTAAAGTGTGGGGAAGAAATGATGAGCATTTCATATAGCTCATCATAGTTATATAAATTGTCTCTAAAGTGTTGGATTTGGTTATATATTGTATTGAATTTAATATTTAAAGTCTGATCTAAGTAGGATATGAATTCAATTTATTCATTAGTTGTATGTAATTTATTGTTGATTCTTTACCTTATTATTGTGTCTTAGATAAATAGCATAGTTTTGAGTAGAACAACACATCTCATGGATGGGATAATTTTGAGTAGAGGAACACATCCCAAGGATGGAGTAATTTTGAGTACATCAAAATATCCCAATGAGGGGTAATTTTGAAAAGGCAACACATAGGTTTTACAACTCTTTTAGCTATAATTTTGAGGATTCGAGAAGTGAGATCTGACAATTGAACACTCAGAGAACACTCCAAATATGATCCAAAATTAATTCGTATATGCTCTAGGTATGCTCCAAAGACATACACAAGATTCTTTGAATAAGTCTAAGAATGTTCCAAAGATCTATACAGGGTGATCAAAAGACCTATACTAGATGCTCTAAATATATCTAGATGTGCTTCAAAGACTACAAAAATTATGTGTAATACATGCTACTGAGAGAAATTAGGACCATTTTACTAAAAAAAAATTGTTTGAAAAAAAATAAAAAATTGACTAGATGCAAATGATAGATGGCAACAAAGAGCAGCCATACAAATCTCCAACCCTACTGCTTCCCACCCCTCAAAAACTTCTCCTTAAATAATATTTGTTCCTATATAATAGGTGCAGATATTTTATAAGTAATTTTTTAATATATAATGATGCATAGGACCCCTCTACCCAAGAATATTGATGCACAAGAGAAATGTTTGCCACCCCAAATAGTAATTCTAGGTGTTATTCAATCATTCATTCATTAAATTTTATGATGCGACATGAAGGAAAACTTTTCCACCTCAAAAAATGACTTTTCAACTTAGTCTAAAATGAAAAAAAATCAACTCAAATAATAATAACCTAGAACAGGCCAAAATTTTATTTTTCAACTCAGTCTAAAATAGAAACAATTCACATTATCTGAACAGAGCCAATAGATGAATGATGTGATAAGATAGAGATGGTGAAACCATTGAAACCCTCTCGTATCATGATAATTTTTTACTATGATTATTTTCTTATAGTTAATTAAAAAATGTTTTTTTCCTCTCATAGTCACCATTTGGGTCCTTATTGAATACAAGTAAGTGCTAAATAATCCTAATCTCCATCATTTCATTATCTCAACCATTTCATTATTTGATTATAGTTAATAAAAAATTCTGCTTTCCCCTCACATTCACCATTTTTGTCCTTGTTGAATATAAGTAATCACAAAACAATACTAATCTCCACCATTTCATTATCTCTTATTTCATTATTTGCTTATAGTCAACGCTTCCACCACTAATGCCACATTTAACCTAGCAATCAATAAATGAATGTTTTTCGACCTTCAAAAAGAAGAGAGAAAAACTAAGAGAAAATAATGGAAAGAGAAAAAGATAAACTTAACCCTAATTTTGAAGCATGTAGGAAAATTATTTTTAAAAAATATTTATATATTTAAACATATTAAACAATTATGTACATTATTTAATAAAAATAGTTAAAGATTTAAACATAAATAAAAATAAATAATAAACTCAGATAGTTTTTTAATATAAAAATATTTACAAATTTTTATTATTTATTATATTATTTTAATTAAAAAAGATTATTCATATTTGTTCATTAAATTACATGATTAAATTATGTAATAGGGATTTGACTCCTTAATTTTGAACCCTCATAGAATACCTTTTAGATAATTTAATTTACCAATTCAAATACCTGTGAGAGAGAGACACCTTTCTTGAATTAATAAACTAATATTTGGAGATGAATTCGACCCCAAAATGGTAATTAAAATAAATGATGAAAAATCATACCTAGTAACTCAAAACCTAGACTTGGGAAAGGATTTTGTGAGGTTATCTAAATTATGGTTATGTGAGGGCATAAGCAATCTACATCATACCAATCTATAAACATTAACTTTTCATTCATGACAACACGATGTGTGATATCTCAATGAAGAGTCAAGGTTAAAATTTTGGCCAATAACACATTGAGTACTTCAACTTTGAAGCCCAATATTAGGTTCAAAACTAAGGGAGTTGCAATTTTGACGTAGAAATTATGCTAATGATTTAGAAATAATAGGCTCTTGTATAATAAGTGAAGTTTCATCCATATTTTTTGAAGATGTAATATAAGCAAATTATCTAATAAGGATTTGACTCCTTAATTTTTAGTCCCCCCCTAGAATTATACCTTTGATATAATTTAATTCACCAATTCAAATACCTCTAAGGGTGAGTCACCTTTCTCAAACTACCAAACTAATATCTGGAGATGAATTTGACCCCATAATGGTAATTAAAATAAGTGACACAAAATCATACCTACTAACTAAAAGACCTCTTGGGAAAGGATGTTGTGTGCTTATCTAAATTATGGTTGTATGAGGGCATATTAAGCAATCTACCTCAAAACACTTACTATATATAGTATTTCTATATATATATATATACTTTGAATCCATTTATAGATTGTATCTAAATGTAGTTTTGTATAATTTAAGGAATTTCATTCCAATAAAATAGAAATAGAGTCATCACAACAAATTACACTTGATGGGTCTCCTACCATGGGTTTTTGGATCACATCTAGGGGACCATCAAAATTAGAAAATGTTAAATAATCCACTACAAGACCATAGTACAATGAAAATTATAGAAGTTTAAATATAAAAATAGAAGTAAAATTATCATCATGGAACTTTGGAACTGATTGTATTGATTTAGAAATAATTATTAGCCTCTTGCATAATAAGTGGATTTTCATCCACATTTTTGAAGATGTAACATTATTAATTATTAGGAAAAATAAGTGGTGGTGGTATAATAGTAGGCATACACATTAGAATAGATGGTGTTTTTCGAACATATATGTCCACTTCAAATTTTTATCATTTTTCTAAACCCAAAATTCTTCTTGGTCACTTATAATTTTTTTAACGTCATTGTAACAAAAGCAATTTCTCCATTACAATCACCAAGACAAAATCTAATCACCCACAACTATGCTCCTTATTCATGGAATACATATGCTCCCTAATCGAAACTAAGGGAGTTACAATTTTGATTGTAACATAAACAAATTGTCTAATAGGGATATGACTCCTTAATTTTCACCCCCCTCCCAAATTATACCTTTGAGATAATTTAATTCACCAATTCAAATACCTCTGATGGCAAGTCACCTTTCTTGAACTTACAAACTAATATTTGGAGATGAATTCAACCCCATAATGGTAATTAAAATAAGTGACATAAAATCATACCTAGTAACTCAAAGACCTCTTAGGAAAGGATTTTGTGTGCTTATCTAAATTATAAAATAGCATCATTCTCATCGCAACAAATTACACTTGATGGGTCTCCAATCATGGGTTTTTGGATCACATCCAAGGGATCATCAAAATTTAAAAATGTTCAATAATCCACTATTATATCATAGTAAAATTAAAATTATAGTGGTTCAAAGATGGAAATAGAAGTGAAATTATCATCATGGAACTTTGGAACCAATGGTAATGATTTAGAAATAATTATTGGGATCTTGCATAATAAGTGGAGTTTCATCCATATTTTTTGAAGATGTAACTTTAATAATAATTATTAGGAGAAACATGTGGTGGTGGTATAATAGTAGGCATACACATTGGAATAGATGGTGTCTTTTGAACATATATATCCACTTCAAATTTTTATCGTATTTCTAAACCCAAAATTATTCTTGGTTGCTTCTAATTTTTTTAATGCCATTGTAACAAAAACAATTTATCCATTGCAATCACCAAGACAAAGTTTAATCACCCAAAATTGTGCTCCTTATTTAATGAATACAAGTACCACCTGATCGAAACCAAGGGAGTTACAATTTTGACGTAGGGATTGTGCTAATGATTTAGAAATAATAGGCTCTTACATAATTAGTGGAGTTTCATCCACATTTTTTGAAAATGTAACATAAATAAAATGTCTCATAGGGATTTGAATCCTTGATTTTTAGCCTCCCCCAAAATTATACCTTTGAGATAATTTAATTCACCCATTCAAATACTTCTAAGGGTGAGTCACCTTTCTTGAACTTACAAACTAATATTGGAGATGAATTCGACCCTATAATGGTAATTAAAATAAGTGACACAAAATCATACCTAGTAATTCAAAGACCTCTTGGAAAATAATTTTGTGTGCTTATCTAAATTATAAAATAATGATAGACTCATCACAATAAATTATACTTGATGGGTCTCCTACCATGGTTTTTTGGATCACATCTATGGGATCATCAAAATTAGAAAATGTTCAACAATCCGCTACAAGAACATAGTACATTGAAAATTATAGAAGTTCAAATATGGAAATAGAAGTAAAATTATCATCATGGAACTTTGAAACTCATGGTAATGATTTAGAAATAATTATTAGGCTCTTGCATAATAAGTGGAGTTTCATCCACATTTTTTGAAGATGTAACATTATTAATTATTAGGACAAACAAGTGGTGGTATAATAATAGGCATACACATTGGAAGAGACTTTGAATCCATTTATAAATTATATCTAAATGTAATTTTGTATAATTTAGGGAATTTCATTCTAATAAAATATCAATTGACTCATCGCAACATATTACTGACTTGATGGGTCTCTTATCATGGGTTTTGGATCACATCCAAAGGATAATCAAAATTAGAAAATATTCAATAATCTACTACAAGACCATAGTACAATGAAAATTATAGAAGTTTAACTATGGAAATAAAAGTAAAATTATCATCAAGGAACTTTGGAACTGATGGTAATGATTTAGAAATAATTATTAAGCTCTTCAATGCATAATAGGTAGAGTTTCATCCACATTTTTTTAAAGATGTAATACTATTAATTATTAGGAGGAACAAGTGGTGGTGGTATAATAGTAGGAATACACATTGGAATAGATGATGTCTTTCAAACATATATGTCCATTTCAAATTTTTAACATATTTCTAAACCCAAAATTCTTCTTGGTCACTTCTAATTTTTTTAGCACCATTGTAACAAAATCAATTTCTCCATTACAATTACTAAGACAAAACATGATCATCCACAACTATGCTCCTTATCCAGTGAATATAGATGCCCCTTGATTGAAACCAAGGAAGTTACAATTTTGACGTAGAGATTGTGCTAATGATTTAGAAATAATACGATCTTACATAATAAGTGGAGTTTCATCCACATTTTTTAAAGATGTAACATAAGCAAATTGTGTAATAGGGATTTGACTCAATTTTTAACTACCATAGAATACCTTCGAGATAATTTAATTTACCAATTAAAATACATGTGAGAGCGAGTCACCCTTTTTGAATTAATAAACTAATACTTGGAGATGAATTCAACCCCAAAATAGTAATCAAAATAAGTGACACAAAATCATACCTAGTAACTAAAAGACCTCATAAGAAAGGATTTTGTGTGCTTATCTAAATTAATATGGTTATGTGAAGTCATATTAAGTAGTCTACCTTAGAAAATGTACTATTTATAGTATTTATATTTATAGACTTTGAATCTATTTATAGATTGTATCTAAATGTAGATTTGTATAATTTAGGGAAATTATTTCATTCTAATAAAATAACAACAGACTCATCACAACAAATTATTGATTTGATGGGTCTCCTACCATGGGTTTTGGATCACATCCATCAGATCATTAGAATTAAAAAATGTTCAATAATTTGCTACAAAACCATAGTACAATGAAAATTATAGCCTTTCAAATATAGAAATAGAAGTAAAATTATCATCACAAAACTTTGGAACCGATGGTAATGATTTAAAAATAATTATTAGGCTCTTTAATGTATATTAAGTGGAGTTTCATCCACATTTTTTTGAAGATGTAACATTATTAATTATTATGAGGAACAAGTGGTGGTGCTATAATATTAGGCATACACATTGAAATAGATGGTGTCTTTTAAACATATATGTCCACTTCAAATTTTTATCATATTTCTAAACTCAAAATTCTTCTTGGTCATTTTTAATTTTTTAGCGCCATTATAAAAAAATTAATTTCTCCATTGCAATCACCAAGATAAACCCTGATCACCCATAATTATACTCCTTATCCAATGAATACAGATGCCCCTTGATCAAAACTAAGGGAGTTACAATTTTGACGTAGAGATTATGCTAATGATTTAGAAATAATAGGCTCTTTCATAATAAGTGGAATTTCATCCATATTTTTTGAAGATGTAACATAAGCAAATTATGTAATAGGGATTTGACTCCTTAATTTTTATCCCCCCTAGGTATTATACCTTTGAAATAATTTAATTCACTGATTCAAAAACCTGGGAGGGCGAGTCATCTTTCTTGAACTTACAAACTAATATTTGGAGAGGAATTCAACCCAAAAATGGTAATTAAAATAAGTAACACAAAATCATACCTAGTAACTAAAAGACCTCTTGGAAAATATTTTGTGTGCTTATCAAATTTAATATGGTTATGTGAGGGCATATTAAGTAGTCTACCTTAGAACACTTACCATATATAGTATTTCTATATATATACTTTGAATCCATTTATATATTGTATCTAAATATAGATTTGTATAATTTAGAGAATTTCATTCTAATAAAATAGCAAAAAACTTGTCGCAACAAATTACACTTGATGGGTCTCCTACCATGGGTTTTGGATCACATCCAAGGGATCATTAGAATTAGAAAATGTTCAATAATCCACTACAAGACCATAGTACAATGAAAATTTTAGAATTTAAAATATAGAAATAGAAGTAAAATTATCATCATGGAACTTTGGAATTGATGGTAATGATTTAGAAATAATTATTAGGCTCTTCAATGCATAATAAGTGGAGTTTCATCCACATTTTTTTGAAGATGTAACATTATTAATTATTAGGAGAAACAAGTGGTGGTGGTATAATAGTAGGCATACACATTGAAATAGATGGTGTCTTTCGAACATATATGTCTACTTAAAATTTTTATCGTATTTATAAACCTAACATTATTCTTGGTCGTTTCTAATTTTTTTAGCGCCATTGTAACAAAAAAAAATTCTCCATTGTAATCACCAAGACAAAACTTGACCACCCAAAACTATGGTTCTCTTTATCCAATGAATATAGATGCCCCCTGATCAAAATCAAGGGAGTTATAATTTTGACATAGTGATTGTGTTAAGAGGCTATCTCTTTACATGAAGAATGCAAGACATCGTAGACTACAGCATTGCATGGTGATTTAGATCCCAATAAGTTTGCACCCACAATTATTTTTAAGATGAACTTATTTTGACATCAATTTTATGGGTTTGGAGTAACTAGTAGGTTTAATTGTCGATTTATACTCTTTTGCTTCACATAACCCCTCTTACCCCCTACACATAAAAATTATATTAGTTATTAAATAAATATAATTGACATATTATATTATGTATCGTAATATTTTTACATATTAAACTAATTAATTATATATTAATATTATATATAAATTATATATTTTGTAAAATATATTTTAATATTAATCAATATTATTATATCATATAATATATATGTTAATATAGACTATAAATCAATATTATATATTATATATTTTAGTATAATATATTTTAATACATCTATATATTATTAATAGTATAGAAATAATATTATATTTTTAATAAAATTAAATGAATTTTTATACCTTAAATGAAGTGCATAATTCCACATAACATGAAAATGGGCTTTAACATTACGGGGTCAAATATGCGATCACTAGTACGAATTTAAAACTCTATGATGCTTCATCATGTGCATAGTAGATTATGTTGAAGAGAAAATATATTGAACATTAATAATGTTTGGTAAACAATGGCCATTAAATTAAAATAATCATGTATTAGCAAGGTTAAATCACATATCCCTTCTCCATCATAAAAGGTACATTTTTATTAATGGAAGTAAATGATCCATGCATCATTATCAATTGGATATGTAGTGAAGTGATTTGAAACATCATCATTTATAGGGCCAAATCACATCAATGTAGTAAAATCAATTAAATTTAAATAGGAAACTATAAGCCAATAAACTTTACTCTTGAAAAAATTATTTCAATGCAAGAATCACAAAAACTTCATTTATCAAGATTATTATTATTATTAATTTTGTTAAAAATTTAATATTATTTCTATACCATTAATTTTATATATATATATATATATATATATTAATGGTATAGAAATAATATTAAATTTTTAACAAAATTAAATGAATTTTTATGTCATATAATGCCATGTAACATCATAAAATGGGTAAATGTGATAACAGGTATAGATTTAAAACTCTACAATGCTTCACCATGTGCATAGCAAATGAAGTAGATTACTTAGAAGAAAAAATATATCAAACATTATTATGTTTGGGAGGGATTAATTTAAAAGTTGCAATCACATATCACCAAGTTGACACAAACATTAAATTTGATGTTGTAGATGACACTTAGCATGGGACAGTTGGCAGTAAAGCATGTGAATTATTAATTTTTAGTAGCCCTTTGAACTTGGTTATAAAAATTCTACTAACTTTTAGATTACATACAAATTATACAAAAGAATCAAGTATGTTCTACTTTACAAAATAACCATCAAATTCTAGTTAACCATTAGGTATTTTGAGCTAAAATTTAAATTAGTGATATGCAATTCTTTTGTTCAATAGATTCAAATTAAGATAAAGTGTAAATGAATATCTATCTCAGTGAGTTTATTTTTGCACTCAAATCCTTTGGTTTATTTCTCTAGTTTATAAAACTAGAATTATAATTTGCTCACTAACTTTAATTTTGAAGCCTGACTATGAGATGTATGTCTTGGTGTTTTTGATTTTAGGTACCACAAAGTGAGCTGAAGATGTGTTCATCAATTTCCATGGACAAGATAGTTTGGAATTTTTGACTCGTGTATATTATGGCCTTTTTCACATTTTTTTAATAATGCATAGTTACTTAATATTCATTTATTTGATGCACCCATTTACAAAAGTAAAAATACAAATAAATGATAACCAACCATTGTAATAGACTAGGAGTATTGATAGTTAGCATTTTTTATTTTACAACCTTAGCAAGTGAACCTCATGGATGTGATTGGATGTTTTATATGTGCCCTTGCAGCCTTCTAAATTCTATTATCCATCTATGAGGATGTGATGTTCTATGTTATTTAGAGTGAAAAATTATCTCTGTCTACTATTTCTTTTCTTTTGCTTCTATAGTTTTGATCTTTGCTCGCATAAGAGATTGTAGTTCTTGCTTTATGCTCCTTTATGGTGTGTGATACTTCAAGATCTAATCTATTTTAAAAAATAAAAAGGCTTTCGATAGGATAGATTGGGTGCATATCATGTGCCTAATCAACCTATGAGAATCTCTATCAAAAAACCACTTTAGCCTGAGACAATCCCCTCTACAATGAAGGATGTTGTAGAGATTGATAGTGTACATGCACTTAATGCACTTACTAACACCTTCATGTAACATACGAGCTGATTTTCCCATATTTATGCTTATGAGAGTGGACATAAAGGTGGTCCAACTAACACTGCTACTTGACCACACTAATGCAGTAATGTGTTGCTCTATGCATAGGAACTAAAATAAGATGGGGAGAAGGATTTGATGTAAACCAATTATAATGGTGTTTCTAATTGGATTTGATGCAAACCAATTATGGTGCTCTATGCTCTAATAATGCATTATAATAGATGGTGTCTTTGGAACATATATGTCCACTTTAGTTTTGACATAGAGATTACATGCTAAGAGTCTCTCTCTTTACATGCAAATTGCAAGCCATCATAGACTAAATCATTACATGGTGATTCAAATCATGATTGGTCTGCACCCATAATTATCTTTAAAGATGAACTTAATTAATATTTTGACATTGTCAAGGGTTTGTAATTACTAGGTTTAACTATCAATTATAATTTTACACTCTTTCACTTTACATAACCCCTCTTACCAATACATATATACATACATTATATGTCATGGTATGTGTGTGTGTGTGTGTGAAGAGATGTGCACATGGACAAGGGTGAGAGAATAGTAAAGCACTATAAATTTTTAAATCTATATATGTCTCCACCTTGTTGACTCCCTTCTGTGCACATGAGAAAAATAAACAAGCAAAAATCTGTACATTTCCTGGTTACGTGGCATAATTTAACAAGTTGAAAGAATAATATTTTATTTTATTTTATTGAAATCTGTGTGGTTCGATGGAAGCTCAGGTTTGACCTAGGCAGTCGCAAAGCCTGTTGGGATGATGAGTATGGTAGAGCCTAGGGAACCCTTGATATATATACATACACACACACACACACACACACACACACACACGCACACACACACACATATACATACATACATATACATATGTATATATATATATATACATACATACAAATACTTATACATATATATGTATATGTATGTATGTATGTATGTATGTATATATGTGTGTGTGTGTACACACACACACACACACACACACACACACACACACACACACACACACACACACACACACACACATATGTATGTATGTATATGTGTGTGTGTGTGTGTGTGTGTGTGTGTGTGTATGTATGTATGTCTTTATGTGTGTGTGTGTGTGTGTGTGTGTACACACACACACACACACACACACACACATATATGTATGTATGTATATATGTGTGTGTGTGTGTGTATTTATGTATGTATGTATTTATATGTGTGTGTGTATACACACACACACACACACACACACACATATGTATGTATGTATATATATGTGTGTGTGTGTACATACATGCATACATACACACACACACACACATATAACTGAGTAATATTATATATAAATTATATATTTTATTTTAAATATATTAGAGGTATATATATATATATATATATATATATATATATATATATATATATATAACTAAGTAATATTATATATAAATTATATATTTTATTTTAAATATATTAGAGGAAAGGTCCCAATAGTTGTGCATGTTCCAATTACCGAACAGAGCTTTTGTTAACATGTGCTTCGTCGATGGATCATATTCATGTGTATATATATTAAAGTGCACCAGAAGCTGAACATGTAGTATCTAATACTTGTTCAACATTTATTCTCTAAAATTAAAAGTAACCAATCACATCTTGACAAGTAAGACTCAAGTATTGATACTCTTATGCACAACTATTGGTACTCCAAAGATTAAGTTTTGATCATAGGTTTAAAAAATGAATTTTATGACCTCTCGTGATAAAATCAGTTATATCGTAAAATGTATAATGTGTTAGACCTTGAAAACTTAATTATAATTAGTTAATACAACATATTAAAACACATAAAATTTTCAAAATCTAATGTGATGTTATGACACCTTAATTTGATGTCCAAATTTAGGGTGCACGGCTACTAGGACCTTTCTCTTATACTAAAATATATGATATATAATTATGATTTGATTTATAAACTATATTAACATATATATTATATAATAATAATATAATATATTATATAATATATAATACTGTAATATTATATTACATTATATAATATATATTTTTATTATATATTTTAAATAAATATTATATATTTTAATATAATATATATAAATATCATTTTAATATATTAAATGTATCACTCACCTTCAATTCGACTTGACTACTCAAGGTGCATTTGCATTTAGAAATAGATGGGAGTCCCCAAAGAATTTGAAATTCAAATTTACTTTGCAAAATAGTGTCCATATAATTTTCACACATTTTTAAGAGGAACAAAAACCACCAAACATGTTTGCCCAGATATATTCCTATTCCTACATATTCTTAGTTTTTTTCAAACATACACTATAGAGCGCTAACAGATTGAAACAAAGTAGGTTGTAGAGTGTCCAAAGCATTGACCATATTTGTTACTTCCATTTCTACATATCATTATTTCAAGTATTTAATCTTAATAGTGTTTAATATATTTTTTTACTCTATCTAAAATGTGAAGAAATCCTTATTTTTAGGTATTTAATCTTAATAGTGTTTAATATTTTTTTTACTCTATCTAAAATGTGTGATTTATTTGTGTTTACATGGCCCTTTTATTCATTATTTAGCACCTTAATATGTTATGAAATCACTAGGATTTGGATAGTCTACCTGGATTATTGTAATATTTTTTGCCCTATTAGAGCATGCTCAGTTGTGATGTCAGTGAGCACATCTCTATTATTCAGGGAAAAAGGTTTTTCAAATTGTAACACTAATATTTTCTACTGAAGGAGTGTGCACATGTCTATTATTCAGGAAAAAAGGGTTTTCAAATTATAACACTTAAATTTTATAAAATAATACAATAAATATTATTTTAAATGCTTTGCTTGTATATACTTCAATCAATTTTAAATAAAAAATAGTACAATTTTTAAGAATGTGTGTCAAGCTCAGGGAGGCCCTGGGTTGGTCTAGGCAGTAGTGAGCCCTACTATAAAGCTTGTTTCAAAAGGAAAAGAGGTCAAAGGATTCAAGTGGGTGTATAAGACAAAAATAGGTAGACTCTACTAGCTATAATTCAATATGGGTAGACTCTTTGTTTGGTTTAAATTCTATGAAAAATAGTTGAACAATAATTACTTTACACCTTTTTTATCATCTTCATCATCTGGTAAAAACTAACCAATTGTATAGATTTAGCCAATAAACCATGCAGTTCAAATGGCCTTCCTTATAAATGAATGAGCATGAATAGTTACTCAAAATTCATCTCAATTGTATATAAAGTTGTAAGCCATTACAATCCAAAAAAAATATTAGTCCCAGCCATGATAATAGAAAACATAAGATAATATAATGGGTAGTATCCCATAGATTTATACTATGGCATTCACTATAATAATTGACTATACCCCACCTGTAATTAGGATTTGAAATTCTGGAGGTGGGTAAATAAAATAGTCTAGTTGAGTAGCCAACTTATTGTTGATGAATTTGTGTGTACTCCCAGAGTAAATAAATATAGTCAACTTCTATTTTTTGAGGAAATTGACCCCTTAATATTTGGAGGAGTAATAATACCTAAAAGTGCATCACAAGAAATAATAGGTTGAGAATATTCAAATTTATCATCAGGTCCTTTGAGACTATTGATGTGTGTTTGTGTCAAAGATGTAATGTGAATAGTAGAATAACATTTCTTAGATTATAGGGACAACAAGAATATGATAGAGACACCTTGGGGATTCACTTATTTTTTTGGAGAGATTATGTGGTTACAACTTACCACCTTCTAGTCTATAAGCAGACCCTACTATAGCGACAATAGGAGTATGGTAGTGACACAATCTACCTAAATTTGTTATGATGTAAATTGCTTTGTATTTTCTAATATAAGCCCAAACTCTAAAACAAATAAATGGATGTACTACAATGAACATTGATATAAAGTGATTCATGTTTAAATTTTTCAAAAAAAAGGAGTAAGGTAGGGAAGAAAAGAAAGTTCCCTTGCAACAACAAAGACCAACAAATCTCCTTTGATTTCTGTTAGCAACCCAAATAGCACCCAGATAACAATAAAGACCAAGAGAAAACTATAGACAAACTCTTGAATTCTTTGGATCCTTATATTAATTTTGGTAACAAATATTTTTTGGTTACAAATGAGAGGGAAACTATTGGAGTTTTTTCAATGATGTCTCCATGGTGACCAAGGATGTTGATGAGGTGTCATGTGTGCTACAATGACAATGACAAAGTATGCTTTAGTAAGCCTAAATATTCCTACATGGTTCTTTAATGTTGACTAAATGAGGCATTTGATGGATGATATTTTTGGTATGGACATGTTATAGAGACCCTATGGGGTGTCAAGGGTGCTTAGAATAAGTATAGAAGTGAGTGGACTTCATTTGGTTAATCATTGTTTTTATCTAGACATTTTGGTCTAGTGGCAGCAAATATGAGTAGGTATTTTTTTGATGTCACCATTTTCACATATGGATGAGACTGGAGGATTTGGTCATATGGTTGTGATCACATTAGTCCCTAGTTTGAATTTGAATATTTAAATTTACAAAGGGAAAAATGACTTCTTTGTATTTTATCCATAACTTTTGATCCAGGAAGAACTTTTTAGAGGAGTAAAAAACAAAGTTGTAGAAGACTTCATGGCACTTCTAATGAGCCTACTAAGATGATATTAATGTTTATTTAGTCAAATATATTGATCTATAAAGTTTATTGTGTGTTTTAATGTATTTTTCAAGTGACTTAAGAAGGATATTTGAGCTTGTTTTGTTGTTGTTTAGATGTCTCATGATGAACTAGTTATTGGAAGGTGATCTAGACTCCATGAGGATAATCTATGTGGAATTTGGAGGTGGGACCAATTCATATTCAGTATGAACAAATATTAATAAGTTGACTATGTATTAGTTCATAATTTTCATGTGTACAAGGTCTATGTTGGAATTGATTGAGAATACATAGAGGTGAGCAAAGGTGACTATGATCATTTGATGTTAGAATAGTGCTCTTGTTGGTTGAGCATGTGAGAAAAATTTTAGGTTCATCAAAAAGGATGGTTTGGATGCCTTGTGTGTGAGTGAAGGATTGTTGATGTTTGAGTGAGCTTGGTGGTTGATCTAAGAGGTAGATCAGTGTGTGGATTGTGTGTATGACCATTGCATGAAAGGTTGGTCCACTTGGATAGGATTAAATGGAAGAGCAACAAGATTTTATTTGCCAACAAATAAATCACATTAAGGAAAAACCTTATCCCAATGATAACAGTCCTTAAATAGACTAGGCCAATAGTAACTAGCTCTCATTATTTTTGCAATTGTTGTTCTAGGAGAGAAGTGACCATCATCTACACCATTATGGAACTTTTCTAGTAACATATCAAATTGGTCATTGTTAATGCATCTTAGAAACACATTTATCACATCCTTCTTAAATATAATGCCATCCACAAGGCAATAAGGAATAGCTTACAACATAAAATACCTTCTTTGATATTTGTTCAAGCCATTAGGACACTCACCATTTTAAAGAAAACCAATGATGTCTTGTGTCCAACTTTGATTTTGCATTTGATTAGCTAGTTGGTCTTGAGCTTGATTTACCAAAGCTTGCTCTTTTGGCTCTTGAAATTTAGATGCTAAGTGCTCACATAAACTTCTTCCTCTTACCAAGCTAGTTACCTTGATGTCAATGTCATATTCCATCACCTTCGTGATCCATCCAACTCTTTTCTCATTAAGATCCCTACTTAGGAGAAACTCCTTGGTGCTAGGATGGAATACCATGACATGGATATTGTTTTTGGAAATGATATGCCTAAACTTTTTCAATCCTCTAATGATAGTTAAATACTACTTCTCAACAAAATAATATCTCACTTCATAGTCTTCTAAGCCTTGGCTGAAGAAAGCAATTGGTTGATCAACATCTTCATCATTATTTTGCATAAGCATAGTTGAGATTGTGTCAAGGTTAGAAAAAGTATAAAGAATTAAATCTTTAGCAAAATTTAGATTTAAGAGAGTGGAATATGCTATAATTTATTGCTTGATTACCTCAAAGCTACCTTTACCTTCCTTTGTCTAAGTAAAAATTTGGTTCTTTTTTAGAATGGTTGTGATAGGCTTTACCACAGTTGTGAAGTTTGGGATAAACCTCCTTACAAAGTTTATTTTTCATAATAAACTTTGTATCCCTTTCTTGTGTTGAGGCAAAGACAAGCCTAGAATAGCTTCAATCCTTTCAGGGTCAATATATAAACCTTATTTTGAAACATGACCCAAAATCTTACCTTCATGGATAATAAAGATGCACTTCTTTGGATTGAGGGATATGTCATACTCTCTACACTTCTCAAACACTTGCCTTAGATATCCCATATGATCAGTAGCATATTTTGAAAAAAATGGTTATATCAATAAGGTAAACAAGCAAAAACTTATTGATCAAACATTTGAAAGCCATGTCCATTGCCCTTTGAAACGTAGCTCCAAAATTAGATAAACCAAATGGAATCTTATTATAGGCAAAGGTCCCCCATTTTTTGGTGAAGGATGTCTTAAATTGATCCCCTTCATTTACCAATATTTGATTACAACCTAAATAACCATCAAGAAGTGAGAAACATTGAGAACTTGAAACAACTTGTAGAATTTATTCCATGGAAGGGAGTGGATAATGATCCTTTAGAGACACTTTGTTTAGATCATGAAAATCCACACATTCTTATTTCTCCATTCTTATTTCAAACTGACATAATTTTGTCTTCCCAATTTTAGTGCTTGATAGGAAAGATAATCCTAGAATCAATCAATTTGGTCAGCGCTTTCTTCATGAGTTATTCTACCTTGGGGTTGATAGGCCTTTGCTTTTGTCATACCAGTTTAGCTCCATGCTCCAACTCAATGGTGTGATGAGCTAGACTTGGGTCAAAGCCTTTCAAGTCCTTGTATTCCTAGGCAAAGATGTCATGAAACTCTTTACATAATGCAATAAAAGCTTGCCTTTCCAATTGAGAACAAGCCTTTCCAATCTTTAAAAGTTTGTCCTTGAAAATTGTAACTCTCTCAGAGTTCTCTTCTTTTGTTGACATGCTCACTCTTTGGTTTTTATTTTGATCATCCACATTGAAGACACTCTCCAAGTTAATCAGCCCCTTGGGTATTTTATTTGTCTTCAGCTTTATAATTTGCTCTTCATAATGATCATGCAACTCCTTTTGATTTCTTAAAGATAAGCTTGCCTCATTTTGCAAGAAGTGTACAATGTGTTCATCACTTTCAAACACTTGACATGACACTTAATTATCCAGAATGGAAGGTCTCATAATGATCTTGATATGGGATTGATCCTTCTCTTGTTCAACATCAACATCTAAGTCAAAATGTGTTCCTATTATAGCCAATCTATCAATGTGTTTGTTCAAGTCTCTTGGTATGGGCTAGATGTTGAAGGCATCAAAATCTTAAAGTAGATCCCATACCCTATGCTTGTAAGACTTTAGCAAGGGGTTGTTGGTTGTATCTTGACTTTTCACTTGATGAATGACTAGCTCACTATCTCCATAGACTTTTAAAATCTCGATTCCTCTCTTCTTTGCCCATTGGAGACCATGAACTAAGCCTTCATATTCTACCACGATGCAATTTTAGCTAAATTGAAACCTATAAGAAGAGTAGTAATGATTCTTTGATGGAAAAACTAATATGACACTAGCTCATATGCCTACTTTGCTCCTTGAACCATCAAATAACATTTCACACACACCATCAAGCTCATGATCTTCATTGGTGAGTGAAGGAATTGGGATGTTCTCCTCATGCATTTAGTAAACTCCCAAATAAATTTCCTCAATGAAAGTTTAAGGATCAAGGCCATGTGTTTTAGTGCTATACTTTTTAAGATATAGGTCATAAATACCTTCAAGAGGATAAGATGTTTCACTATTCAATATTTTTTCTTCCTCTTTGCTGATTAGACAATTTTGATTTATCATTGTCTCCAAGTATGGGTCAATGTGGAACAATTCTAAGGGATGAGTCCTTATGGATACCTTGGTTCTATACCTTGTCTTGAAATCTATAAATGACCAATCAGTATAAACATATCCTCCTATCTTATCCATAAAGTCCCTAGACAAGCGTATAGCAAAGTGTGTTCGAAGGTCCACCACCACAATATCCTACATGATAGGGAAGCTTGGGCAGCCATGTAAAAACACTTTGAGACCTTTGACCAATCCTAATATCTTGGTTGGAGTTCCATCCAGTGGTAACATGCCTTTACTATGTGGCTCATAGTTCAAACCCAACTTATCAGCCACTACTTTAAGCATAACAATAGTGCTTGCTCCATTATCCATAATACAATTGTGGACCAACTTATCTCCCATAATGAGTGTGAGGTAGAAGGGTGGAGGCTTTTCATCTTTAGTAGAAGGCTCCAAAAGATTATTTTTAGAATTTTTGAGAACCACACTATGATGCATTAAAGATTGAGGAGCCACATGCATGCTTGCTAACTACTCTTTTAAAAGCTCCTTTTGACCAGGTATATGTAGAACCTCCCAAAGGGATATGCTTGTCTTAGTGCTCTTCAATGAGTCCAAAATATTTAGAGATTGAGTATTCACTTTCTCTTACATTTTTTATGGTAATAAAGGAGTTTTATCATGTTGTGTTGCAATCTTGGTAGCCACATTTACATTTTGATTTTGTTGAGGAACATGGCTTGTAGAAGTTACAACACTTTGATTGGCACTTTACGGCTTTGGAGAGGAATCACTTGGAGCTATTCATGTCTCCTAGCCTTATCTTAATGATCTCTTCTTGGACCTTGTAATAGCTATAATTGGCATTCCTTGAGTCAACACAAAATCATGTTTTACTTGAAAAATCATCATTCCCACACTTGGGCTACTGCCTTCTCCATGACTATCCCTTTGGCTGGGACATGCTTCTTATGTTGTCATGTAAGGAGTAGCTTCTTGTGTATTCAAATCATAGCTAGTTCCTCCATCATCATGTGTAAAATGACCTTGAGGTTTCCCCCATTGGTCCACATGATCTTCTCCTTACACTAGATTTACATGAACTAGAAAAACAGCCTTTACAGGAGGAGTAGAATTTGGATTATATACATTGGGCTACCTACTATAACCTTGTTGATTTTGTCCTCTCCCTTGATAATTGTATTGGGATAGAGCTCTATATCCTTGTTGAGGATAGTGTTGTGCATTAGGAGGAGCACTTGCCTGATATTCAGCTTGCTTGAGCTGAGCTCTCAATTATCTGATTTCTGCATTCTTGTCCACAATGTTATCCACCTTCTTAGGAAAGGCTCTTGGCTTCACATTGGAATTGGGAAATTGTGACATTATTGGAGTTTTAACCAAATTTTGGGAAAATAAAGGCATGGAAACTCTTGGAGGAAGTCTTCCATCCTGAATTAAGCTATTCTCAACCTCAATTACTAACTCATATGCACCTAGAAGAGTGAATCCTCCCATTGACTGCAACATAACAACAACATCAGTACCAATCCCTTTGAGGTATGTTGGGAAAACAAAGCTAGGAGGAGGTCTCATGATTGGTGGTAGACTATACCATGTTCTTTGAAATCTCTTATGGATTTATTTAGACCTCTACTTATTATATTCAGTTGATGTATTATGGAAGCATGATCACTCTTATTTTTAAATCTTGTCACCAATAGGTCTCCAAAGCCATCCCAACTTGTAACACAACCCCCATCCAACATTCTATACTAGTCAAGTGCTTTTCCTTTTAGAGACATAGAAATTAGCCTAATGGCTATGTTGGCCCTAGTAACATTATGGAAATTGTAGAAATTAGAGATGTCTCTAATATGTTTAGATGGGGTAATATGACCCTCCCCATTGAAACTAAGAAGATTTTTGGTAGCATTTGGAGAGGTGGGGTCATATGCAGGAAGCTCTATTAGGTTTTGGGTATTAAAAGTAGGTTAGGTTTGATGTCTATCTATCTCTCCCCTTTCCCCCATTTCTCTTCTTCCCCTTTGATCATCTACTTCTTCCTCTTCTTCAAATTCTTCCCCTCCTTGAACTTCTTCATCTTCTTCCCCAAAACCTCCTTGCCAAGGATTTAATAGGGCTAGGAGTGGTTTAGGGTGTTGTTCTTAAGGAAGAGCTTCAGTTAAAGGGGCTTGGTTAGAAAATCTTAAGGACCTTGTGAGGACCATATAGGATAATGTATAAAACCTGGTCTAGAACTAGGGATTCACACCCTTTTAGAGTCACCAAATGTTGGGTTATGGGTATTTTTACTACTTTAGGCCTATCAAGACCAGCATTCACCTTGACTTAGCAATAGTTTAGGTCCCACTAGGCCTATCACTTGGATAAAAAAGTACCCTTCAAAAAAAATTGAAGGGAAACTTGGGCAAAACGTGCCCTTCAAAACTTTTTTGAAGGGTCACTTGGACAACAAAGTGCCCTTTGAAAATTTTTGAAGGGACACTTGGGAGAAAAAGTGCCCTTAAGAAATTTTTTGAAGGGTCACTTGGACAATAAAGTTCCCTTCAAAAAATTCTAAAGGGACACTTGGGGGGAAGGCAAGGCAAGAAAGGCCCTTCGAAAAAGTTTCGAAGGGCACTTAGAAGGGAAGTGGCCCTTCAAAACCTTTTTCGAAGGGCACTTCAGGGAAAAACAAAGAAAGAAAGGATAATGCAAACAAGACAAAGGGAAAAACCAAAGAACAATGGAGAATAACCTGAACTAGGAGAGGCCAAAGGGAAAAGACAAGTAATAAATCAAGTGACCAAACATAGAAAAATGAGCGAGGGAGAAAAGAAAAGAGCTAAAGGGAAAACACAAACTGGTCATGCAAAAAATGGTTAACAGTTATATCAAATCCTTTGTAAGTAACTTTACAATCAAAATGGAAGGTATTCCAAGGTCCTTTGAGGTATCT
This sequence comes from Torreya grandis, assembly GCA_037957365.1. Classification (NCBI taxonomy): domain Eukaryota; kingdom Viridiplantae; phylum Streptophyta; class Pinopsida; order Cupressales; family Taxaceae; genus Torreya; species Torreya grandis. The sequence continues at coordinate 1,054,469 of JARHVA010003079.1, forward strand.
CCTAGTAAATTCCAATCATGGTATGTTCAAGGTATCTCCAAGGAGATACCTCATGTGCATCAGGGTTCTTACCAAATAAAAAGGTACCACAGTTATATCAAATCCTTTACAAGGACATTTGAAATCAATATAGAAGGTATTCCAAGGCCCTTCAAGGTATCTCCTAAGAGATACCTTGAAATAAAATTCCAAATCTTGTTCATGTTCAAGGTATCTCCTAAGAGATATCTCAAAAGAAAATTCCAATAGTGTGCATTAGGGTTCTTGCCAAATAAGAAGTTTTCATGGTTATATCAAATCCTTTACAAGGACCTTTTTAAGAAACATATAAGGTATTTCAAGGCCCTTTGAGGTATTTCTTAGGAGAGATACCTTGAAATAAAATTCAATTGTGTGCATGTTCAAGGTATCTCCTAGGAGATACCTCAAAAGAAAATTCAAATCATGTGCATCAGGGTTCTTGCCAAATAAAAAGGTGTGATGGTTATATCAAATCCCTTACAAGGAAATTTTCAATTAACACTAATGGTATTCCAAGGCCCTTTAAGGTACCTCCTAGGAGATACTTTTGAAATAAACTAAGTATGTCCATTTAACCTATTGCAGAAACACAAGCAACAATTCATAGCAACATTGGAAGGGGTAAAACCATGATCATCTAAAAACATGTCCATTAATACAAATAATATTTTGGAACAATGTAAAAACAAAATAGGCATGGATATGATTGTGATCATGTGATGATGGAAAAATTGATCCTCCAACTCAGCAGGATATTTTCTAGTTATCTACGTGGAGGAAGATCTTACAAGGGACAAAATAAAACCTTTGTCTTCTTACACAATATAAAAAAACATCCCTTTCATATCCTCATGATTACACAAAAACTAATTGAAAAGGATGTGCCACTATCAGGCTAATTACAATGGTTTCCTAGTAGGAAATGAGAAGAAAGAAGAAGGGAGGGAAGGGAATAAATAAGTGGTGCTAGCTCAGAAAAATCAAAATATCTGATTATGCTCTAGAGTCAATCTAGATGATGAAATATTTCACCAACTTATTTGTATACCTGGTATATTCTTCCAGCATAGGGGTGAGATTCCTTTGGTCTAGTACCACTTGGTATTTGAATTTTAATCTATACTCCTCAAGCCATGTGTCAATATTCTAAATCATGGTTTGATTTCATCCAATGAGTTATTTAATATGGTCATAAGACTTCTCAAGTGACACCAACTATTTTATTTTATCAACATCAAAAGAATCTTGTGGTACATCAATGAGGTTTTCCAGAGCAATGTGTATCGTCTCTTCCTCCAAGTTTCTTACACCATCAAGGCTTACCATCTTCCTTAATGTAGCATCTATATATTTTGTTGTAATATTGAAGGACTATTCTTATCCTTTTAAATCAAAGATGCTACCTTTTAGCATCATCAAATAATGCTTGATTTCCAGTTGACACTCCTTGGGATTCTTGTGATCATTAGGATTAATGACCCTTTCTATGATCAAAGTATCTATTCCCATCTTGTGGACCTCATCCATTTTATGTTAGACCTCCTTCCACATCTTGATATCCATCTCATATAAATGCATTTGAACATCACACTCCCTCTTATTGTCCACTATGTTGTTCAAACATTTCAATGCTAAGTGGATTATTTATTCTACCCTGGTGCACAGATCTTCTTTCCATTTTTTAATTTCTCTTTCTCTAGACTTCAAATCATCAATTCATCCAAAATCAAATGACTCTATTGAGAAGATAGGATGCTCTAGAGCAATACTGGTAGTTGGAGTTACTACCTTGGGCTTACTTAGTATCTTTTGAAAGTACTAGATCATAGCCTAATTTTGTGCCTTCAACTCTTTCATGGTGGTTGTCTTTATCCATTATATGAGCCACCATGTCAGCCAAAACCTATGATCTATGCTTCAACTCATTATTTGATAAATCTCAATGGGATCATCTTTCTTCAAAGAATCTGGTGGGGGAATGGATACCTCCACATTCCTTTCTCCCGTGGTAGTGAATGTGGTCCTGGAATGTGTTTTGGCCTTCTTGAGGGGTTTGGTCTTATATGCCTGAGTGATATTCACTACGTCGATATCCCTAATCTTTCTCATAATTTCCTTCTTCTTCACCTATTCCTTGACCTAAATAAGGGGTCTGGTCTAAAATCCCATTGATGTACTAGACATAGATGCAAGCCTCAAGATAGTAAAGGGTGGTGTCATTAGAGTACTTGATGTAAGAAGTGCCACAGGAATGAATTATGGACTTAACATGAACTATTTAATTTCTTCATCACTTTACAACTCCTCACCACCCTTGTTTGTTGTAGGTTCTCCTGCTAGGCTTGGCTCTATTTGCTCCAAAACTTCAAAATCTAGACCAAATTGATGAGACTGCTTGAGAAACATTTCAATGGAGCTTCCTTATCCTACTGAATAACTGGAAGGTTTTGCACCCACTTCAACTTCTTTATTTTTTTGAGCCTCAGGTATAGATGAGGCTATGATGACCTCTTTGTTTCCCTTAGGCAAATCTTCACCAATCACGGCCTTTGAAATTTTATTGTGGGTTGGATCATGGACCTTGATATGAGGAAAGGAGAACTCGAGGTACTTCAATTGAAGAAACATTACCTAAAGCACTGTCCTCATCACCTTTATTAGACTGGTCCATTTCCTTATTTATTTTTGCATGGGTGGGGGTACCCATTTGTAGGTTTACTCACCCACCTTCCTATAAACTTGCCTTCTCCTCTGGTGCTAAACTTGAAACCTTTAGAGGGGAAGGGACAACTTGTGATGCCTTTAGAGCTATCTATAGTCCTTCTTATGCAACCACCCCTTCAGGATCAGTGGTGACTTGAGTATCCTAATTTGGCTCCACCTTATCCTTCTCATCATATTTATTCATTTCTTCAACTTCACCCTTATTATCTTGGCCTAGTAGTTAGGTGATAACATTCTCAACAAATGTCTTTATATCCAATGAGATCATTTCCTTTTCTTAAAGGGCCTAAACTTGAGTGGCCACCTCAACTCCAACCCTTAAAACATATTCAAAAGAGAGGGGATCAATTGAGGCCATAATTTTCTCCTTATCACCCTTATTTTTTACTCTTGAAGGACCCTCTTCTGAAAATAAACCAACCATTGGGACTTTCATTGGGGTCTAGGCTCTTTCCCTTAGAGTTATTGCCCAATTCTTACTTGTGAAGGAGTGAATGCTTGTTGCTTTTTCATCACCTCTGTAATGGGCCTATCTTCATTTAAGTCTTCTTCATCACTCATATATCTCAATCTTTGAGCATATGAGAATTGATCCTCTTTCATCTTCATGGGGAGTTCCTTAGAAGGCAGGTCTTTGAACGCAACCTCCCTCCTCTTCTAAGGAATCCCAATTGGAGGCTATTGATCCCTTTTGACTCTTTTTTTCTTAGGTTGCTCTGCCTCTTCATCACCTCCTCTCTTCCTTTAATAAATCTTTATGGGAGGGATATGACTGTCTATTGTATTGGTGGAGTAGGTGGGATAGTAGTTGGATTAACCACTTGGATGGTTACTGGGATGGATGGTATAGTTTAGGCTCCTTCTAATGTGATGGATATTAGAGTGGCATTGGCCATTGTAACCTCCCTAGTAGTAATTTTATCCCAATTTTAAGTCAAATTTGTTAACTTTAAGAAGGACAATACTGACTTGGACTATAATCTGGTTATGGATTCCACATCAATTGGCTTGGTGAAGTCAACATCACTAACATTTCTCTTCTATTTGCCCTTTGCCACTAGTGGTGGAGCTAAGGGAGAACCAATGTATTCTGGGAGGAAACCCTTTAACTCCTAAACTTGTCTAAGTTCTTAGAGGGTAGGGATGTCATAAGTACTGAGATCAATCCCATGTTCCTTCAACCACCTAAAGGTTTTTCTCATGATTGTTGTGGCCCTCCATGGAATGGAATCATTTTCCTTAGTAGTGAACTCCACCTGTGAGATGGCTTAGGCTTCAATATTAGAATGATTATATATTGTAGATAGTGTCCTCTTATCATCTTCCATGTCCTTGGGGATGGGAAAGATATTGTAAGACATAACTTCTTGCACTGTTAGTCTCATATAATCTAACTTTCTAACATCTTCCTCAACTATGCAAATGGACCAAATTTCTTCAAAATGTGATTGATGAAAAATTACATTGGTTTTTATGTTCACTCGCCATTTGATATCATAGTTCAACCTGGGTTATATCTTTTCAATCACATACTGGCCCATATCTTGCCCTAGTCCCTTAGCTTTGGTAATAGAAGGACATGAATAATGTCCAATCTCAACTAAAAACTTGAAAGGGTTATTTACCTTATTCATCACTATCATCTCATGTGGGGGCACCATCTTCCTACTTAACTCCATCACTACTAGTCTATCATCCAAGTATCTTGGCAGTTTGTATGGAGACCTCGAGTAGCCACTTACCCTAATATAATTAAATGATCTGAATTGAATATACAAGTCACCATATTTATAAAGTATGTCTCTAGCCCCTTGGACATCCTATTGAGGATTCTTAGAGGATACAAGACACTCATCATTATATTAAAGAAACAATTGTAAACTATATATAAAGTCTTCTTGAAACCATCCAAAGTTATTTCAAGATAAACCTCATATATTCTCATCCCACTAGGATTCCTAGTGAGCCTTTAGAATGTCCTATTATGCACCACATTGTAAGAGGACATGTAAATTGTACTTGTGAATTCCTCATTCAAGTGGATTTCAACCTAGAGTTACATCATCTGCCTATGTAGATTATCACTTAGAATAGTAGCCCAGTGTAAATTCTTATATTATTCCAACACATAGATTAAGATTATGGACATCTAAGGTTCAAATTTATCAATAATGGGCATGTCATAAACTCTTTCCATCATGGAAACCACATACTAGGGCACTTCCTTGAATTTTTCTAGTTTTAGACTCTTTAACATTCTCGAGACCTTTTTCTTTTTATTAACTAGCCATCAAGAGTTGACAATGTCCCATATTGTCTTATCATTCTTGTTTGCATACTCTTGGCATTCCTCAAAAGAGAGTGTGATAGTTTTATGCTAGGTATGAATCCCAAGCATGGTGCTGAGGGATAAAGGAGTGAAAGAGAAGATAACTAATTAACTTTCATCGATGGCAGTCCTAGTGTCTAGTTGGTATACTCAGACACATGCAATCACTAACTCTAGGTATGGGGCAGCCAAGGGGAATGTTTTCATATGGGATATATAACTCATGTCAAGGTTGGAGACTACTGGGAGAGGATTTGGTTTCTACAAAATATTCAATAGGGTTGTAAATTCTAACTCTTAAACATTTGTATCTTTGATTTCATCTAGAACAAAAATAATGTTGCTCTTAACAGATGTTGAAGTAGTCACCATTGTTCCCCAGCTCTTTTAGTGAAATACATTGAACTTGAATGAATTCCTCACTATGATCACCCTTGAAACACCTTCAAACCTCCTCAAAGAACATAATACAGGGAGCTAGAAAATCGCTTACTAATAATCTAGATGGTTTCACATAATTGACTAAAGAACTTTAAAGAATTCATCGTAATCACTCTTTTACACTGCATGTATCTAGGGTACATAAATGGATCGAAGATGAAAGTAAAATCTCTGAATGCAAAAGGTAAATGTGTTTACAGGCAATTTCCTCAGTTATAATCCTTTGCATTTTGAAATTAGGGCTACCATTAATACTTTGAAGCTTAATGTCTAATTACCAACTACCATCTTTAAGTTATTTGAGCTTTTTTTCAAAAAAGGAGAGAGAAGGTGCAAATGTTTATTTTATGCCAAGCAATCCTCCTTACAACACATGGATTCATATAAGTAAACTTTTTCATTCTAGCACTTTTCAATCTTTTGGGGACCTTTTGTGCCTTGCCCACCGAAAGGTAAGTGAGGCAATTTTTAAAAAGGGCCCAGAGCTTGAAAATCCCCAAGGATCTACCACATGGCACCCCTTATCTTTTCAAATTTAGGAATTTAGGCCATTGGTTACTCTTGGCACCTTTCCCACTAAAAGATAAGTTGGGCAATCTCCAAAAAGGGCTTAGAACTAATAAAACCCTGATGACCTGCCATGTGTCCAACTTAGATGCTAGCTTAGACTCTTGACCAACATTCCACTTTTACACCATCCTTCTTGATATGGGGAAGGGTGCAATATTTTTTTGATCCCCAAAAATAGTCTTAGGAGTCCCCTAAGATAACCATGTGTCTTTCATTCGACTCATCAGGTAATTCCTAACCTCAGTCACCAAAACACATTAAAGGTGCAACATGGCAATTTGATCCAAAGCCCCAAAACATTTCTTCTTCGAGCATAAGGTAGAAAATAATTATATGCAAGGAGACCTAGATGTATTTCTATCTTCTCATAGTGAATCTTCATATCCTATACTACTTCATCCGAGGCATCCAGTAGTGCTTTCTATGTAAAGGAAAATTGTACTCCTTTTGTGAAGGAGAAATCCACTCTTGTCCCTATTTGAAATGTATCTCCTAGGAGATATATACCTTGAAGGGTAAATCCACTCTTGTATATGTTTGAAATTTATCTCACAAGAGATACCTTGAAGGTATTGCAAAGGCCTTCAAAATATCACCTAGTAATGTCTTCCATGTAAATAAAAATTCCACTTGTTCCTTGAAGGAGAAATCCACTCTTGTACTTATTTGAAAGGTATTTCTTAGGAGATACCTTGAAAGGGGAAATCCACTCTTATGAATTTTTAAGAGGTATCTCTTAGGAGATACCTTAAATTTAATATAAGGGGCTTCAAAATATCACCCAGTAATGCCTTTTCCAAGTAAAATAAAATTGCACTTGGATAAATCCACTCTTATCCTTGTTTGAAATGTATCCCCTTGGAGGTTTGGCTTCCTAAATTGCTTAAAATCCAAGAGGCAAGGGAATAGGCAAGCAATGTGAAGCTCATCTAATAATAAGCAGATAAATGATGGTGCAATAGGAAGTTATTAGATCTGGGATTTAAACCTAGAGATTTAGTTCTCAAATATTAAATGTATCTCATAGGAGATACCTTGAAGGGGAAATCTAATATTATTCACACAAGTAATTCAAAACATTTTTTCTCACAAAATGTTCAATGTAAAAACTTTGAACAAAAAACTATGAAGACCCAAAGTCCCAAATAATAATTCTAAAAACCTGGCTCAGGCTTGTGAATTATCTAAGGTGGCTATTATGCACACATAAAAAAATACACTAAATAAAGCACTAGTACACATATATAAATATGAATCAACTTGAACTCAACTATATTAATCAACACATTTACCAATATTTAACTTAATTGTCTTAATCAACACATTCACCAATGTTGAATCCTTGTATGTGCTAATCTTGGGGTCCAAAGAAGTGATTTAATTAGTTGGCACAAGAGGGATTTTTTTGATGATGTCATCCTAATTACTGAATCAAAAAAATACACACCCCTCATTATCATGATGGTTTTTTAAATGATGACACAAATTTGGATCAAAAACTTAGATATTAATATGTACAAGGTAATTATTCCTAAGGCCTTGCACATTTGGGTCTCTCTAAGCTTGCATCACATTATTTTATTTTGCTCTTCGTCCCATAACCTATCCATTTCCATTTCTAAAAACTTGAACAATGAATCTTGTATAATAAGTTTGTAAATTCACAATATGGGTGGGGATCAAGATCGGTTCAAACCAATTTCATGCTCTATTGTCAAGGAAAATGAATACATTTGGAATAAAATGGTCAAAGGTAGATTGGCTCGCTTCATGAAATGACTCATTAGGCATGACATAGGGATTTTTAGGGACTTCACTCATGACAAGAAAGATCATGAAGATCATATGCATGGATTGAGAATATTGATCACTAAGGAGCTCATCAAAGATACTACCAGGATGCATTGTTCTAGTGTCAAAGAATTAAAGGACAAGAAGAGAAAGGAGGAGCTTCTTGGCATTTTATTCAAGGAAAAGATGAAACTCAAACTTTCATCCCAAAAGGTTTCATGAGGTCAGAACTACCAAGGAAATGCCCTGAAGTCTACATTCAGATAATGATGTATATTACCTTAGAAGGAAAACATACTATGATTTTTCCCCATCACTTCTTATTACTCAATAATTTCAAAGGCCACACCATTAACAGTCCATTTTTTCTTATGCAATCCTTGGAAAGTTTGGTACTAAACTTCAAGAAGAACCCATTAACAAACTTAATTCACCAAGGTTTGATTTTGTTGTTGATTAAGAGAGGGGAACCATAGTGGTCCAAAATCATCACTGAGGTGATTTATATCCCCAGTAAGAAGGAAGAAACTGAAGGGGGGAGGAATTTTCCTAAGAGTCAACTTTTGAGTATGAACTGGAGGAATAGAATGTTAGGGATTCTATCAAACTAATGTAGGAAAAGCCCAAACTAGACATGGGGAGTCTTACCTATGTCCCTTTGTTAGCTACCAAAGGTATAGGGGTTATTGATGCCAATACCAAGGTAGATATCATGAATTTCCTTCAGAAGTTTCACACAAAGATTTGCATCCAAAAACTTATGTGCAACTAAATTGTGAAAAAGTTTGAAAAGTTACAAGGGCTCCTGGGTCATGTGTTAGTAGCCTCTAAATTTAGAAAGGATCATCTAGAACACACTACCTAAGGTAATAAATCAACTTAGAGTAGTAGAAATGGGGATGTTAATAGGGATCTCGAGGAAGAAAAATGGAGATCTAGTCTACTAGCCTCAAACATAAATTATAAGAAGAAGATAAAGATCAGTGCATAGGAAGTCATACCAAAGGAAGGAACAACAAAGGTGATAGTACCACAACCAAGAATTTGGTATTTTATTCTATTCAAAATAGTTAGGCTTATTTTGTCTCTTTTTATTTGGTCTTAGGTTTTTTGGCTGATACTTTGTGTAAGTTTCATGGTAGGGGGATTTAGCTTTTGGGTTCATCTTTTTCTCCTTTTTTGTCCTTCGGCTTTGTCATGTATATCTTCTGAGTTTATTTTAAAGGGAATGGGCCCTTTCAACCCGACTTTTAACCAATTGAATAAAAAAATAATATGCAAAAAAAAATATACATTGAAGGGCATTGTAATACCTTCATGGCTACCTTAAAGGTATCTCCTAAGATATACCTTTATGCATAGAGGAACCATTGAAGTTATTACAAGACCTTATTATCTTGAAATAATTCCAATCATGTGCATTTTCAAGTTATCTACTAGGATACCCATTAAAAGTGCTAAAAATGCATGTTGGAAAGTCTCTCCTATGAGATACCTAATACCTTACAAATATACATTAGGGTAAATTTGAAGGTAATACAAATCATTTTAAGGTATCTCCTCAAAGATACCTTGAAATAAAATTCTAAATGTGTGCATGTTGAAGGAATGTTAGCAGATTTTTGAGGAAATTATCCTGAACATGGAAATTACAGGTATAGATTGCATAGTAGGAAGCAAAAAAGAGTCATAATAGCATGAGTAAATTTACACAATATTCAATTTTATACACTACAACAAATATTAAGATAAACTAACATGGCAATAAGAATTTTGGATCATAAACAACATAATACAAGATAGAACAAGCTAAAACAAAATAGAGTAAACATTATGCACCATGCATAGGTAAAAGAATCTTAGGAAAACAATAACATCAAAATAATATTACATTACATCATAGCACTATATATAGCTTTTTACATGGTACTATCTCTTCACATTACAACTTTTCAACATACAAAAAGAAAAGAGACATGGCATTCTTATATATATCGCTTACCTAACAAGGTCGAAGACATCCAAAAGATCATATAGACAATAAAATGATACCATGTGCACATGTCCCTACTCCACGTCTAACACTTTCATGGACTTAAACTGTTGTTTCATCCTAAGGCAAAATCTAAAATCTGATCTTGGAAAAAGTTGGAAAAGATTAGTCTTTCACAAAAGTGGTGGTAATTGCTCCATTTTTTTTAGTTTTCCATACTTGCCTATCACCCTTTACAGTTATTAAACTACAAAACTTGAACTGCACATTTACCTACTATGTAGGTTATGGCTACCTAGACTACACCTTTATATCTAGCTTTCTCTTCTATAAAATTCATTGGAGCTCTTATAGTGGAATGAATTTAGGTTCATTTATGATATGCGCAATAGCTAGTTCAACCTGTGAGAGTTCATGCTTGAACATTTTCCAATTATCAAGTAATTCTCATACCATGGTAAGCAAAACATGTAGTAGAATTTGAATGACCATCAAATTGTGCACATTTACTTCTTTTGTGATGATAAAGAAGTCTCTAGAATTTGACAACTTAAGTTAGATATCTAACATAATATCATCCAACTTGTATGTAGTCCTTTGGGTTTGAATTACTGCAAATGTGTTGCACATTATCTCATTCTACCAAACTTGGAGCTTCTTCATCATGGTATCCCTAGCTTCTAAAAAATATTGAAATGCATCATTTATTGTTTCCCTAGTAGTCATTTGATCATTCACAAAAAATTTAGCTTTAGCCATCATTGTAAACTCTAGTTTAGTAGAATCTAAGGATTTATCAATATGTTACCTCCAATCAAACATTCCTTATGTAATCTACTTAGCCTAATGCATAGGTATATCTAGGACCTATTCATATTCCTCTAGAATTTTGAAAATACCTTCTATCTTAATATGGATAGCCTACCCTTGGGTGTGCAGTTTATGTGTGTTCACCTAATGCTTTTTTAGTTGAGTTAGCAACATAGTGAGTTGTTTGTCCTCGGACATTACTTAATCGCCAAGGAATTATGAAAACAAAGTAAGACAAGAGGCATTGATGAGCTACCTAGCCTCAATAAATTTTATTTTTTTCTTTCACTTTCTCCTCATGTAGACAAAAAAACCATATACTCCAAGTCAGAAGCCTTTTACACAATGGATTTTTTGAATGCATTTTTTGATTCAATTTCCTTAGATAATGGTAGCTATGAAACATCCAAATACATCTCCATGGAAGTGGAAGGAATCATGATGGATCTCATTCAGATAGTGGTATTTAGGGATACCTCCATTACATATACATCATTTGTTTCCATATCAGATTATGAGTGATCCAAAGATTTAGATTTGATAACCGTGACACCTCTATGCATGAAAAAATTTATTGACTCAACCAAAGGTATAAGTATATCCTTGTGTCTCATCATGCCCCTAGACTTCACCTGATGGGCACTACTTGTTATGTCTAGCTCTCCAAAAGATACCAAACATTTGAGTATAGTGATTGAAGGACTCGCCTGATGATGACTATGTTTTTTGTGCATCAATGGTCGTATCAGGCTCCCTTCTTCTGGTAGATTTACAAACTATGTAGATGATGAACTAGCTTCTAGATATTCTTTAAAAATTTCTACCATAATTTCACATTGAGCTTCTTATTGACCTATAGTATCCATAATAATAGAGGGAGTGTTTTGTGTAATATCAACTAAATGGTTACTACTTACCTTATTCTACACTTTTCAAGTACACACTACTTTTTAGACTAAGAAATCCTTCTCCTCCTCCTTATTGTAGAGCTTTTGACCGACATCTTTGATAATGCATTGAATAACTCCCTATTCATCAACCCACAACATTGCAAGATCATACTCCCAAGCTATCCTTGGCATATATGGGTTATCCAACCAAGACTTGATTTTATTTGATCTCTTTTTGGTTGGTGGTGGTCAGGCTCTCTATGCAAGTCCCTTCCATTTACATTTTCTTACTATGGAGGAGCTACATACTATTTGGGTGAGCCCTACGATTACGTATCTAGTTGTGGTTGTTCTTCCTCTTGCCAGCTTTGTTATGTGACTAGGGCTCTCTACCTCCATACTTCATATTTTGATTCATCCATTATGATGAAAAAAGGCATTAGAGTCACAATTGGTGTGGCCAACTCATGCACCTTGATCTGAATATCATTGTACAACTTAATTATCGATGCATGCTACCCCAAATATTGTATGACATCCTATGGAATTTAAGGGTGTGACCTGATCAAAGCTAGAGCTTCAAGCCACCATGTGTTAAACCACCCCAGTTGTTCATAATATTGCTTTGTCTTAGTCTAAGTGATGCCTGCAAGGGTAGTAGTAGGCAAAAATTCCACACTAACATTAACTTGGCCTAGTAGGGACTTTTATTTGGTGAAGCATAACAACAAAACTAGAAATTGATATTGTAAATTTTTTAAGCTACCTGAAAGTACCTTCTTGATATTAGTGGTAAGCATGGATGTGAGAAACTCAAGCCAATTAAAGTTTTCATTATGTTGTATCATGTGATACACAATGTCAATTATGCCTTTTGTTGCCCACTTGGCTTGCTTCATTATCTGCCAAAACCTCTTTGTAATACACTCTACTAGAATGTGCATTGAAATGTCCTCAATGGAGTCAATTGGGGTTCCTCTACCTACCCTAGTGGGAAACTTATCCTAAACATATGGATGAATTACCATTATGGTGGACTTGTATCACAATAATGATTTTCCATGATTCGAGAGGCATGTGGCTCTCACCATGGTTTGTGCATTAATCCAAATAGTGATATCTCTAGATAAATGAATAGACCCTTGGTTGTATCTACTTAACAAGGTATCCATGACCTCATCCAATTTCCTGAATGTAGGTAACTTGATTAGCCTATCTGTATTAGAACCCCAAAGTGGATGTTAAAGTGCAAGAGCTCTTGCTTGTACACCCGATTGTGTTGATAGGCTGAAAAGAGTAACTTTAGCCATTTCCATAAAGTCAAAGGGATTTGGGTCATTGAATTTAGTTTGTTGAATACTTATCCCAATCCCCATTTCCACCTTTTCTATATTTGTGAGTGGGATCAATAACTTGCTCCTATCCATGACTAAACCTATAATCCTACACTATTTGATTGATTTATTCTACTGAAATCTAGGTATTGATTTTTTTGCATGGGAGTATATCAAGAGTAGATAGTAGAATAATCTTCTTCACCAAATTCTATAATTTTTTTTCATTATTCCTCTACTTCATTTTATGGCTTTTGGCATCCAATTTGTTATTTCCAACTCTTTAAATACACTAATTGCCTACGCATGAGTGCTCTTCCTCATCTCTAATATTTTAGCTTTGATGATGACTTTTTTTGTCTCACAAATATTGAAATTACCCCATGGCATGTCTCATCCCAACTCGATATTCCTTGAATAAGATGCAATATTTTTAAATGCCATGTCATTAATGGTCTTACATGACCGTTAGCAGTCCTTCTACCCTACTTATCTTGTCGATGCCACTTTCCCAGACTTAATTTGAGATTGATGTATTTTTTTTATCAAATTTCTCCTTAATATCTTTTATTTGTAAAAGTATAAACAATGATATTATAAATTTTAAACTAGTTTATTAAAAGCATTTAATAAGCTATATTATGCATACCCATAAGAGCCTCTTGGACTCTACAAGTGTGCAACATCAGATGGAACAAGAGTCCTTGACCAATGACCAAGAAATCTAGTAGTTGAAGAATGACCTCTCCACCCACTCCCAAACCATAGGTATCCTCCCCATGGTCTAATAATTATATGTATCCTATTGGGAGAGAATAAAAAACGTAGCTATAAACTTGAAGCTAGCACTTGGTTCATTGTGGACTCACAATGACTGAGTGCACAAGTGAGTGTGGTCATAAACTTGAAGTCTCAATCCCTTTTACTAATGACATGTGTCATCATGGCACTTCTTAGGAAAGAAGGGAGTTATTCTTTAAATAAAAGGCACACCATTAGCCCAAAGAAGTGGGCACCATTTTTAACAAGAATTTTAGAGGCAGTTTAGAAGGAGACATGTGTCACCACAACACTTCTTACATATCCCTAATATTTAGTACATGAAGTTCCATATGTTAGTCTCTAGGTAAATGGGATGGATACACTTGGCATAATCATGGAGAGTCACTCGCTCGGTGAACTTGAAATATTTTTTGAGTGTTGAAATGTCATTGGTTTATGAGTGCATACCACATGTACTTGACTATTGAAAAATGAAGTATTAAGTTTAATGTCATAGGTAACCTTGAAGGTATTATAAGGGCCTTCAAGGTATCACCCAGTACTACCTTCAAACCTTGAAGGGTACCCATGCGCATGTTTGAAAGGTATCTCCTAAGAGATACATTCAAACTTTTGGGTCCATAATAGAGGTTAAAATCAAATATAGGATCCCAAAATATATGAAGCTAATCATTTTCCATAATTTCATTCAAAACCCCCATTTCTCATTATCATTTTGTATTGTAATAAAATACATGGTTGAATATTGACTTAATTATCTATTTTTATATACGTGGCTATTCCACTCTGATGCATGTTTGAAATGTATCTCCTAAGAGATACCTTCAAAGTAGGATGAATCAAGAATTGAAGTATGCATTATATGATATTAAAAGCTATTTTTTTTATGATTGACATAAACCATGTCGTTGAAAAAATGTTATACATTACCTTTTTTAAAAATTTAGGTTTTAACATAACTCCATGCTTATGTTCTGGTATAAGTATAGCTTTATCTCCTACATATAGGTATAAATTGGAGTGATTTTATAAATAACCTAATTAACAACTCTTCTCCTGTCTTTTGTAAATGTTTAGGCTAAAAAATAATATGTCAATGGCTTTCCAATGTGGAGACTATGCTTCTCTCATAAATAATGGTAAGGTCATTAGTGAAGGAAGAATACACAAAGTGGTAGGTCCAGATGTTAAATCTCTGGAACCATAAATCTCACTTCCACATGCCACAATGAGGAAATACCTATTGGATGTGTAAGTATTAATGTGACTAAACTTTTGATCTGACTCTACCACTTCCATTTTTTACAGCTTTTGTGGATAATTTGGGAGATGTAGTCAATAGTTTTACTATATGAAGCATAATAATGATGCAACACATCACATACAAGTTTTCTATAGACAATGACATGGAACAAAGTCAAAGTAATTTGAGTCTAATTTTGCATATACAACCATTGTAACAAGAAAACCCTTTCTTGGATTCATTTATTCAATATATCAATGATCCTACCAATTTCAAAGCCTAAGAAATAATTTTGTTGGGAAAAGGGTACATTTATTTCACAAATGTACAACTCTTGTGAATGATGAAAAAATGATTTTGGTTATGTTGAATTTTCACAACTAGGGGATATTTGTGGTTGAATTCATGTCCCAATGTTAGAAAACAAATTGGGAATTTACATAAGGCATGTTATATAACATTATGAGACTTGTAGTACAGAGGAAATTGAAACATCTATCGCTAAATGGCCTTCCAACAAAATTGTGGACACTGAGACTTGTAGAGAAATCAATTTACCATACATGACACCAAAGGAGAAAGAATTTGGAAATGTTTGGTATGTAGTGGATAACTAATTCACTCCTTACCTAAAATTCTTAGCACAAAGGCATCCAAAAAAATTAGTTTGTTCCTAAAAATACTCAAGCTAAAAAATAATTTAGCTAAACAATTCACTTAGCCAAGTGGATTTTGATGAAATCATAGATAGTGAGATTACAAAAATGTATGTAGATAAATGTTACACCAAAAAAAAATTCATTTAGGATTTTCATTTGAGATAGGAGGCAACATGTCTTGGATGCCCTTTTTATCGGTTTGTTTAAGAAAAATAAAAATAAAACTAGCATTGATTTTCAGGTTACAGAGATATGTTTGGAATCTTGGATTAAAATATATGGATTGAAGAGAATTAATTTTTTTGACATTCAAAATTATCACAAAAATGGGAAATGAAATGTATTCCATGCAGGGAGATTTTGAAAAAATCCACAAAAGAAGATAATGGGAGCTAAATATTTGTTGGACCAATTGGTGGATGATTTTAAAGATGTTCTCCATGACTAACATGCCAGGTAGATATAGATGGCTCATGATAAAATGTTCAACATCTTCTAGTATCTTTCACTCAAGAATTTATGAGGCACCACATCAATGCACAATTAGCAGATATGGAGTATGAGCCAATATCCTAACCAAAATTCAATAACATGTGGAGAAATAATTTTCATGATGTGACCATTTTCATGTCTAATGAATTCACTAAGTGCAAAACATGTATCTTTTTGACTCAATAGAAACACTCTGGGTCCCTCTCTAGAGATCAAAAAGAGTGTATCGATTAAGAATTCATGATGCACTCAAATCAAATACTTTTTGCAAGACAAATGTATTACACACATAAATGAATGTCAGAGCAATTCCCTGAAGAATGACTTAGTGACATTCATGACAAGGTGGAATGTCAAAAAACATTTGTGCTGAGGATAGTGACAAAAAGCAAAGCAGTTACCGATAGAATATTAGAGTTGTCAATGGCAAGGATTATAACACATGGTCATGGTGTGAGTGGATATGGGCATTTTTTACCATACATTCTTGGAGGTTCTAGATTTACTATCACCTCATTGAACAAGTGCTTTAGGGATATGGAAAAAATAGTGCCAGATACTTATGGATCTTTCTATATAAACCTGGATCTTCAAAATATCCATTGTATGATGTACTTTTGTCTAGCAACTACTACACTAAATGCAAGAAATATAGAGAAGAAGCATAATCAATTGGTGCCTTCAAGAAACTTCCTTTCATGTTATACCTTCAACTAGACAACTATTGTGGGGATAATAAGAACAAGTACTTCCATCCATAATTATATTTTTAAAATGTCAAACCTTATATGAAGCTAATGTTACATTTACAAATTCACAAAATCATGTCTTTTTATATAGGTATGTGTTGAAATATTTATCTCTCCTTTCTACAAAAGTGTTTTCCTTGATGTCAAGGTTGGATTTCTTCTTGTAGGACATACCCATGAGGACATCAATGACACATTTAGAAATCTGTCTGAATGTATAAAGAGGAAAGATGTATGGAGTGTGATATAGATGATGGACACTTATAGGATGTGTGAAAATACAAGAAACTTCATGCCATATTTGATTGAAGAGTTAGTGGATTTCAAAGAGTAAGTTAATAGTTACCAACTAAAGGGAAGAAATGAAATAGTAGGCTTGGCAAAAGGTCAATACTTTGTTCTATGCATGGAACAAGGTCAGCACATTATGCATTACAAAAAATCTATAAGAGATAGAAATTGGTCCCTCCTGATTACATTATGGGGAACAAAAGAAAATGGTGAGCCAAATGTTCCAGAATGTAATCCGACAAAAATATATTTCAAAGACTTGAAAAATAGAGAAATGTCTCAAGATTCCATTGTTGCTAAAGACTTAGATAGAAGTAAAAAAAAGAGTGAAAAATAAATTAAATATAACTTGAATAAGTATGTACAACAATTCAATTAATTTGGTTTGACCAAAAATATTAAGTGGAAGGATCTAGCATATTACTTTCAAAACATCCATGACATAATGAAAGAAGACATGTTCCCTTCTAAAGTTGAGTGCACAGGAGAGTTTTGGCCTAGAACTCATCATGACATACCCCTGCATAGAGATCTGCACAAAATGGTTCATGATAGGACCCTTGATTTTGGAGTGGCATCTACAAATACATATGTTGGTCCAAGAAGCAAAAGAATAAAAAATGCATTTGATCCAGCTTAAGATATGTAAATCAGAGATATGTTATTTGTCAAACCTGATGATTCTACAAGAATGGACTACACAATATGGGTTGCTATAGATAAAAGCAATATTGAGATACTAAAACCAAATGGGGATATAGAATGAAGGGTCAATGTATCTTGGTTCATCCCAGTTCATGTAGGGAAAAAAGATATAGAAGAAGCATAAATTTATTTAGGATGCTTGGACAAGAAATGGAAGCCAAACCCAACTGACACATCTTTACCATCCATATGTATAGATAGTATCATCTACGCTTGAAAACCAAATAAAAATTTGAGAGTTATACACTTGTTCTCACTAATTTGTTGAAAGGCATTGTAACAGATTATTTGAATGCATCATACCACTAGGCACTAACAAAAATAGTGATAAAAGGATTGAGAAATTTGAAATGGTGTTTCCTTAATTTTGGAATGATAAATAAGAATGTTTTTTTTCAAAATTTAGTCCATTTTTTGAGAATATATAATGTTTTATTATTTTATTTATTTATATTTATTTCTAGTGGCACTTCACATTTTGGGTCTTGGAAAATACACTTCGGCATTTGAGTTTTATATTTTCTACTATGACAATTCAATATTTTAGTAATTGTGCATCTATTTAATAGCATTTGACTGTTGGAATGTCCACTTCACATTTTTACATCCTTCAAAATGGTTTTTGATAAAAGGTCTTCATAATTTGCACATCTAAGAATTTAGTACACTCCAACTTTTGTGTTTTATAAAATACAATTTGGCATTTATTGTGTATGCAAAAAGGTCTTCAAGGTTTACATCTTGGAATGTCCCACTTACACATCAAGCTTTGTTATTCAGCATTTATATATCAATAAATGTTATTCAACTTTTCACGTGGCACCTAAGATTATGCCATGTGGCACAATATCAGTGACTCGGTTATGTGAAAGAATGACCAGTCCAAACAAAAGTCCTAAATAATGTGAGCACTTAAGATTTCAACATGTGTCACAATCTCAATAACTCAAGATGAATTTGAGATAAAATTTGATGGTTATGAGGATGTCACTCGAATCAAATTAAATAGATATTTCATGATCCAATAAACTGATGACATGTGGCATCCCAATCATCCCAAGTGTTCTAAATCACATATCAACCAATCAGACGATTTATGTATGAATTATTTTTCCTTAATAAATATACCACCAAATCTTATAATATATGTAAATGCATGGTCTATGAACCAATTTTAATGGTCGCATAATTCAGACTTATTGTAAATATATAATATAGATGTGATTTATTTGTTATAAGTCCAAGTAATTCTTGATGAAGTCTAATTTATTTATGATAGTTTTCAACTAGTAATAAATAAATTCTTTATGATCATTTTAAATAATTTTGACTTATCACAAATACATTAGATAGATATGAGTTATTTGTAATAAGTCCAACTTAATCTCGATACAGTCCAATTTAATTTGGATACTGTCCAATTTAATTTGGATACAGTCCAATTTATTTCTGATAGTTTTTGAAAATTTAGGTTGTTGATAAGTCCAAATTATACAAAATAGTCCTTTAAAGGACTACTAAGCAAATCCACCAATTTTATTGCCTTTTATGCCAAGGAAACCATTCCTTATATAACTATCAATGACAGACAAAGCCCTAGGGGCACTTCTAGCTCAACACAATGATAATGGAAAAGATCATGTCATGTATTATCTAAGCCATACACTAGTCACATATGAGCATAATTATATACCCATTAAAAATATTATTTAGCTATGGTCTTTGCATCTCATAAATTACAACATTACATGTTGAATAATAAGACCATGGTAATTTCAAAAGTAGATCCACTCAAGTATCTACTATCTAAAATAGCTTTACAAGGCTGCATGACCAAATTAATCATGCTTCTTAATGAGTTTGAGATAGAATATGTGAATTAAAAAGCCATCAAGTGGAAATTTCTTATAGATCAGCTTACTGAAGCATCCCTTACAGACATAGAGCTGCTAACATTCCAATTTCTTGATGAATCCATCATGACCATCATTGACACACCTCTTCAGGAGTATCACTATAAGTTGTATTTTGATGGGTCATTCACAACACATGGATCAAGGGCAAGTCTTTTATTTATCACTCCATAGGGGGATCTAATCCCTAAGTCATTCAAAAACAGCTTTCCTTTTACTAATAACATGGTTGAATATGAAGTACTTGTATTAGGGCTTCAACAAGTAGTACAATAGAACATACATCAACTAAAGGTTTATGGTGATTCTCAGTTTATCATCAATTAGGTTACAGACCACTTTGAACTAAAAATGACAAGTTGGTTTCCTACAAGGCCATGGTCAACACTCTCAAGAAGTAGATTGCCGATATCTAGTTTGAACATATACTAAGGGCAAGTAACAGAATAATATATGTCATGGTTACCATTGGATCTTTGATTCGACAAATAGATACATCAAAAGACTACCAGTTTCTTGTTGAAAATCTATTAGTACCAGCTCATGAACCTTCAACCATTGCAATGATATGCAATATTGTTGGTCCTAGATCTACTTGGTATTTAGACCTATACACTTATCTCCATGACCATGTTTTACCACCAGACTTATCCCATAAACAAACCAAAGCCTTCATCCATGATGCCCAATGTTATGCCTTACTCAGACCAACCCTATACCACCACAATTTTGATGAAACTTTACTTCATTTTTTACCTTTGGTAGAATATATACTAACGTTATAAGAAGTTCACAAAGGGGTATGTGGATCCCATACTAGTGGGGACATCCTATCCAAAAATCTCTTGTGTACTAGGTACTATTAGCCAATGATAGATGTAGATGCAACTGCATATGTCAAAAGTTATGATAAATGTCAATAACATACCAATCTGATTCATGCCCTAGCCAAGACGTTGAAACCAATGTTGACACCATGGCCATTTTCTATATGAGGCATTGATCTCATTGGGAAGATAAACCCCACCTCATTTGATGGCCATAAACATATCCTTACTACCACAAAATATTTCACTAAGTGGGTTAAAGCTATACCCCTCACTTACATGACTGGAAAGAAAATTTCCAAATTCATCTTTAACCATCTCATTTGCCACCATGGCATCCCCTATGAAATTATATTTGATAATGACAGATCATTCAAGAATAAAGATGTCGAATCACTATGTGCTGAGTATAAGATCACCCAACACTTTTCCATGACATACTACCCTCAAGATAACAACCAGGCAGAAGCATCAAACAAAACCATTGTCAACATCCTTAAAAATATTATCAATGTTGTTGGCCATAATTGGCACCTCAAAATATTTTAAGCCCTATGGGCATACTATACCAATCACTTCACTCCCATAGGTGCCACTCCATACTCACTTGTTTATGGTACTGAAGCTATTCATCCCATTGAGGTCAAGTTACCTTCTTTGTGCATCTCTTTGAAGCATGTCCTGGATGATGAAAACTATCAAGTAGCTCACCTATAAGAGATAGAGTTTCTTGATGAGAAACATTTAACCATAGTTAATCATTTACAAGCATACCAAAATCAACTCCGTGGCCACTACAATTAGCTTGTGAAACATAGATAATTTGAGCTTGGTGATATTGCCCTCAAAGAATACCATGACTGAGAAGAAGCATAAAGGCAAGTTCAAACCCAACTGGGATAGTCCTTTCATCATCGTTGTTGACTATAATGCTGGAGCATATAGGCTCACCACACCAAATGGAGATGAAATTGATGAGCCAATAAAAATTATACACCTTAAACATTACTTTAGTTGAGTGATTTATTTGGTGTATTGTCTATGAGGACCATTTTAAGTTGTACCATATTATTAACATTCTTCTTTGTACCATACCATTATACCATTTTATCACTTTTCCATTCCACCATTACATTCTACCATAGCTTTTCTATAGGCCAACATGTTTTGATGCTAACTACCTAACCCATTTGACCTTAGCTCATCCATTAGTCTCATCTTTCAACATGAAGAATTAGATTTGTTTCAGTAGTTGTTTCAAGAATTCCAGATAAAGGCCATATTTTAGAGCAATATGACAGAAGTTTGGAAGTTGCATCCTTAAATTATTATTTCATTCTATACCATGCTTTGTTTGTGTGGGCTTGATTATAACCGCTTTTGGGCAAATCAATGTCTCATCGGTCTTACTACTAATTATCACTACCTATGGGAAAATTGGTATAATTGATCTATGCCATTGTTTCCTAGTTATAACCTCCTATGGGTAAACTAGGGGAACCATTTGTTTAATGTGCCTTGACATACCAAATTTCCATTCATATGCCATATTGTTTCATTATGCCTACTTTGCCTATTTTATTTGAATTGGCTACTACACTAGTCAAATTCCTCTGCTAAATGGTGTAACTACTGGGACTTGAGGTCCTATTGGGACTATGATGTTAGCTCTCAATTATTCTTAGCCACACTGTCACCATTTTGTGAGTAATTCCAAGTTTGAATTCTCTCACTATTTTAGGAGCTTGGACTATTTAGTGTCTCATCATTCTCAATTGAGTTGAGATACTCTAAATTTTTAAAAACATTTGTAAAACCATTTAGAAAAATAAAAAACATTGACCACTTCTTTGCTTTAAATATTCTGAGAACCTTTACTAAGTCATAAGAAATCACTTGTCATTTAGTTTCCCCATCCTTTTTGGCCTTTTTATCCCATGTTTTCACCATTTTGTGAGTTCATTCCCATATTCTTCTATCACATTCATCATGTTTTCTTTCTCATCATGTTTCTTTTATCCCAGATCCTGGGAGAACTACATTTAGCCTAAATTTTTATTGGATATTACATCCATGGAACTATGTAGGTAGTGTCCACTTTCCTAGTGCATATGGAGTCAGCTCGACCACCCGGTCCTTTTCTTTTATTCCCCCATCTTGTTTATTTGTTAAGTTGTCTCCTATTTTATAGGAGCAATGTTCTTCATCTTGTTTTTATCACGTTATTTTTACTAACATTATGATTAACCGTTGTTTGTTTATTTTTGTTTGTTTGTTTACTTATGTGCCTATTTTTTTGCTTTTAGTATTGTTGCCTTGACTCAATCTATATGCATTCATTGGGTGATTCTTTGCACATCATTCTTGATTCTATCCATATTCATATGTCAAAATTATCATCATGGTTTTTATCTTTGGTGCATTATTTTCCATTGAATATTGGATCAGGAGTCAGTCTTTATGCATATTTTGGCTAAGTCCTCATGGTGTTCTATCATGATGCCTATTGTCACATACTATAGCAAAAATCAGCTTAGAGGGGTCTACACAACAAATACAACAATGATATCTCCTTAGCACTAGCTTCAATAACATTCTCGACCTGATCCAAATCATATCCCAAACAAAGTAATTAACCAATGAAATAATTATCTTCCTTGTTAGTTCAGATGAGCATCTCCATACTAAAAGGTTTCCTAATTCATCTTTCTCCTCTGTATCCTATTTTCCATCATCATGTTTACCATTATCAGGGTCCAATGATTATAACTACCTTTGGGAAAATCATTGCCCATTGTCCCACTTGCATTTCCAATGATTATAGCTACCTTTGGGCAAATCATTATGTTTTCACCAATTTGAGGGTTAATTATTATAACCACCTTTGGGAAAATCATTCACTTTCTTCTACCCAATAGGGGATTATTTTCTATAATTAGAATACTAATAATTATAACCACCTATGGGCAAATCATTATATGTCATCCCACTTGCATCTTCGTATCATATTTGCCACTATCAGGGTCCAATGATTATAACTACCTTTGGGCAAATCATTGCATACCGTCCCACTTACATTCTTAATGATTCTACCTAACTTTGGGTTAATCGTTATGTTTTCATCTATCTGGTCCACTTATTTCCTTCTTTTTAGGGACCGTTTGCTGACCCCTTTTACCAACCGCTCCCTCAAGGGGGCATCTTATAGTTCATCCATTGTCATTGAATTCATAAGCATATAAAACCTTTTATTTTTTGAAAATACGTTAATGTGTTTACAACTTGAAACATCTTCCCAAATAGGGGCAAACTATAGACATCTAAAAGTGGCCACCAATGGCTTCATACCAGACATTAGACCAATTCTTACCAACCTTTGCCAATCAATCCTAAGAATCTCTAAATGTCTCAAACTTGGCTTCATAACATGCAATATTGGCTTATAAATCAATTAAATGGGACAAATGCACACATCAATTAATTCAAATCATTCAAAATATCAAAAAACCTAAATAAAATTAATTAAAGTGCACAAATAAATCAAATGCCTAAGTTGAATTATCCATGAGTAATTAAATGAATTATTAAAAAGAAAAATTAAAAATCAAAGAATATCCTAGGAATTCATAATTACCTTTTTATGAGTTGTCAAACATCCAAAATATCCCCACCCATGCCTATTCATTGCTAATCATGACCATTTGACACCTTTTAACTTCATTAGAGTTAATTAACTCATAAAGGTAAAGTTTGAACCCATTCCAAGCCCCAACTAAACCCTAACTCACCTTGGGTTGGGGTTAATCTTAAAAATTATAAATACAAGCCTAGACCTCTTCATTTGGAGATCTTGGATAGATTAATGTTATGATGTAAGTTTTAGAGCAAGATTATATGACAATAGTGTTATAATGCAAAAATCCCAGCCAAGCCATGAAGCTACATCAAGCTAAGCCATGAAGCTACATCAAGCTAGCATGATTTAAACCATGGTGTCAAGGGGAGAAGGAGTCACACAACTCCATTTCCCAAATATATTTTGAGCACAAGTCGAGCAAGCCAAATGAAGTAATCTCTTTGAGCATTAAAGGAAGGTAAGGAAGGTATGTTTTCTTTAATTTTAGTCGTGCTTTGTCAATTGGTTTTCTTCACCATGTTCCTCCCTTTGATCTAGGAAAGATAGTGTTATGCTTGTTAGTGTGTTTATTTTCATTTTGATTTCTTTTCATTGTGAAGCTAACATATTATCTAACCTCCCTTCTTGGATTCCTTGATCACAGATGGTTCTTGACATTTTAGAATAGTTGCATTAAGAATTAAACTACCAAATTTGTATTGGTGATATAAAATGTAGTCTAAAATGTGTAACTCAAATGTCAACTCAATTGGATAAGCGAGGAAATTTTTAAAATAGGTTTTGTAACTATTGGCTAGCTAGAAAATGAACCTATCTAGTCTGCATAAAGTTCATTGCCTTTCAGAATAGATGCATTAAGATTTGGGTTACCAAATTTTTAAAGGTGAAATAAAATGTATCCTAAAAATTCTTTCAAAATTTTAACTCAATTGGATAGGTGGATATAAATTTATAATAGTTTTTGTAACTATCACTCAACCCAAAAATACACCTATATAGCCCGATGGTTCATTACCTTATGGTAGAGTTGTAGTAAGTATTAGGTTACCAAATTTAGTAGGTGGTTATTAAATTTAGTTATGTTTATATTTTTAAAATTAAATATTATTTTTATTAACTAATTTGTTTTTTATAAGTTGTAGTAACTGTCATACAATCTATAAATATCATTTGTATAGTCTGCATCACCTAAAAAGATTTTTATTTACCTGCGATAAAATACAATAATTCATGTTAATATTTAGATGGTGAAATTTGGATGGGGAATAGAAACTATATTCTAAAATATTTATTTCAAATTTAATATCAATTGGATTAATGAAGTTTAAGTTATGGTGGTTTTTATAACTATCGTTCAACCTAAAATGTCACCTGACAGTTTCTAAAAATTATTGACAGTTAGATGTTGATATTTAAAACTAAAGGTTGCCTAACTCTTGTACATTATATGGAGGTCAGGGAATTTAAATATACACTCCATAAATATTGGGATGTTAATAGCAATACATTATTGATATAAGGGGATTTTTTTGGAGAGAGCGAGAGAGAGAGAGAGAGAGAGAGAGAGAGAGAGAGAGAGAGAGAGAGAGAGAAGCTATGGAGTAGAACTCTATAGGAGTATAACAAAGAGTTTTATTAGTTCAGGAGGAATTGTATTAGAGTCCAAAACTATTTTAAGTAATGTAATAAGCCTATAGAGATGTGTGAGTGTGTGAATATTTTTTTATATTTTTAATGTATTCCAATATGATGTTTTGAGAATAATGCAATAAAAATATGTTAAGTGTGTCAAGTCCATGTAATATACTAATGTGTGACCATGATTGAATTTTCAACCATGAAAACATGTAAATAAAGGAAGACCTTAATTGGTCTCCCTCTTTTAGTGTTTTCACCATATATTTTATTTAATATTAATATAAACACCATAAAAAAAGGTGTGGGAAGGATAGGCTCTTCTTTTAGATTGAGATATTCATATATTATATATGAGTCACTTTATTTTTTTAATTGATATCATGAAAATAATTATTACTAGCAAGATATGCATTATCATCATGTGGTAACTCTATGTTAAGATTTTGAAATTGTGGGGAAAGAGTAACATCATGTGAATATAAGCATGAGGTGGAAGTAGAGGAAACATCATAATATGTGTTAGAAGGACTTTCATATATTTCAATTGTATCTTGTGATGTGCTGAGGGAAGAGGAAGGAAGTTCATCCTTATTGGTTGACAAGTAAAAACTATGACATGTAGGCTCAATATACACTATTTTTAAAGGATAAGAGATAACATAATTATTATGAGTAGTCACTTTAGAGATTTAATCTTGCTTTAAATTTCCTTGATTAATAATTCCTTTTTTTAACATAATTTTGTCTTGGTTTGGTGGCTTTACTCTAAACGTTTATTTATTTGTGACTTTAATTGTTATTTCTTCTCTAGATTATTAATCAATTAATAAGATGGAGGAGGATATTGAGGGGAATCTAAAGGCAAATTTTAGCATGACTTATGTTCCCAAGTTTGATCAAAATCAAATTGTTTATTTATTATTATATCATCAAAATCATAATCATCAATATATGATTATTACATAAGGTTTTTATTACTACCATTTGTCCAATAATTATAATAACTAAAAATTTATAACATGAGTATAAAACAATTAAAAATGATTATCCATGATGTATAAAATGATTATACAAGAAAAAATAAAAATTGACATCAATAGCAATATTGGTGGTTGAATGACAATGCCCCCATGGGTGTTGGTTTTAAATTAAAGGATACTAAGTCCATAGATCATCATATGTTTATAACATGATATCCTTTATCTATCTTTGTTATTAATATGATGATCATTTCATCACACAATGACTACATAGACCAACACATGCGCACGCACACACACAATTTATCAAACTAAATGTATGAAAGTTTAAATAGTCATTATACCAATAAGATAAATGTGTCATTATGCATGTCAAGCCCAAATTGGGTATGGATCCAACTCCATGCCTCAATCCTAGAATACATACATACATTAAATTCTATCAGTAGCATGTAAACACTATAAAATCTCATAGTAGTTTTAAACATAACATTAGACAATAAAATAACTATAACATAAACACACAATTAAAATCAAAACCCACACATAATAAAATCAATGTAAATATATCAAACACAACAATATCAAATAAATTAGTAATTAAGTATCACTTGCCACCATGAAAAAAACAATCCAGATGTTTAGCAATTAAAAATTTGTTAAATTAAACAGTCAAAGTCATGAGCCAAATTTGGGGATATGATCACAGGGTTATATTATAAATATGAATATTATTTCACAAGTAAACCTTGCTCACACGATATTATGTATTCCCATTTTAACTTATTTTCATTACTACAAAAATTGATTTCTTTGCTAATTAATCCATGCCTAGTTGTTAAAGGGATCTCTATGCAACACCACTTTTATGGTTACATTGCTACTAATTTCCATCAAATTGTTTACATCTCAGTAAATGATTTTTTTATGACATTGAAAATAAATTACATTGTTCATTTAGTGCATTGATTGGAATAAGTGAACACTTACTACTAACAAATACCTATAACAACTATTAACACTTTATAATCATAAATCATATAAATTATGAACAATGAATAAACGTGTCATCTATAAACAACAAATTAATATTAAATATATTGTAGAGTAATATTCATTTAATGAGTTCAAAAAGCCTCATCATGCTTGAATGATTCCAATTTTTTTTTCTTTCAAAACAAAACTACATATTACCCATAAGAGTGGTAATGACACTCAATCAACATTTTCCACCTCACCCAAAAAATGGAGATTACTTAGCACCAACAAACAAACACTATATATTACATAAAAATGACAAGGGTTTCACAACATGGACATTTTTATTCACTTATGAATCATACATATCAAATATATATCACCATCTAAACACTTAGTAGGTGTATCTTCTAAAGGAGTTATGTCAAGAACATCCAAAGGTATTTGGTGTATCTACTTTGGGTCATCATGTGCTTCATCTAGTTTTGATTCTTCAACATATATGATCGTAATATCAAGGAATATACCATATAAAAATTTGCATCCTCATATAGTGAAGTTAATATTCCAAATGGAATATCCCTCTTCCCATTCATTTTGGTAACAATTATCTTGGAGTTCACTTACACAAAAGCCCTATTTTTCCAATTATGTACAAACAAAAAATGAGATTGTCTATCAACACTATATAAAATCCACAATGTGCATCATCCTTTCCAAATTGAAGTTTAATTTATTGTAAGATCATGTTGTTTTATTTACTAAATAACATGTTGGTAATTTTATGATTCCTCCTTGCCATCTAGCACTAACCACTAGATGTAATTTATTAATATACATATTGAAATGGTTATCTATACATTATAAAAACATGAAATAGGAGATTGTAAACATTAGTTGGTCATTACAATAATTTTAAGAAGGGATTTTGAATCTAGCATGCAAAAACACATGATGAATTGGAACCCATACCATATCTGGAATGTATTCATGATCCCCACATAATATTAATGTTGAATTAGAACCTAATAAAATATCACTATAGACCTCAATTTTAAATACCCTAATCTATCAAAAAAATGATTCTCACAAACCTGGTTTGGGCATGTAGAAAGCGATAGAAGTGAAGTAGGATAATGGTAGTTTTTAAGGATTCCCCATCATTTATTCTTATCATGACTTCCTTTGTTTGCTGAAAATTAAAATGGAAATATGATTTTAAGAAATGTAACATCGTAAACAATACGATTTCAATAAATATGATTTGAAAATAGTTTTAGTCGTAAATAATTTTAAAAAAATAGAAGTGTGTTAGCATGAAAATGTAACTTCAAAATTCTATCAAAAAGGGAAAAATGTGTGGCAATAAACTATTAACATGGAGTTCACTGACAACCAGACTTTTCTTTCATTCCATTAGAAAAAGTAAATTGGTCAATGGGGAAAGGTGCATGACATCACTCTTATATAGCTTTTTGCATGTTGGTTAGTTATAGAAGGTTTTGGTTACTTTTTAGCAAATACAAAAGCTCAAGATATTATCAAAATTATCTCCCTTCCTTCAAGTAAGCTTGTTCAACTTGCTAATGAGCATTTTGCAAACTAGTCTTTTTGAACTCTCATTGAGTAAGAATATAATATCAAGCACACCATGCAAAGTCTTGTTATTTTTTATATCTCCTCAGGTTTTAGTATTCAAAGGGAAAAGACTCAATTCTACATACAATCCTTTCAACCCTCTTGGTTTTAGATATATTAGCAGAAGTGAATTTAACATGGATAATGTTTTTTTATTTCTTTGCATCCATTTTACATTTCAATATACCCCTCAATTATTTTGAAATATATTATTAATCGAGTTGAGAAAAATCTCTCATATTGAATCACTAAACTACTCCCTTTAACATGGAAATTTCAAATTTGTTGTAAAGTTCCCTCTATAACTCATGTTTATTATTCCTCTTGTTGGGTCCCATTTAAAGCCTCTTAATAAAAAAATTGAAAAAATTACTCAAATATTTTCTTTGGCCTCGTTAAAATCATGAGAAGGGTTTTTATTTGGTAGCTTGTAAATATGGTCATCTCCTCAAGGAGGATGGGGGTTTGGTTTTGCTTGACATTAGCCATCAGGGTTCTACTTTGTGCACAAAATGGATTATACATGCCATTGAAGGTGTCGAGTCATGAAAAAATATGCTTTGTCATTTTATAGCCTAGGGTTATTCTTATGGTCACTCAACTTGGAACTGTTTAAGGTTTCATAACCTTCTCATTCTACATGCCCTGGTTACGGTTGTTAGGTATTTTGTAGTTATAAGTATATGGAAAGCTTGTAAAAAATTTCAAACCTTGGCTGATTTGGAATGGGAATGAGTTCATTGATGGTCTCTCTATAAACCATCACTCTCTCTAGTGGTCTCCTATCATCAAATTTAATGATGACCCTTTTACATAGGTTTCATGGGTGCATACTCTTAAGCTTTTTAGAAGAGGCATCTGCACACTATAAGATATTTTTTGCAAACTAGCTATAACTTGGCTTTCTTGGTGTGAAACTAAAGCTGAGTTTTGTTTGAATAATCATAACAAAGAATCCTATCCATAATTTATTGATGCAATATCTCCAAAGATACTACATAAAATTGTTGTTGCATTTGTTATACCTTGGTGGAGGGACTAAAAGCGGTATACGGAATCCCCCATTTTACATTATACTCCCAACAAGTGATATGAATTTCTTTCACCCAATTTTTCAATGTTTGACAAGCTCAATACTCGATGGTCACTTTATTATATTGCCCATTCTTAGAACATGAGGTTTTAGACACTTTGGAATGTCATGCTTAAGTTTAAGTTGATACACTTTGCTTGGTGCCTTCTGTATCAAGGATTATGCTTAGGTTGTCGCCTCATTCATTTAGGCATTCCTAAACCTAAATGTCCATTTTTCAGCCATAGATTACTATGCACTTGTTTTGGTTTTGTGCTAAGGCCCAATTAGAGTAGATTTGGGTCCATGACTTTTTCAAACCCTTTTGCCTTGAGCCCTTCATTTGGAAGAACATTCTTCTTGGTGACTAGCCTATGCTACATGCAAGATCCAAATGGATTTGAAAAATTTTAAGTGGAAATTATTTTCTCTGTATGGAAAGAAATAAATGCAACACTATTTTCTAACTCTATAGTTGATGCTCAACTTTCTACTTAGAACAAAGCAATAGTTATTTCAAATTTGTGTATGCATACTTAAGTTCAAATAAATGAGGTGTCTTTGGAGGTGACCGATCTCTAGACTCTTCTAGGATATTGGGATAATATGTGCCCTGCACAATTACCCGTGTGCCCCTTCCTTACCTTATAAGGAAGGTATGTCAAGCAGATGTCCCAAAAGAATTTAGTCCCACCACCTCTCTCACAACTACCCTGGGTGGTCACTGCCACATAGGCACCCATCTCCTCTAATGTAATTTGATCTATGGGCTCCTCCTTACTCCTACAAGTTTTCGTACCTCACCTTGGCAATTTCCCCCTAGAGTTATTATGGGTGGAGCACAAGATGGCACTAAATAAAATGCAAATACAATGGACAATGCAAATACCGATTGGCATTCTATACCTGAGGAGTATTACTTACCAAATATATAACAGATAATCTTTTCTAGCCAAAAATTGTGTCTAATTTTGAAATCAACGCGTTTCAAATTTACTACAGTGATCCTTCATCAAGAAAATTGTCATGTGAGAATAACAAAACCTTGCTACTTAAAAACTAAAGAAAAAATGACTGTTGAAAAAGTTTCTAAAAAGGAACAAGATGACCGTTATAATAAATTACTAAAAACCAAAAAATAGAGATAAGAAATTAAAATAAAGCCAAAAATAATGTCAATTAAAATCTATTTTCAATTTTTAATTATTATTAATTTTATTTTTTTTAATTTTAATTTAATTAAAGCTACAAATAAATGAATTTAATTTAAATATTCATTTTTAACTTAGTTTTTAATTTAATTTTAATTTTATAATAATAATATTTTTAATTTAAAACTTGTGTGATTTAAATATTGTGTATTAAAAATAAAGATTAAATATAAACAATGTTAATTAAAATCTTAGTTATATTATTATTATTATTATTATTATTATTATTATTATTAATTTTATTTTATTTTTAATTTATTTATTTATTTTTATTTATTTATTTTATTTTATATTAATTTAAAATAAAAATAAATAAAGTTAATTAAAATATTCAATTTTACCTTAATTTTTACTTTAATTTTAATTTTATAATAATAATATTTTAATTCAAAGCTATGTGGTTTTAAAAATGTGAAAAAAATAAATAAATAAAGACTAAAAAAAATAAAACCAATAATTCTAACTAAGATAAAAAAAAAAAAAAAAAAGACGAAACTATTAAAACACAACTACCTTCTAATGATAAAGGAGAGCAAACTATTCAGATAATTTTTATTATTTATAAATTACTAGTTTCCTCGCATGGCTAATCTCTAGCCCTTCATCTCTATCCATATTATTAGGGTGTTTCAAAATTTCTAAGGCTTCTCTTATCTTTCTCTTATGGTAATTATCTTCAACAACTAAAATTCTAGCATCCTCAATATTGATTGCATGTTTTGACTTGAACGAGTGTTTTGCAAATGCCGATTTATCCTTTCTTTCAAGACGAATATTAGCAGAATGCTCCTTAATTCTATTTTTTACTGATCTACCCATTTCCCCAATGTACGGAATCTCATAAGAGCAATCAAGCCTATAAACCCCACTCCTAAGGTTTGGATCCAACTTGTCTTTGATAGAACCTAACAACATGCATAATTTATTGACAGGAAGGAAAGTGGAGTGAATATTTTGACGATTAAGAATTTTAACCAATTTATTAGAAATGCCTTCAACATAAGGTAGATAAGCAATGGGTCCTTCAACCAAAGACCTCTTATATTTGGTTCTATTAATGTTTTCTTTAACTTGATTAATATCCTTAAATATTTGTTTACCTGGTTATCCATTTAACTTAAAAAATTTATTAAGATGCTTGATTTTAGGGTCGATGTTCTCCTCATCACAAATTTTATAAGCTCTAGTGATTAGAGTTTTTATGACCCCTACTTTCTGAGCAGGATGATGATGGGAGGAGGCATGCAGGGAAAGGTCTATATGTGTTCTTTTTCTATAGACCTTCCTAGCTAATGAACCATCCTCCTTGATCAAGAGGACATATAAACAGGGTAATTGATGATCTATCTCAATCTCTTTAGTGAATTTGATGCTGGGAATAGATTGTTAAGGTGGGAATGAAAATATTCTAATTTATCTAACCTATGTTGTCAACATATGCTAGTGTCTTCCACATATCTTTTTCACCATTTAGGTTTTAATGGAAATGAGTGAAGAGCATAACCTCCAAATTTCTCTATAAAGAGGTTGGCAACCATAGGGAAAAGAGGAGAACCCATTGCCATGCCTTCACATTGTTCATAAATGATACCTTTAAAGGAGAAAAAAGTAGAGTTCAAACATAAAGCAACAAGATCAGAGGTTTCCAAGTTTGTGAGATTGCGAACCACTTTCACCGCTTCAACGATAGGAACCTTGGTAAAGAGAGACACCATATCAAAGCTAACTAACAACTCATTGCTTTCAACCATTTTGTCCTTAATAAATTCCACAAAATCACTTGAGTCCCGAACAAAAGAGGAGGTTTTACCTACAAGCTCTGATAGTTTTCTGGAGGTTTTATCATTGTTACTCTTTAGAAACTTTTTTGATTTTTAGTAATTTATTATAACGGTCATCTTGTTTCTTTTTAGAAACTTTTTCAGCAGTGGTTTTTTCTTTAGTTTGTAAGTAGCAAGGTTCTACTGTTCTCACATGACAATTTCCCTGATGATCACTGTAGTGGATCCAAAACAGGTCGATTTCAAAATTAAACACAATGTTTTGTCAAAAAATATTATCTGTTATTTTATGGACAGTGAAAGCATAAAATCTTTGTTACCAAATATATGTTAAGAAAAATTCTAAAACATTTTTAGTCCAAAAGAATATACTAAATGAATGAATTTGTTCTAACTCTTGATTCAATTCTACATTTTGTACCAATCAAAATTTATTATTATTTGTACAATCAAATATTTACAGTTTTCTGATAATTAACTTATGTACTTGTTTAAAAAAAAAAAAAAAAAAAACCCATTTATTTATGTTTTTATTGGTTAATACTATGAACATATTATTAAGGAGCAAAATGTTGATGTCATGAACAACACCCGTTAGATTTGCTAGCCGTGAAAATAAATGTTCTATTAGTTCTGTTAGAGTGCACAGCCCAAAAAACTTGGATAGTTGTATGGATCGTGGCGCAGAATCAGGATCGACTTGAGATGACCAGTAGAGCTATGGAGTTGCCAGCTAAAACACTGAGAGTCCTTTCGAATTAATATGTAAAATGAAGGTTAAAATCATATGCATGTCAATAAATTTAAATCTACAATATGGATATTGCTCTGCATACACTTCACAAGTGGTAAAATGAGATGAATCAACAGGTACTTAAATGAAAGTTGTCCCTTCCACAGAGTTGCTCGGGGAAATAATACATTTTGGGTTTTTGGCTCGGAGGGAAACCGCCTGCAGGAGTTGGAGACTTTTTTGGAAGTGTGGAAATCAAAATGACTAGAGACGACAGGGACCGTCGATTGTACGCAACCAAAAATATACACAATCGCAAGCTCCTGCTGTTAAGTAATGCTGGATACAATGACCCCGCCATTATAGTAGTAAATGTCGATCACAGGGCTAAAATCAATGTATCTGCAAGAGGATATTTTTGCTGGCGTTATTAATGCTACCAGTAGATCTTACAAACTGTTGCCTTGGGAGACGATTCTGTACAAGTCTGCACATCAATACGGACCATGGATTGTTTCAAGTTGAAAACCTTTGCCATGTAAAAATAGGAGTGCGATATCTTGATTTATATCAGACTACATGGATATCTTGGCAATAGGTATCCATCAACTCGTTACTTCCTTCTTGGAATTCACCACTCTGCGGTTAGCAATTTGGAAAACATGAACCATTTCCCCTAAACGCGTCGAACTGGATAAAATATCATGTATCCATGCTTCTTAAAACCCTTCCCAGGTACACCCAAAGGCTAGGAAATAACCTTATCAGAAAACGTTGTGCAAAGACGGTCCTTTAAAGCTTGCCATTTTCCCTCTTCAATAAGATTGTGAGGGATTTTTACCTCTTGCTTGTTGGCAGTAGCATCCTCTGATGGTTGTATTCCCAGGTGCAAAAACATTTTGATACCATATAAATACATACCATATTTCTTTTAGAAAATGAGCATTTGTCATCTACAGGATATAACTATTCAATCGAAAAATCATGAAAGTTGTAGCATTGAAAGGAAAACACAAAACACACTGCAAACGGAATGGCGAGAGGGTAGAAATTTATGCGAAGGGGAGAAATAAGTAGCGAAGTAGAATCCATAAAAAAAGAACCGATCTAGAATTATTAAAATTGTAAAGAATCATGCAGGTAGTTTCCTGATTTTATTTGAGCTTCCTAGGAAAATCATTAAATAAAGTTGGGTAACACCTGCACTTTAAGCGAGTAGAGAATTGAGTTATTTGCTTCCCAAGAACCTTTTTTATTTTATCATAAAGGATTTTATAATTATGGCAGGTACTTAGGTGAAGCTTTTGATGTTGAGTCACTGGTTGAAAATTTGCTTCATCAGCTTCTAGGAAACTTGGGCATCATTATTAACGTGTATGACACAACAAACAAATTTGATTTTGCAGTGATGTACGAGTCAGAAATTAATGTTTCAAATGGCTACAATATATTTGAATTCAACTTTGCAGACCCTAATAGAAAGCATGAAATGCACTTCAGGTACTTATCATTTAAATTAACGAGATGCTATCGATGGCTGAATTCTAAAAATTATTCTTTTAGATTCTTGTCTAGGATGTGGTCTGTTCGGTAATTTCTATCCTCAATTTGGTGGTGGTTTTTTCCAGGTGCAATGAGCTAGTTGTTTTATATCCATTCTAAAGGTTTTCCAAGAAGCTTGATCTTAAAGAGCTTTGTTTATTTACTATCTGCTTGTTATTTTTTTAAGTTTATGTTGATTTCCATTTAGAACAGAGTTTTTAGAGGAAAAAAGGTATAATCCATCTTTCTTTTGTTTGCAAATGAAGCTTTTAGAACTTATAATTCTTGGTCCCTTAATATTTGCAAGTCTATGTTATTTTTCATTTTCTTAATGTATATATGCTTTGAAATATATGGGCCATTGCATATTTTACCTATAGTTCAATTGGCAAACATGATCCTTGACCCATGTAATTAACTTACACCATTTTTTCATCCTACACAACCTCAAACAACTGGACCAAGTTCTAATGGAGCTTCCTCTTTAATGTAATAAATATTCCTTTTGTGGTCTCTCATAAAGAAAATCACTCCCTTTCTTGCAACCATGTCTCTCTGAAGATTCATACAAAAATCCCATAAATGGTGAACCCCATCACTCCATGAAAATATTGTTAGAAATCATGTCCAATAGTAGTATTCATGTTGCTGATCCTCTATAATACTAGTTAATGTATTTGGAAGATTCACATATTAGTATCAGCCTTCTTTGCAGGAGTTGGAAAACATTTATTACCTTCATCAAGTAAAACATTGAGCACTATATTTGTATTTGGTAAAATAGGTGCATATTTATTTATGCAACCAAGGCCAGTTAAAACAAGATTTTCAATTATTTTATCTTTTTTATTGCATTCAACTTGCGTAGTATCGTAGAATGAAATTCATAAGTAGAAAAAAATGGTTTCTCTATTCAAGGTCAACATATCTTATAATTAGTTCATATTTTTCTCTAGTTGGAACCTATCAAATCCAATAAGATTATATTGATATATGGGACACCATAAGGGTTTGATATGTTCTAATTTCAAAAAAATGCATGAAACTGGGAAGAATTTGTTCTTTACATGATGTGTTTTTTACTCCTTTTCTTTGGATGTTTTAGAAGTAATCAATTTTAAAACTAATCTCAACAAAATGTAATTGAATATTTTTTTTTTTTCCTCTTTATCTTCGAACTTAATAATTGATACACACATGAATCCTTGACTTTATGCACAACCTAAACATATTTCGCTGATATGCTTTATAACTCTATGCAAAAAAATACATTTTATTGCCTGATTTACTGTCAACATCTTCTGCTAGGCTTCCCATGTCCAATAAGTTTACCTAAAATCTGTAATGTTATAATGCCCTTGCTCAATTCCCTTTCTTCTATGGTAAGAATTGATAATCTAATGAACTTGCATTTGGATAATAGTTCTTTCATAGGGTAATCTGAAGTTGTCAACACGTGCCATAGCCATTTGTAATAATGAAACCTAGTGGAGGATTATATTTTCCCCAACAATACCAATACAACGTTCTATTTATAATTCTGCTAAACCTCCATAATGTCAAATTTTAAGTACCACAGATACATGCAAAGAGGACATTAAATCAATGTAATAGAAAATGATGTAGATTTCTGCCATACTTCCCCTATCTAGTAAGTTAACATGAAACCACAATGTTATAATGGTCTTTCTCAATTCCCTTTCCTTATGTCTTAATAATTGGTAATCTAATGATATTGCATCTAGATAATAATTCTTTCACAAGATAAGCCAAAGTTGTCAACAATTATATTATACCATTTGCAGTAATGAAACCTAGTGGATGGTTATAATGCTCCCAACAAGACCAATACAATAACCTGTTAATGATCATGTTAAACCTCCATAATGTCAAATTTTATGTACCATAGAGACATGTAAGAAGAACATTATATCAATATAATAGTAGATGATGTAGATCATAGTTCTATTATAAGATAATTTGTATCTGAATTTTAAACTTTTAAATTGAACCGGGGGGAATTCATCTAGATTGTAATCACATGCATTTTAGTTTTTCCATAAGTTTATAGAGGATCGTATTATAATATTCCAATAGAAATGTTTATATTAAAATTAAATAAAATAATGGAAAATGCCTATGCAAGTTGAATTATAAGATAATTGTATTCGAATTTTTATGTTGCTGATCTAAAACTTGAATGTTGGTTTTCAAGTAAGTTTACAAGTAAGTCAATGCAGACAATTATAATATGCAATGTAAGAATACGAACAAATTCAGATCTGGAGATGTTTCTAGAGTGTGTGTGGAAGGTGTAGATTCTTATAAAGACATATGAGTTAGAAATATAAAAGTCTGATTATTTTGTTATAGGTGATTATTTGTTTAGAGAGAAGTTACACACTATTTAGATCTAGGGTTATCTCAATCTTTAATTTTCACATCATGTTTATATCTGGCAGAAAAATTGAACAATATCTCTAATTGTTAAAGATTAAAAATTATATTTTTCCATAATTCAGTAAATCTAAAGATACATATCTTTCAATTTCTTTATGATTTTTATTGTTTTGTGATTCAGTTCTAGCAAATACTCAATCTTCATTTTTAATTGGTGAATGTTTTGTAAAAAAATTAAAGAAATAAATAACTAAGAGGACCAAACTCTTTTCTTTTGTAGGGGAAAGCAAGAATTACATACCAAACAATTTCATGGGCATTTTATTGGGACCAATGCAAGAGGTCAAGGGATTTCAGATCCATTGATTGTTTGGGAACTCAATGTATTGATGACTTCATGGATTCAACATCTATTTTGTTTTCAATTCAAAGTACAATATTAGGAATGGGACCACAACAAAAGAGGTTCTCAAAACAATTCTTGTTATAGAAGTTCAAAGGTTGTGGGAAATAGTTATAAGCTTTATTCTTATATGGAGTTCTCTGCACCTGCACATAGGTTAAAGGATAATAAAGATGTTGATTTTGATGTAGATGGAGTTCTGAATAGGGATAAAGTCATTGGGCCTTAGGTCATAGGGGTTTAGTTTGTATTAATTTATTTATACAATTATGATTGAAAATTGTCATGTTTTTGGTTATCTTAGGAACTGAATCTTACAATTTTAGGTCAAGGTTCACACGTGTTAATTAAAATCATAGTTTTTTTTTTTTTTTACCGTTAAAAATATTGTAGACTTAATATTCATTGCAAGGGGTATAATCATTTGTGAAAAGTGCTGAAATAAAGCCCCGTTAAGGTTTAGTTCGCTACCATCAAAACATTGTGATTAAATGACTCGTATTTCAACCTTTATTTTTATTTAGGTCTATGTCTATATCTTTCTTTGTTATATAAAAGGTTTGATTTAATTTAATTCATTTTTTAAAGTGAACTAAAAATACTTATCAGTTGTGTTTATAATGTGTATTATTTTTTATGAAGTTGAAGTCTTTCACCAATTTTTTCTTACTTTAAAATAGAGTAACAGTTATTTTATAACCCAAAAGTAAAATATGTCATTCATGTTTAAAGATCAAAAAGCTAAATGTAAAGCATAAAATCTAAGATGTTTTTAGTGTAAAGTCATTTAAGACTAGATAGCACTTATAAACTATGTTTAGAGATGCCAAGAACTAACTGTCAAGGTTTTATCC
This sequence comes from Torreya grandis, assembly GCA_037957365.1. NCBI lineage: Eukaryota > Viridiplantae > Streptophyta > Pinopsida > Cupressales > Taxaceae > Torreya > Torreya grandis. Next base: position 1,093,901 of record JARHVA010003079.1, read on the forward strand.
TTAAAAACTAAGTATCTTGTAGCAAGAATTTGAATAAAGACTTCAAAACCTTGAAAAATCTAGCATCTGAAGCTAAAAGGGTGAGAAATGGAAAGTTGACTAGAAATGAATGGGAAATGACAAATCCTTCTACAAACTATCAAAAATGATATGCAAAGTCTTTTCAAAACCTTGAAAAATCTAGCATCTAAAACTGAAAAGGTGAGAAATAGAGAGTTGACTAGAAATGAATGGGAAATGACAAAACCTTCTACAAACTATCAAAAATGATATACAAAGTCTTTTCAACTCCTAAAAGTTAAAACAATATGGGAAATTTTGGAAAGCCGAGTTCAAGTCCCACAGTTTTTTTGAAACTTTTGGAGAATTATTCAAAATCTCAAGAAAGTTTCCAAATCTATGATTAAATTTTTTGAATTTTCCTTCCTTTCCCCAGAAGTTTTTGGTAGGGACAAAAAGACTCAAAAGGCTTTAAATACAGCTTAGGCCCCTTGATTATTTATCTTTATTGAATGAAAAGTTAAACTCTTTCATGGCATCTTTTCATCACAATGTACCATAAACTTGTAGCAAGATATGAACGGCTTTGACAACATAAGACTAAAACTTTGAATTAGTGTTTCTTGATAGATTATACATTTTGTTTTCTTTCTTTTAGATAACTTATATTTGAAAGATAAGAACATTATGTTCATAGCATTCATACAATCTAAAACATGTACTTTAGAATTGATTTCTTTTGCAACCTTCATTTATTGTGATTTACAATATTTACTCTACATACTACATGGTTCTAAAAATTTCATACCTTAACAAATACCATTATTTATTTTTATTTACAATAATTTTAATTCTGTTTTTAACCTCAGGATTCTTGGCACATGACACTCTTATTTAATTTCCTAATTAATATTGAGTGTACTTTCATACTTTTTTTATAAGAAAAAAAAGATTTAAATAAAAATTTAAAAACAAAAAGCATATAATTTTAGCAATAAGTCGCGACGATTATACTTATTAAATGACGCCTTGCGAATTTGAAGACTGTTGAGTCGCTATTTTTAGTTATTACGCATTTTCATCGCATTGGGATTTTGAAGAGTTCGAAGCGATTTTTTTGGATTCGTTCGATCTTCCTGCGCATTTTGGCCTCCACAATTCGATTCAATCTTTCGTATAAACCCAAAATCTGAACAGATGAGGCCAAGTGACTCCACAAAGGGTCGGATTCAGCAGTTACAGAAAAATTATGTTCAGAAACCTTCATTAACGAGCTCTCTCAGACAAAACACTTCTGATAAAAGTATGATCCCTGATAATTATAGTAAGCAGGATAACGAAAACAACAGTAAGAGGCAGCTATGGCAGCAGAGGAGCAGCATTGGCAGTGACAAATTATTGGACAGTATGCAACAGAAGGGCAGGTTTGTGATGTATTTGCCTCAGGATGATGCGGTGGCAGCTGGTTTGGGAGTTGAAGATGGAGGCCTTGATGCAGAGGAGACCCAGGCAGTATTTGATCTTTTGAACCAGGAGCTCTCTGCACTGTTGAAGACGACAGAGAGGGAATTCTGGAAAGCGATTGCCACAGATGTTTCCCTCCATCAGTTCTTGGATACCTACCTCCGATACAAAAGAAGATGGTATGACATAAATCATGGTAACCACTTTGGGGCAATTGCTGGTTTGGTGATTGGCGATGAAGAGCTATGCCGCCGTGTGTTTATGATTTTATATCGTATGTCATCAAGTCGGGATTGCTCTGGTGCTTCTGCAAGGGAAAATCTTAACCCAATCGAACACAGGAATTTTCTGGCGGAAAAACAATTGTTCGACATATCCAAATTGATGGATATCTGTGCTATATTTGGACATGATAATCCAGAGCTCACTCGGTCAATGGTTTACAATGCCCTAATCTCACAGCCAGAAATGGTTGTCCAGATAAAAGCAGTGGTTCCTCAGTTCCTGCATATAACTGATACCATGCATAAGCGTTTAGATGATGCCATGACTGCATCAGAGGTTGATGTTAGAGAATTCCATGAAGATCTACTGGATGTAATGGGCTTCATAAATGATGCTGTTGCTACTATGGATGCATTTGTGGAAGCTTATACACCCGCTGCAGCTTTTTTTGTCTCTTCAAATGAAAATGAAGGAAATGAGAATCAATTGCTTCCTGCACTGGCAAATATACATGACTCATTGCTACCTGTATTACACAAAGGCTTGGTTTTCACAACAGAACATGGCTTTGAGCTTGATGTTCAAACATGCCTGAAGAGACTGTCGAAGAGGATTTTGAAGTTCTCTTGCAAGTTACTGTACACATGTTATCTTAGTGAAGCCTTAATTACCTCTAGCCATATTCCAAGCTCAAACATATTTCCAGCACAAGTTGAGGATCCAGGAGTCAGGGGTGATATTTTGGTACAAGTAATTGGCAGCATGACTGGTGGTCCTCATGGGCCTACAAAGAGGAGCTTCCCATTCTTCTCAAATCTTAACAGAAGGCACAATCTAATGAACATCATTGAAGAGCTTTGTCAGAATCGATGGGTGAAGTTGGACCAGGGACAATATGCTTATATATCAAAATTAGTTGGCCAATCCGTAGTCCAAATGTTGCAGACAGTACAGAACAATAACATGAGCCAGAGAGCTACTCATGACATGTCAAACCTCTCATTGAAGGGTGAGGGAGAAGAGATGGTAATTCTTCAGTCTAAAATCAGTCACATTAAGGATGTTTTTCCTGATTATGGTGATGGCTATTTAACTGCTTGCTTGGATGTTTATGATAATGATGTTGAAGAAGTCATTCAACATATCCTGGAGGGAACTCTTCATACTGATTTGTTATGTTTGGATCCCACCCTTGAATTGAAATCCAAACCCAGTAATAAGCAATCCTCTGCCTCTTTAGACAAAGGAAAAGAAAAATTTGATGAATCCATTGCATGTAACTTGCAGCCTGAAGAGAAACCCAAATTGGATTGTTGTCACTCCAAAGAAAAGGTAATTGATGCTGCTTCATCATCTTCTTCATCAAGCCAGTTAATGAACCTTCCTTCATCCTTGTCACCTGAGGGAAAATTTAATGGAGGTGGTCGATATGTACGTCGCTCAAAGGACATTGATGCAAATGGTGTGAATACATTTCTTGGTGAGAAAGATGTTAAAGATAATTCCTTAATTCGATCTGCTATACTTGCTTCTCAATATGAAGATGAATATGATGACTCTTTGGACGAGTTGGGGATTGGTGTTATTGATTCAATGGTTGATGTAGTAGAGAGAATGGATGAGGCCTGGCCATCTAGAAAGGAATGCCCACCTGCAACTTGTGCTCAAGGTAAAACAATTGGTCATGGTTCTAACAGTAAAAGTAAACATATGGAGCAGAATAGATCTCGGTTCTATGTGAAAGATGGAAAAAATTATAACTACCAAGTTGCAGGTTCAGTTGGTGTGGCAAATTTGGAAGAGGCAGAAGCTCTGAAAAACGTAGAGGAGGAAACCATTTATGGATTGGGAAGAGGGGGGAATTTAGGTTGGAAAGCAACAGAATCTTTATCTGCTGCTGCTGCTTCAACAGCTGATGATAATGGTGTTTATGAAAATAGAGAAAATGTGCAAAGAGGTAACCAAAACGGGATGAGGGGTTATGGAAGGGGTAACAACAAGGGTAATGCATATCTTAGAAAGAAGAACAAGGAAAATCACCACAGTAAAGATGGAGCAATGAAGAAGCACTTCGATGGTGTAGGCCGATATTAGCATCCACCGGTGGTGTTACACTATATGGCACTAAAAGACTGCAATCCAGCAGTGGTGTATACTTCACACAGTAAGTTTATATAGGATTCATAGATCTCATCTTTAATGCCTTTATGAATATATTTTTTCTATGAAGAGAATTAATGGAAAGGGTTTTAGGAGGTAGATGATTGATATAAATATTAATTTTATGTTAGAAAGATGTACATTGAGCATATCAAGTGTTTTTGATCTTTGTTCATATAATTTCATAGATAATTGAAAAGTCTTGAATGAATATCTATTATTCCTATTTATTATATTTGTCATACATCTCAATATATGAAGCAACATCGCTACATTGACAATAGTTGAAATATGTAAGAGATAGATGCCAAATTCAGTCAAAATGATTGCATAGGGAGTTGATTGTTTTGTTTTCAAGTTTTTAGATAACATAGAAATAAGAATTCTATCAGCCCCATTCTTAGTACTATAAAGTTTAGGTCACAAAATTTTACAACCATACAAAATTGTTGGTGAAATAAAAGTTTAAAAGATACACAATTTTACTTTGGCATCATGAAACATGTTCCGGAAATATTGTCCCTCAAGATTATTAAGTGTAACATACCCTTGCATAATATCTTTTCTATACAAAGAACATATTGAAAGGAGAATCTTTGAAAGACACGTCAAAATAAGTATAAGATAAACTACAAATTTCTTTTGTAAATGAAATTAATTTCAAGTACTTTTTTTTTATTGTGTTGAAAACCATGACTTTTATTTTACTCAAAAACACTTGTAAACTATCAATATCACAAAACAAATTTAGATATTAATATATGTATATACACTTATAATAATGAATTAACAATGATTATATTATAAAGATCAAAAAATATAAATAAGTTTATTTATATATAATTCTTTCAATTAAAAATTTTCATAATTTTAATAATCAATATACATTAATAAAAAAACTAAACAACATGAGTGGATAAGCCAATAGTGGACTCTTATCATATTAGAAGAGGTGAAAATCTTCTCTCATGCACAAGGGTTCTTTATTGCATTATTTTTAGACCAGTCAAAACGAGATGATATTATAAAAAAAAAGCTTTGATTTCATAAGGGGGTGGGGTTGTTTATCAAACATTGGTATTCAAACTTTGACCCCTTGACTGAAAACCTCTCCCATATTTCAATTTAGGTGAGGCTACCAAATTTTCCTTTACATTTTTGGATTCTTCCAACCTCGAAATAGATTGGAGATGCTATAGGTGTTTTTTGTAGCCAAGACTCCTTAGTTGAGGAAAGATTCAAATTAATGTGTGCCTGAATTTGTGTGTTTGTGTATTTGAGCAAAGGGCTCATTATTGATTCTTCTTTAGCTTGGGGTGGTTCAACAAGAACCCAAAATGTAGACTATGAAAATATTACTTTTAGATGTAGGCAATGTTTTAAATGTGGCCATCTAGCTGTTGCATATCTACATCTTCAAGCTCCAAGTCAAAATTCATTAGATAAGAATACTATTTAGGCTACAATGGTTTTCAGGGAGTTCAAAGAAAGAGAAAACAAAAGCCTATTTAGTGGAAGGAAGCTACATTGGACCACACATCGGTTGAAATGAGTGATTAAAAGAAGGAATCTAATAAATGAGTGTTATCATCGTAAAGTCCATAGAAAATGGAGATCATTGTGATTTACATGGATGTGAAAACATACTTTCTCTTGGAAGAAAGACAAAAATAAACAACATGAAGAGGAAAAGAGATCACAAAAGTCCTTCTCCGAATGAAATTCAACAAACTTCAAATTTTGAAGAGGGACAATATTTTCAGCTCCAAATCATCATAACAAGTTCAGAGGGAAAAATAAAATATGATATTAATAATTTATTTATGTATTTTACTTATTTTTAAATTAAGTATAAAAATAGGTATGCATGTTCTAGAGAAAAGATGCATGTAAGTTCTACTAAAAAATAGACCTACATGCAAGTTGTTGGAGTTGCACGCATGAAAGAATAGTGTTTTTTTGCATGCATGCAAAAGGTATGAAAAAGTAAATCATGTTATAATAAGAAACTTGCTTCTTAATAAAGAAGAAACTTTGATTTCTTGTAACATGTAATTGGAAAAAATTTCATATAATACAATTTAAAAAACAAAAATTTCCTATTCAATAAATTTTTAAAATGACTAATTTAAAAGTAACTTGTTACTTAATTAATATTAAATTGATTAATTTACATCTTATTTCCCTTTTAAAATTAAAATTTTATTTAAAAATAATAATAATTTATTAATCAATTAATATTGAAATGATTAATTTACTTCTTATTTCCCTTTTAAAATTATAATTTTATATTAAAAAACATATTGTTGCATTGAGAGTCGTTCTATAATAAGAGAGGAGGAGTGAGGGAGCCTAATATCTTACCAATATTTAAATTTAATAGCAATGATATTAAATAAATAAATAAATAAAACATAATAACACGAGACATAATAATTAAATCAACAGAAATGACCTTTCAAATATTATAAATACAATACAAATCAATCCAAAATCAAACACACACACATTCAGATCAAATAGCGAATTAAAGATTAGAGATACAGCAATAAAAATAGCAATAAAAATACAAGAAAAAAATCAATAAAAAAGATAAATTCTTCTTTCTACTGCTGCGCTGTTGTTGCTTTGTGACCTGTTTAGGTTTACCGTTCTACTGCTACACTGTTGTTGTTTATTGACCTGTTTAGATTTGCCGTGTAATTGTAGTGGCAACATGTAACTATAATTGCAGCCCGACCTCCGTTATTTTCTTAATGGCAGCCTGATCTTTGATATTTCCTTTCTACTCCTCTACTGCTTCGTATTTTCTAGCCTTTTTAATGTCCTTCCTTAGCGTCGCAACCTGCAGATAAAATCATTTCACCATCAAATATTATCACAATAAAACCACAGATTGTAACTTCCATTAGTTATTAATGTTAGTTTGAAGCGCATAAAAAATTGGAAGAGTCGTTATTGTTTTCCCTAATGTCGTTTTCTTTAATTTGAATTTATATGGCATATAGAATTTTTCATCCTCCGTTTTTTAATTATATGCTCGTTAATACTCTTAATACTCAAATGAAAATATCTTTAATCATTTCACCTTTTATTTTTTTAATTATAATCAATGAATTTGTTTTCACGTTTTTTTTAATATAATTAATAAATTTGTTTTTTCACAATAATATTAGTAAACTAGGTATCGACTGAAAAAATATTTATTACATGTAAAATATGTAATATATTTATCATAATACAAATTATTGTTTATTATAATTAATGAGTTTTTTTACCACAATAATATTAGTAAATTAGGTATAAATGGTATTGGAAATAAGAAAAAAAAATCTAAATATAAGATATTTAATTTATTACAATATAAATTATTAAGAAATTAGTTATGAGTAGTATTGAGAAATGGGAAAAAGATTTTTTGTAATATATTTAGTTTCATCGAATAATGATGTATATTTATTTTTTATTATTTATTATAATAAATGAGTTTGTATATATAATTGATATTAAAAAAGTAGACAATCAAAATATTTTTAAAGTATAATATATTTGATTTAGCCATGAATAAGTATACCTTATTTTCTCCACCTTTACCCGGGAAGCTTTAACAAGTTTTATAATATGATACACAATATGCTTCCAAGCTTTAGCAAGTTATATAATATGATATATTTCTGAATTTTAAGAAATTTTATAATATACAAATAATAATATATTTAACATATTTTATAATAACATACAGAGTATACTTTTCGTAGTAGTAAGATTAATATTTTAAAGTGTTTTATAATATGATATATTTATGATTCAGATATCCCACAATGATCAAATATAATATGTTATCTATATTTGGTGTAATATGATTTACTTCAAAATTGTGTAAATATGGCTCGACCAAAATTGAATTTCGCAAATAAAGAAGAATGAAGAGAATACCAAAGAGAACAACAAAAACAATATCCTAGATGAAGACAACAACAAATGATGGATGTACAAAGAGAGGAAGAAAGAAAAAATCAAAATGATAATGATAGACAAAGATTTCAAGAACACAGGGGTGAATTGACAACTAAACAATTAGAAGCAGAAAAGAGGCAACATGCAAATAAGATGAAAGACATTCGAGCACAAACATCTCAAGATGAATAATATGTATTAAGAACAAAATTACAAAGGTAAATGCGTTCAGATCAATTAACTGAGGCAGAAAGACAACATAAACAAGAACTTCAACATGAATCATCTCAAAAGCACTAACAAAGATCGATTCATAATACATTCACATCAATTCTAAAGAAGCAAACTCTATATCAATAGATCGTGTTCTCCAAACACCAAATAAAACATTTCAAGTTGCAATGGATGTCGATGTTATAAATATTGCACAAAATAAAGATATATAAGAGCAAACATCTCAACCTATAAGAAGAAGATGAATAGAAAATAATTTTTTAGAAGAAGAGTCAACTTCGCAGCCTAAAAGAAGAAGAAAAATGCAAGATACAAAAATTGAAAGAGAGAAAAATATGACTGATCCCAATGGAATGGTTGGGAGAAGTTTGAAAACATTTCAAATGATTTTTCGGCATGGCTTAAATAACATTACTTCACCAAGCATGTGCTATATTTGTCAAGAAAGTTATAATAGAATAAATGTTTCTCAAACCTTTGAAGGCCATGTATGCAATAGATGTCAACAAGAGAAAGGTCATCATCATTTTTCAACATTGAATAATACAGATCCTAGACCACAACCACCAAAACTTAACACAAGTTGAGGAAATGTTAATATCCCATATCAACCCAATCCTACAAGTGACACATGCAACAGGAGGCCAATATAAATATAAAGGACATACAATCAATTTTTCACAAGAAGTAAAAGAAATTGCTAAGGTTTTACCACATCAAATAAAAGATTTGCCAATGATTGTAGTTCGATGAAGGGACCAATGTGGAAAAAATTATAACTTTACTGTCAATAGAGAAAAAGTATACAAGGCACTGAAATATAAAATAGAACATGACAAGTTTTATTCAGATGTTTAGATTGATGAAAATGCACTCAAAGATCTTACATCTGACTCAGATAAAAATATCTTTAATCAATTGAACTCTGTGCATATGTAATTTGATTCTGATTCAAATGAAATTATATTTATGGGTCCACTAATGGAGATGGATGAGAGAAATATCATTGATCACATAACTTCAATGGCCTCTAAATGCCCAAATGCACCAAGGGAGGTGGAATTAATCCATGCATGGGTAAATAACCCTAATGCAAATCCTAGATCACTGATTGATTGGTCGGGGATTGGAGTATCTCCTATAAATGAGTATGTCATATTAGGATTACTTGATATGGCATTTCCAACATTGTTTCCTGATGGAAGATGTGATTAAATAGAACCACGGTTGAAATGAGTACATTTGTATGAATTTCTTAAACATCTATTTCGATATAGGGATCACTATTTTAGCCAACATCCATAATTTATATATTACATGATGAAAATGATCATGAGACATCATGCAAAAAATTCAAGTGCAGTGTTTGTTAAAAAAAGCCTTCAAGAGATGTTGATCACTATTACTAAGTTACGTGAGCATATGGATAATGTTCCCCACTCCCATCTAGCAGATTGTTTGATGCAGTTTGGAACCTCATTGAGGGGTACAAGGTCATATTGGGTAATATGTCATGGTGAATTAATGAACATGTTGCATCAAATTGGATCACCTACCATTTTCTTCACATTGAGTGCAGCTGACATGTATTGCCCTGATCTATATGCACTAATGCCAGGAACCCCACCAAGAGATCCAAGAGAAGCCTAAAATTGGTGAAGACAAAATATTATTGATTATCCCTATATAGTGGCTCATTATATGCACTTGCGACATTCAATTTTTCATAAGGAGATATTACAAAAAGGAATGAAAGTAAAAGATTAGTGGTCTAGATATGAATGGTAACATAGAGGTTCACCACATGTGTATGGATTCATATGGTTAGACAAAGCACTGAATATGGATAACCTTGATTGGAAAAATGATTGTGAATGAAAAAATGCTGAGAATTACTTCCATTCTATTGTTCATGCTTGGAATTATCGAGAAGATCCACACCAACGGAACATACAAGGATGCTATCAAATCATCAGGTAATCTATGGTTTATGCAATATCTATATTTGTCACTATAACTAATAAATTATTATACATCATTAATTTTAGGCATGTCAAAATTTTATACAACATCCATGTCTTTGATATACAAGACAACTTACACAGGTGGATATGGAGTGTGATTATGAAGAACTACTGAATTGTGTAGAATGACATACAATATGTAGAGAGAGTGTTTTCCTATGTAAGAAAAGAGGAAAAATGGTTTGTAGGTAAGAATTTCAATCATATAAATAGTTGTATAAAAATTATACATAATATTTGTAAAAGAACTAACAATTGAGTTATTGTTTCTTCTTGGTATGGTGTACCATGGCCATTGAATCTTAATGGATCAAAATTATATGAAGACTTAGACACAGGAGATAAAAAGTTTGAGCCTGCAAGAAATGATGATAGAGTCAATACACATAATTGCTATATATTGAAACTATAGAGAGTAAATGTAGATTGGCAACCTGTTTTGTCCAAACACGTCGTGGTCAAATACATTGCTAAGTATGCATCAAAGAAAGAAAAGAGTTCAGAAACTTATCATCAAATGCTGATGCAGCTTGCAAACATTGAAAACCTTGATGAATTAGCAGAAAAAACATATAGAATACTTTTAACTTAGACAATTGTTGAAAGAGACATTGGGGTGCAAGAAGCATGTCACATGTTGTTGGAGCTTCCATTAGTAGAGAGAAGTAGAGTATTTGTGAACTTGAATGTTTCATGTCAGGTGTTCAAACCTATAGACAAACATGAAGAAGATGATCATGAAGAGCATACAATGTCACTCATTGATGGATACAATAATAGGCCCTTTTCCATGGAAAGCACATCACTTATTGAAGTAGCAAGATCTTGGACATATAATCTAAGGCAAAAAAAAGACAACAAATGGGACGTAAAAAATATTGTAGCTATAGTGAGAGTATTTTCAAGGTTTTCCTTCATCCCTACACGTGGATCAAATAAATGGGTTGAGTTATGTTGGTCAAAGTTATTACTTTACAAACCATTTCATGATATACAAAGAGATATCGGGATTGATGATGAAGAAATAATATCAAATTGAGATTCATTCAATTATAACTATTGGCACATGGAGAGAAGAACAATTCCAGAAGATGTTGAAAGTCATGGTGATACTGAAGATGTGGATAATCCACATGTTCAACAAAACATAGTGGAACATGAGTGGGAAATCGTATCCAGGCTACAACGTGGCCAAGTTATGGAAGTGAGTGATATAGATATGTTGGGAAGAAGAGATATTGATAGACAAGCATTATAGAATAATGAATATAGAGGTGAAGAATACACAAATAAAGTGATCAAATTCATAAGCACCATGAACGATAATGGATTTCTTATAGATGATGGTATAACACCAGAGATGAATTATGAAACCTTGGGTGCTAAACAAAAAAAACACTTGATATGGTTATTGGAGGTCAAAATTATTCACCCTTATACATGATAGTCTAAAGAACAATAGGAACAGGAAAATCATATCTAATAGGTGTCATTCATCAATCACTTCAAGATGCAGCATTCCTAGAGCGGTCTTCACTTCTACTACTTTCACGAACTTGAGTTGCAACATTCAATATTGGTGCCTCAACTATCCATGCATAACTTTGAATCCCAATTGCAGATTTTGTTGAATTAAAAGGAACAAGACTGACAAGTTTCCAATAAGATATCCACCACATAAAATTCATATTGATTGATGAAATGAGCTTCATTGGGCAAAATTTCCTACAGAACATAGACGCAAGACTCTGTTAAGCATTTCCTAAAAATACAAACATGAGTTTTGGTGGTATATCTATTATTTTGGTTGGAGATTTGGGTCAGCTTCCTCCTATTAGTGATAGACCACCATACGATAGCAACATATGAGCTAAACTATTATGGGAAAAATTCAAAATAGTTGTTACTTTGGACAAGATATTTAGACAAGAAGGAAAAAGTGATAACCAACAAAGGTTTCATCAACTAATCACAAATCTGAGAGATACAAATCCGATAATAGATAAATGGAAGCTATTGATGACCAGAACAAATGTTGGAATAGATAGAGCCACCAATGAAGAGTTCGACATTTATATTCATTTATTTTTCATAAATGATAATGTGCGTAACCATAATAAAAAAAATTATATTCATTGAAAAGACCAGTTGCACGCAACATTGCAACCAAAGTAGGGAGTGTCAATGTACCAATGGGAGGTCCAAATGATGAACTTGATGTGGATTTACTAATTGCTCTCGATGCAAGGGTCATGTTAACTTCTAATCTTTGGATAGAAGCAGGTCTTGTAAATGGAACTCTAGGGTATATCAGAAGTATAATCTACAAACCTGGGAGTGCCCCACTATAACCACCAACATATGTTATGGTCGAGTTTGACAATTATTCGGGAATACCATTTGAAGATGCAACTCCATATGCAGTACCAATTTCACCACTACAAAGGGGACGCATAACTCAACTACCCTTACAGTTAGCTTGGGTATTAACAATACACAAATCATAAGGTTTAACTCTTTCAAAATCCACAATTGATATAGGTCAAAGAGAAAGAACAATATTAACATTTGAGTTATATCCCAGGTAAAGTCTTTGGAAGGACTAAGAATATTACCTCTATTTACATATGACCGTTATGAAAAGCTAAAAAATGTAAAACAACCTTCCAAACAGAAAGTTGAGGAAGAGAGATTGAAACTCTTAGAGGAAAAATAATTTCATGTAATTATGAATAAATTCATGTACTTATTCATTATTTGACATTTTATGTGAGGTGTACTTATTTATTATTTGACATTTTATGTGATGTGTATGGTACATTTTGATGACTACTAAATAAATATTTAGATTGAGAATTTTAAATTATGTGAATTAAAGTTTTAGGTGATTTAATGTAATGTGTATTATGTTTCTGTATGATTTAATGTAATGTATTATAGACATTTTAAGTTTGATAAAAAACTTCAATTTATATATCAAATAAATATGCAAAATGCATAGTTGTTACTAGCATACTTATCTTAGATAAATCTATGTAAAAAATGCCGAGAGACATCATTCTCTAAGCACCTATTCCACTTATATCATATATCCAATATAAGATAGGCACTTCAAAAATGTTATCTATCGATGTCTTTTACATAGATTTATCTAAAATAGATATGCTAATTAAAATATATTTATAAGCTTCAATTTTTAAACTCTTATAATAAAAATATCTTTTTTATAAATTTAAAAAATAATAATAAAATAAAATAAAAAATATTTTATATATTAATTTTAATGAAATATATATATATATCAAAAAAAAATCATCTCTTTCCTTTAATATTCATGCTTATTTTTATGATCGTGAGTGGTGTAGGAAAGAGGGTTGGGAGGGCCATATATATACATAAATATATAAAACTCATGATTAGGGCAGGGTTGGTCTAAAAACTAGTTCCCACCGATGATGATGATGATTATTATTATTATTATTATTATTATTATTATTATTATTATTATTATTATTATTATTATTATTATTATTATTATTATTATTATTATTATTATTATTTTCATATAATAAAATATAAATATATTTTATTTATACAAATAAAGATTAAAAATAGTAAATTATATAACTTTATTTTAATCTATTTACAAGAAGATACACGTCATCCATAAATTTCAAAAGCACTAATTTTGGCCACCAATGTCTTAGTAAGTAATTATTTTCACGTATATTATATTTATTGAAGGACTTTGCCATGATATAATTCCTCTTACCGGTACATGATATGGAAATTAATTGCAAATGATACACAATAAAAATATTAACATATATGGAATGAGAAATAAGCATTGCACACTGAATGTGTATAAAATTTACAAGATGCTTCCATTAACAATTACTTAATTCAAACATTTTTACAAATAACTAAAAGACACGGGTATAAATAGTAATACCAAACTACTAACAACTCTCTAGAAAATAGGAACTAACTATACAAGTGTCATCTAATATGACAATTATTATAGTGACTCAAATGAATATTTCAAACTACATTATATGATTAATTAGTTGACTTAACTCACTCTGAGAGTAAGTTACAATGATGTGGAATATAAATAATGATAATTAGAATTATTTTCAATTACATGGGATGAATTATAAATTATAAGAAATAATACTATTCTATGTATTATGTTAGGTATTTCCTATAAATTTTCATCATTCCTCTTAATAATGGAAGCATTAAAATATAATGATCTAAAAAAATAATGAAAAATAATGACATGGAATATAAGTAGTGATAATTACAATTATTTTAAATTACATGGGATGAATTATAAATTATAGGAAATAATATTATCCTATGTAAAAAGAATGAAAAATCTGCAATTAAAATTCAAAGTTGTATTATAAATAGTGATAATTAAAATTATTTTAAATTATATAGGATGAATTATAAACTATAGGAAATAATACTATTCTATGTACTATGTTAGGTATCCGTTACAAATCCTCATCATTCCTCATAATAATGGAAGCATTGGAATATAATGATCTAAAAAAAGAATGAAAAATAATGACATAGAATATAAGTAGTGATAATTACAATTATTTTAAATTACATGAGATGAATTATAAACTATAGGAAATAATACTATCCTATGTAAAAAGAATGAAAAATCTTCAATTGGGATTCAAAGTTATACTATAAATAGTGATAGTTACAATTTTTTTAAATTACATAGGATGAATTATAAACTATAGGAAATAATACTATCATATGTACTATGTTAGGTATCCCCTATAAATCCTCATCATTCCTCCTAATAATGGAAGCATTGGAATATAATGATCTAAAAAAGGAATGAAAAATAATGATGTGGAATATAAATAGTGATAATTATAATTATTTTAAATTACATGGGATGAATTATAAACTATAGGAAATTATACTATCCATGTACTATGTTAGGTATCCCCTACAAATCCTCATCATTCCTCCTAATAATGGAAGCATTGGAATATAATGATCTAAAAAAAGAATGAAAAATAATGATGTGGAATATAAATAGTGATAATTACAATTATTTTAAATTACATGGGATGAATTATAAACTATAGGAAATAATACTATCCTATGTATTATGTTAGGTATCCCCTACAGATCCTCATAATTCCTCCTAATAATGGAAGCATTGGAATATAATGATCTAAAATAATAATAAAAAATATGAGGCATCTGTTGTGAAATCCATTCAACTTAATGTGGAAGTTGACATTGTTTCATAATAAGGTATAAAGTAGTAAAAACCTAGCAAGTCTGGTGAGTTTTTGTGTCAAAAAGGTGATCTGTATTTAGTGAAATTTTAAAATATGTAATAGGACCGATAGGAAACTTAGACTCCAATGTTGAATCATAATAGCACTTGTGGAGAACAACATTGAAAAAAAATTGAATTCCCAACTATGTTGAAATATCAAGGCAAAACGTATTCTTAGATATATGTTAGAGAATATTATAAGGCCTATACTATAGAGGTTTGACCTTGATGTGTGTATTCTCATTTAATTTTATTTTTTTTCTAGATATAGCAAAACTTTACCCTAACCTAAAAATCATGAAGAACACAATGAAAATCCATGAGTTGTTTCTACTTTTTTTGAGTCTTATGAAGAATATGAACCACTTTAGATGGAAGAGTTTATAATTTTGGATGTAGGAATGTTATTTATCTTGATTCAATGTGGAGAATGCATATGGGTTATCTTTTTTGCACTAAAAAGAGACATTTTTCTTCAATAATTGATGCAAAGTCAATGAAATATATGAATACCCAAGGATGAACGTAAAATATAAGTTTATAATCCCAAAAAACCTTAGTTACTATTTGGTTTTAGGATTTATCCATCTGATAAGAACTTAAACCTTTACATGATCTATTTTAATGCCATGATCATTTATGAAAAATCCAAGATAAGAGATGGTTGTTTGACTAAAATAACATTTTGGTAAGTTTGTATAAAAAATTCTTTTGAAGTATGCTTAGAACATATTCTAAGTGTTGGAGATTTAAAATACCTTCTAAGTGCAAAAAAAAATTAGAATCTCATTTAAATAGATGATTAAAAACTGGTCAAGGCAGTCTCTAAATACATCATTAATCATGTAAATGTGGATTATGCATTTGTGAGAAAAAATGGCAACACTAACACTTAAAAAGACCCATCTTGATCTTTAATTTTTTCTTCCATGATTCTTCAACTTGAACTCTAACTTGATGATACATATTCTTTACTATGCTCTTGTTTAGGTCTAAAAAATAATACATATACATCAAGTTTCATATTTTTTAATCAGAACTAAAATTAAAGATGCACAAGGAGAAGAACTATGTTATATGAAACCTTTATCTTAAAATTCATAAATTTTCATTTTAATTTCATCACTTTGTAGCATAAATTGGCAATACAATGGTAGATTAGGAAGAGTAACAACTAGAAAAAGATTAATTGTATGATTGATTACTTAATCAAGAGGTAGTGTCTTATATTTTTGAAAGACATCTGAGTACGACGTGATCAATTTATCAAGTCTAAAATGTTTATTAGGGATATGTTTTGGAGTTTAATTATATTTTGGCTTGATGAATGTAAGTTTTAATGATTGATTCATTGTTTTACGTGATTTTATGTAACTTATAATAGATTTATTGTTATACTAGTGCATCTAGTTAGATAGGTGTTTCTATCTCTTTAAAGTGTATAGTGTTTTTACATGCATCAAAATTTGATTAAATATCATATTTATAACGTTTACCAAGAAAAATATCACAACATCCATATAGGTCACATCACAAGTGATCTTGCCCACATACTTAGGACCAAAATCAAAATATATAATGTGTGTGTACATGATCTTTGAGGATGAACCATTATCCTTCCAAATAAAATATGGATGAGGATGAGGGTCGATGGGAAATTGCAATTTTTTTCCTATAGATCTAGCAATAAAGTTAATCTATAAGCCATCGGACAATCAACTAAAAACTCATGTGTAAAAAATGCCCCAGTGACAAATAAACTACCACAATTTCCTTGACTTGTTTGATGATGATGCATCAAGGTAACATTGTTAATGAGACCATCCAAATCATGGGAGGTTTTATCATCACCTGAATTTTATATGGGAACATCCTTTGGTTCCTCATTAGAAGACAATACAATCAATTCCTTTGTATTTAAATTTTAACATTCAAACTAGTCATCTCCTTTCTTTTTACAATAGTTACAAAATGTTTTAAAATTATAAGCATGATAAGGAAAATGACAAGCATGAGAAGAAGAAGAATAAGAGGAATGCATTTTCCCTAACGATGAAGAAGAAAGACACTGTGAAGAAGAAGATTTGGAGTTGCTTAAATAATTTGGAGGACAAAAGCATTTGAACTATGTATCAAGCTTTCTTTTACTAGTTTTGCTTGATTGAAAATAATCATAAGATTCTCAATATGAGTGTATTTCAAATTACAACATGTGTAAATTTAGACCACTCTTGAGCTTTATAATGAAAGATGTAACCTCATATTGCACATTGAGAAATATCCTTAATAAGTTGAACTTACAAATGCATTACTATTATGATCCACACTTATAATATCTAAAAAATAATGCAGAATATAATGTAGATCAACTCAACACAATAGATATGGGTGGACCAAGATGTCCAAATAATCAATATATGTAGAAATATAATACCCTTAAGGTATGGCAACACCATACAATACTCCTTTAGGAAGGAATAACTCCATAATGTCTCTTCGAGGGGAAAACCTCCAATATCCTCTTACAATAGAAGACTCAATCCTTACTTGATTATTTATAATGATAATCATCTCCTTTATATAGACCTATATCTAAATAAAAAAGGATGGGTAACCTCTTAATCCCAATGTAGGCAGACCATTATCCAATACACTAATTCTATAAGTTACTCCATTATCCTAATATATTGGACCCATATAACGAACTAAGGGGGATGTGTGCCACATGTTGACATCTCTATCAACCCATATACATTAATATATCATGTCCCTAGATACATAACATTAATTCCCTCCTTGACATGTTTCATCCCTGAATCATAGGAAGAAACCAAATAATGAGTGTACTTCAAATCATTGCACACTTGTCTCCAATCTCAATCATCTAGTGATCCTAACAGGTAATAGCTCTCCAAGCTTATTTCCAAAATCCATTGTGCTCTTCTGATTCCATTCATGATCATAATTTTATTACTTTGGTGTCCATGCATAATTATTCCTCATATGATTTCATGTACCATATTCTGATGCACTACTCTGATTCCATCCATGACCATAGTAGGTATTCTTTGGCTTCCATGCATAGCCATAGTTATTGGAACTCTAGTTTCTTATATAGCCAAAGTGCTTGTTATTATGACACTCCCTCACATGGCTCCATTATTTTTTCCTCTCATGATGATGTGGGTCTCTATATACCTCAACTTCTTCTAATACTTTAACCTTTTCAACCTTTTCTTCTACCTCTTCCACCTTTTGTTTTGGTGGTTCCTTTGTCTCTTGAGTAGATGAAACGTTTTGCTTTTATTGTATTATTTATTCATCTATGTCTTCATATGAATATTTTGCATGCTCTTCATCACCTATTTAAATCTCATCCTCATGATCTACCTTGACTTTTATTGGTTCCTTAATCCCAATGTAGGCCAACCATTACCCAATACACTAATTCCACAAGTTACTCCATTATCCTAATATATTGGACCCATATAACTAATTAAGGGGGATGTGTGACACATGTTGGCATCTCCATCAACCAATATACATTAATATATCATGTCCCTATATACATAGCAATTACTTACAAACTTATAATTTAGTTCTTTAATGCAACTGAAACCATTTGATGCTCAAAACTTTCTCATAGTATGAAAAATATAAGTCCTCCTTAAGGTCATTCAAAAGACATAACTAAGTGTTGAAAGGGTTATTGGTAGCCAAATTTAGTGGCGAGGACCTTAGAGATGCCACAAGATTGAAATTTGGAAACAAATATCTATTTATGGCATCAATTTTGGCATACTCGAACCAAGTTTTCATGTCAAAAAATTAATTTTTAATAACCTTTGGGTTGCATGAGCCATTATAGACTTTGAAATCATATTTTTCCTTTGGAGAAGAAGGAATGGAGTAAATTTTATTGACCCTGGTAGAGAAATTTTTCGCCATAGTGGCAAGCTCAAGACCCTCTATGTAGAAGTTATGTTTGCCATGTTGTGGGTTCACAAGTACATGAAGTGTAATTAACACCACTAGTGAGCTCAAATTTGGACAGTGAATCAGTTGTTTTTTATGTTTTTGGTGGTGAAACCTTTAGGAATTTATGTCTTTTTTATGGCATCAAAGTGAAGCATCTAAGATTTTTTAGTTGTGTGACTTTTGTGCCACTTTTGCACTTGATTTATGCCACATTTTCCTAACTTTACACCAAGTTTTAACACCACTATGAACTAGAATGAAAATGAAAAATAAATATATAAATTAATGTAAATTAATTATTTGAAATATCAAATAATTATATTACATTTTAATGTTTCTAAATAAATAAATATTTTATAATTATTTATATAGAAATTTATATTTCCATATTTTTAATATTTATAAATATATATCATGTTTTTATAAATATATTACAATGTGAAAGAAGATATAATATTTTAAAATATAATATTAAAATTTGATAAAAAATTTATTAAAATATTACATTCATAATATACAAAAAATAAATTTTTAATGAAAATAACATATTTTTTAAATATAAATAATAATGATAGAATAAAATATAACAATTTGAAAAAAATAACATATTTTTAAATGCCAAAATAACATATAACAATTCCACACAAAAAAAATACATGGTTACGTTAATAACATGGATGAGACTATAATTTTGAATATGAGAAAATAAATAATTTCTCATCTACAATACAATAATACGAATTTAAATTACAACTTGTATAGAAACTAGGACTACGACTACAAGTTATCATAATTTAATGCTCGTCACCATCATCATCTATGAGCTCATTGTCACCATTAGAATATTTGAGATCATTTTTTGGATAGTTTGAAATGTACTCCACTCCATGCAATGATGGGTTTTCATAACTCTAGTCGAGATCGTCATCATCATCACCCTTTCTAAAATTAGGATCAACTAAAAGTAACAGTCTATTAACCTACAATGACATTATTTAACTATAATTAAAAAATTCAAAATTAAATTTATGTTAAGTAGATTTTTTCAATTACAAATTAAATTATCAATAAAAAAAATAATGTCTTATCAACACAAACCCCTAAGAATGAGTATCTCAATGAATCGGTTAGTGTTCCATTTATAGGCTTTCAACTATTCTCACACTTGTTCAATGGCCTTAAAATCGTACACATTATCCTAAAATTATAATTAAACATTAAAATTATTTAAGTATGGACTAAAACCTACTATTTTACACTTTTTTTTATTTGTGTAATCTAATGAGATAAAACTTAAGAATTATTCAGATTGTTTAAGATATGTCTAAATTAAACCAGATTTGAATGTTACAACAAAGTATAAATGGATTATTACACTTTAATATTTATGTAAATACACAAAGGGATAAGATAATTGGTTTTTTTTAGGTTTATTTTGGTCTTAGACTATGTGTACATTTCAAGAAATGTTAAAAATGGATCAAGTATCACTCAGATCTAGAAATCGAGTATATGAACTTGTTTGGAAAAATCAATAAAAACTAG
Organism: Torreya grandis; assembly: GCA_037957365.1. Classification (NCBI taxonomy): domain Eukaryota; kingdom Viridiplantae; phylum Streptophyta; class Pinopsida; order Cupressales; family Taxaceae; genus Torreya; species Torreya grandis. The sequence goes on from JARHVA010003079.1 coordinate 1,114,808, forward strand.
ACAACTATATTAGTCCCAACCATCTGATCTCTACCATAAATGTACCTATAATATTTTCCTAAATATTTTGGTATAGGTTGTTTCACCTTCTTCAAATCATTATTCTATGTGATATCAGGGGTTCATTCTCCATGTAGGTCCAAAATCTTGTCTCCTCCAATTTAAAACCATAAATCCAATTTTGACTCTAGTTATATATTATAAAGAGGAAATAAAGATGGGTTGAGTTGACCCCAAGCACCCCATAATTAGTGGTGAACACTACTTGTGTTTTTAATATACTAAAGACAACTCAAACTCTATTTAACTATCATGGCTAGGTGTAAGTATACAATAGTGATATTTTATATGAATGCAAAATGTGATATAGATTTCAACACTTGACAATGGAAAATTTTGACTTGGTTTGAGATAATGAATACTAAAATATCTATCTAGTAAATGACACCATAATCATTCAACCAAACCCGATGGGAATGGGAGTGGGAGTGGTGGTGGCCCTATATATCTATATGGGAGTGATGAATTGGATAACTCATCACTCCCTCATGTATTGATTAGTACATATATGGTTCCCTTAGATCTATAGGCCATCATTCCTATATAATTGGTTTTATATATAGGTGGTTCATACTTGGCTAAGGCCTATTCCTTTCGACTAATTTATGATTTGAGATCTCTAGGGTTATTTATCTCAATGTGCAAGTAATTTCTTATGAATAATAGATGTGTGATTGATAAGTGCTAGACAGGATAGGTTTATGCCTATTATGTTTATATAGATGAATCTATGGGTAAATTATCTCACCACTTATATGTGAAATGTACGAGCCAACCCATACAAATGATTTAAATGTAGAAAATGACTGTTAAAAGGCATGCAAACATATTTTACATAGGTAGACAAATACGACAATTGACATTGCCTGCATATGGATGAAGGTGTCTATAAAATATGAATGATGATAAAATAATCAAGAGATGGTTTGATTATGATACTAAGCAAAGTAGGTAGAAACTAGGGAATTCTTGTAGGTGCCTATTAGCAAATTGGGAAATTCGGGCCTATAAAATGAAAATGGATAGGAGAAAAGGGTATGCAAGAGCCATATGTGTATGCAAAAGTCATTTAATATTGACATCATCAAGAGTCTAATATTATATTTTATTTTCTACACCCTTAATTCTAGTCTTGAAAATACTAGAGTGAAAATGATAAAGAGATTGTGTACCTTAGTATGTAAACACACTTTATCTCCAGGAGAAGGATCAAAGTGTCCAACTTACTCCAGGCAAACCTAAAATAAAACATGAAACAATCAATTCCAATGTATGATATTAAATCTAAATTAAAATATATCAATGTAATGTTTTAAATTTAAATAAAAAATAAGGAATACACCTGAAAGTAGACAAATTGTGCTACCTTATGTAGCATTGGAGATTGAGTGCCTATGCCCTAAGATAAATATCTTAAGGTGATTATGCCTCAAGGTGAGTGCCACTATTAAAACCATGGGTTGGAAAAATAAATTCTCAAAACCTCATGAAGAAGGAATAGTTTTAGGTCTTTGATCAACACAAAAACTCAACCACATTAATCATTTAACTAATCTTAAGGATATAATGGATTCAAGAAGAAAAATTGGAGCCTCATAGTAGGATCATATGTAAGTATGGGTAGACTAAATATACCTATGAAAATGGATTTTATATTCATAATTTTACCTTCAATACCTTCAATTATAACTTAGAAAATACAAAAATTGTAATAGAGTGTATATGAACAAGGTTCATGCCACCAGTTTGAACCAATTTTACCAATCTAATATAGAATGCCATAAAATATATATGCCACTCCACCCTTGAATCTGATACATATAATAATATGTCACTCATGTAACTATAAAATGTCAGTATATGCCCCCAAATCTATCTTAATATATAAATATATCTCCCATTATATGAATCAAATTGATAATTTGACCCAATTTGAACCCTTTGTAACAGTGATCTCTCCAAAAAAACTAAACATCTATGTATGGAGGTTTGTTCTCTATAACAAGCCCACTAGTATGCGCCCTTTTTGAGGTGAGGTATCTAGCCTAGGAACACTCATCTCAAAATAAGATAGATAAAAATCACATGCGCGCGCGCACACACACACACACACACACACACACACACACACACACACACACACACACACACACACACACATGTTAGAGAGTTGTCAATGATGTCATGGAGGTGCCCTAGTGAGTGGATGAAGTGATTTGATAATCTAAGTGACAATGACAAAGTGTAAAATGTGCTTGTCTTAGTGTGCTTGAAGTTTTCTTGGTTGATCTTCATTTTTGGCATGGTTAGAGATGTTCAAGGATGAGTCTACCTATTCATCATTGTTCTCATCTAGACATTTTGGGTCCAATGGTAGAAAATATAAGTAGGAAACTTGACAATGTCATAATTTCCACATGTGGATGAGTTAGGGGAAGTTGGTCATATGGTTGTGATCACATTAGTCCCTAGTTTCTATGTGCTAATTCTTAAGTCATGCATTTAAGTGCATCAAAAGATATGTAAGTGAAAATTTTGGGCTTCCAAGTAGTTTGGCAATGTTTTCCCATAGCCAAATTTACATGAGGAAAGATAGAGCCAAGTAATATGTTTGGTGATGGAATATCTCACACATGTGGATGTTTTAGGAGAAGTTAACCATATGGGTTTGTTCAATTTTGTGCCTAGTTGATGTACACTAAATTTTAGATTTTGCATTGAAGTGTGTCAAAAGATATGCATGTGTAAATTTGGCCTTCTAGGCAATTCTTGACATTATTGGCTCTGTGGTAGAAAAATCTAAGTGAGTATATTAATTGCATTATATCTCACTTATGCAAAGTTTTTAGGAGTAATTTGACACATGGTTAGATTCTCCTATGTGAGGAGATCATATGGTCCAAATTTTAGAACATGCACTTGAGAGAAGCAAAAGATATGGAGGTACAAAGTTGACCTTATAAGAAGATTGTAATGGTTCCCATACTTAGTCATTTTTTCACAAGTTAAAGTTTGAGAATCATCGACAGAGCACATTTCTCTAAGATGTTAGGAAAAAATGAGATGGTGCTAATTATTCAATATTTAATGTTGTGTAGAGATAAAGATTGAGCTTCTTTTAAGGATCAATAGTGAGTGGGTGATCATATAAATAGAGATAAATGGTACACATTAAAGTCAAGATGTCAAACTGACAGTTGTCTAGCATTATTAAAGGTATGAGAATCTCAAAGAGATCGATGGAGTGCATGAGGTCAAAGTTTCTAGATTTCATGAGATGAGATCAACTGGTCAAAGTTTAATGTTTGGGCATTGGTTTACTATAAATTAAAGGTCAAAAAAGATTGATAATGCATGATCAATCTAAAGATACAAGAGCACGAGATGCGAGCAAAGTGGTTGATGTTTAATTGTGACCATTTGAATTTAAATATTTGAATTTAACAAAGGAAAGACCAGTGTCTAGTTTTTAAGACATTAATTTTGATCTAAGATGAAATAACAAGATGGTGCCAAGAGTTCAATATTTAACATTGTGTAGAGATAAAGATCCAGCTTCTTCCAAGGATCAACAGTGAGTGGGTGATCATAAAAATAGAGATAAATGGTGTGCATTAAATTCAAGATGTCAAACTGATATTTGTCTATCATTTTTTAAGCTAGGATAATCTCAAAGAGATGAACAGAATGCATGAGGTCAAAGTTTCTATATTGCACAAGATGATTTCAACTGGTCAAAGTTTAATGTTTGGACATTGGTGTACTATGCATTAAAAGTCAAAGAAGATTGATAGTGCATGATCAATCTAAAGATACAATAGCATGAGATGTGATCAAAGTGGTTTATTTTTAATTAGTAGAGTGGTTGATGTTTAATTGTGACCATTTGAATTCAAATATTTGAATTAAACAAAGGAAAGACTAGTGTCTAGTTTTTAAGCCATTACTTTTGATCCAGGATGAATTTAACCATGCATTAAAAAATGAAGTTATAGAATAATCCAAGTTAAATCTATAAATATAAATTTAAAAGTTTGAATATATGTATAGACATAGATATTAAGCTCCAAAGCTGACTATGTGTTTGACTGTGTTATGTAAGTAACCCAAGAAGGGTAATTGAGCTCGTTCTATTGTTGTTTTGATGTTTAATGTTGAATTAGATATTGGATCATGATTTATACTCCATGAGGATTATCTGTGTGCATTATGAAGTTTTGAACAATCATATCCAATATGAATAAAGGCTTAGAAGGTGACTATATATTCATTCATGGTGACTATGTGCACAGAATGTTGATTGAGCAAATTATGCTTAAGTAGAAAGGTACTGTGATCATTTAAGGATGTCAAAAGGGTCATGTGGAATGGGTCCATATATTTAAGAGTGGTCCTATGTTCTTATTTTTCTCAAAAAAGTGTTAAAGATCTGAATGGGTCTCCATAGGACCTCAAAGTGATTTAGGCCTATTTGAAAGTGAGTAGTGATTAAGTGTGACCCTTGTAAGATGTCATAAGGTGAAGGAATGTGTTGTGGATGATAGGAAATATTTTGATACTGATAATCATGATAGCTCTATATATAGTGAAATCAAAGATGATGATTTCTAAACTTTGGAGAAGCCTTGTGCAAGGCATAAATATGAGAGTTGTGGAGTGAACAAGAAGTAGATGTGTGTAGTGGATGGGTTGATGAGTACAGAAGATTGAGGACTATGTATATGACCTGTAGGTCATATTTTTTATGTTTGAATAGTTATCTTATATATTTAATTATATGTGAAGAGGTCTGAGTGTGTATATGAGGACAGTTTGAGTGAAGAAGGAGAGAGATTGTGGCATGCCTATGTGAGAGGTCTATATGAGATAGAGAGATAATTTATGTAGGTGTTAGAATAAAAAAGATCCATCATCAGGTGTTGAATACATATTTCTAAGGTGGAGGTGTTCACTTCAAAGGAGTGTCTAAAATATTTGATCTTCTTTAGGGGTAGTTTCTCCTTGTGAAACAGGGTTTTCACTAAAGACCTTTAGTTAGGAAGATTGGATCAAGGTTTTTTGGTCTAAAGGATTTTACTAGTCTCTTATTTGTAATTTATTATAGGACAAGTAGTCCATGTGTTGCAAGATTGAGAGTGGGTTTTATTCCCCATGAGGGTTTCCCATAGGAAATATGTGTTATGTTTTGATCTTATGTATGCATTAAATGAATGAACTCTCTTGTTAATGTTGCTTGATCAAGTTAATATATTTTTTAATAGTTTGAAAGGAAAAAAATTGAAATCAAAATATCTAGGCTGACTGATTCACCCCCCCCCCCCCCGCCCTCTCAGTGATTGTACCTCTAACAACACACACATACACACACACACACACACACACACACACACACACACACACACACACACACACACACACACACACACACACACACACACACACATGTGTGTGTGTGTGTGTGTGTGTGTGTGTGTGTGTGAACATGTAGTTCATGTGCTAATATGAGGAAAATGTGTCATCATAATATGATTAGATAATCAAAGAATATATGAAACATGTATCCTAATGCATAAAAGTTTCATGTCAATATAGATGTTATAATTAGGCACATATTAATAGTCACACACATATAAGAAATTAATAGTAACCCACATAGGAAGATGCATGGCATAGATCATATCACTGCACAAAATTATAAATGAGTGATATGGATCATGGCACCACATGCTTAAAAAAAAATCCTATATGTATCCACACATATGCACACACAACACATGGCCATGACATAAAATATAAGGAAACATATTAACACTCATGAAGATGTATTATCACACAAGGCAAGAGACAAAAAAAATTAATGGCACTCAAGGCAAGCTCTGCATAAAATGAATAATCAATTTCACACAAGGCAAGGGTTGCACAAAATCAATGTTAATTAATGCAAGAGCCACACACAATGTAATACACACTCAAGGACTATACCATGAAAAATTAAGAGTAAATGCAAATGAAGGCATGCAATGAAATACACATTGGTCACACAATATATAACTTGTTGGGTGAATATTTTGTTAACAACAGAATGATAACAAAATGATGATTTTAGCCATAATATGATGAGATAAATCTCTCCTCTAAGCAAGGGGAGGATCCCTTTTATTGTTAACTAACACAACACTTAATTATTTACACTTATTTACAATAATTTCATCATAGTGGGTGTTGTCATATCATCCAATTCTCTTTTTTTAGAATTGATGTTTAATCACAAACTTTCTTCCATTATTTTTGATATACTTTGAAAATATAAGATCACTTGATGAACCAAATATAACTGATATTCAGATTTGTTAACCAAAGGAGTAACAAGATTAATACCAGCGGAGTAAACTTAAAAGATAGAATAAAGTGCATCCCAAAGTCTTCACCTTATTTCTAAAAAAAGATTAAAATTATCAGTGAAGAATAAATGGCAGCCCAAAGTCTCCTCATTAATTCACTTTCAATGATGAACACAAACCCATTAACGATATTGCAGCTCAAAGACTTCAAAATCAGCTTCCCAGTACCTTTCGATTTATAGAAATTCACACCACATTTCAATTAATTACAAAATAAAATGTAATGGAAAATACATAAAAACATCTCCATTACAACACAAATTTATTTAACTCAAAGATTAAAAGTTCACTTGCTTTCTCATATATTGATTGACAAAAGATTTACAATTTGAATTCAAAGTTTCAATATTGCTTATCAATTTTGGTAGCACTTCGCTTATATATAAATTGTATATTCTTTTTACAAAGAGAATCCTCTTATTTATAGAGAGGAGTTATGAAAAAAAATAGGAAAAACATAAATACATTGACTTATTCATTAATAGAGTCCAATTTGACTTAGGACAGTGCACTTTTCCTACGTGTAAAATGCACCAAACAAAAGTACACATGAAAAATTACAAAAACAAACTAAGTGTCTTTAAACATAGGAATTGATTATTTTTTATTATTCTCTAAAAAATCCTCATATTTCTTTAAGATAACTTGGACTTCATTGTTATCTGGGCCAGATGTATGCTTGGAGATGGTAAGTACCCTCATGATAGAATCTTCTAAGTTAACTGGCAAATCCTTACTCTTGTCCATGATTCTTTGTAGTTTATTCAAGATTACTTGAAATTCAATTATTTTGTCGATGGAATCCAATGTGAAAGTACTTGTTTCAGTCTTTGTTTGGAGAGAAGATGTAAATTCTTGAATAATAATCTCCACAAGAAGAATTTCTTGAGAATCATTTTTAACTTGACAGGGGAGTTTTCCAATTCTCTCTACAAGATCTAACATCTTATTATCACACATATATTTTCCTTCTTAAATATCTTTAACTAGTTTCTTGAGAACTCCTCTTTTATTCTTCATAGCTTCCATGTATTCAATGAACATTTTTCTATTTGGAATGACCTTCTGTTCAACCAAAATCTCTAGTTTGAATTTACAAAGTTGAGTACATGTATCAATATCTTTTTCAGTCAAATTTAAATCTTGAGTGAGTGTTCTAATTGCTTTCTAAATTTCTATTTTTATTTCACTCAAGTTCTTCAAAAATTCAATGGTAAAATGCAACATTTGAGTACCTTATGTTATTAATCTCTCAATCCAAGCATTAATTGCATGACCTTGAGATCCAATTTTTTTCCAAGTTGAATAGCTCTTTCATTATTTTCATGTACAAAAAGATAAATGGACTCAGAATGTTGAGAAATTTTTAGTAAAATAGAAGTCAGCAATTCCACTTGTATTTTGAGTTGATCTTTGACTTTCTTATCTTTATCATATCTCTCAATCAAGGAAGCCATTGCTGCTTATAAATCTTCCTTTTCACCTTCATGAGTTTTTTTCCCAAGATCTATTCGTCCTACTTCATATTCAAATGCTTGAATATCTTCAATGTTTCTATCTTCGGGAGGCACTACAACTTCATCATACTTATGCCCGGATTCAAAAATTACGATTGACACAGTTTTGGCCTTCTTTGTCATTTTGGGATTTACTGGGACAAGTTGAACAAGATCAAAATCATCAGGAAAAATAGCCTATTTATTCCTCTTAGGTGTTTGAGAAATTAGCCATGGAGGAAGAGGAGATGAGTCTTCTTAAGTAGAGGAAACCAAGGATTATGATGTTTTAGGAGGAACAATGGTTTTTGAAGTGGAATGGAAAGTGGAATGGTAGAGGTATTTGATAACAGAGTTGACACTGATGGAATAGTGGTTGTTATTGGTGGGGTTTGGGTTGACATGAATGTTACTTTCAGGTCTGATGATATTTTTGGCATTGAGGTGACATGAGCTTGAGCTATCATTTTAGCAGAAGATATGGACATGAATTTGTCTATATCTTGTTGAGTGAAGTACAGATTGGTCGAGGATCCCAATGATTTTGTATGACTAGGTAAATTAGACTAAGAATCAAAAACTTGATCCAGAGTACCTTGGAAAGGGACTTGAAAGAGTGTAGCACTATGAGGAGAAGGTGGAGCTGAAAGAGCAGCTTGAGAGGGAATAGAAAAAATTGGTACAAATATACTAATAGAAGGAACTATAGAGAATTTCACCTGAAAAATTGTTGATTGAGGGGCTTCAACCACAAGAACTTCTGATTGTGTGGATTCAACTTGTAGAGATTGTTGAATCAAAGGTTTCAAAATTGTTGATTAAGATAGTGCCTCACTTACATCTAATTTCTCTTGTGTCTCTATTTAAACACTCTTCTCAACACTAGCTTCTTTATCTTTCTTCTTTCCTTTACTTAAAAATACAAATATTGGTTTTTGAGTGGATGTGGAGGCCTCTTCTTTATTCTTCATTCTCAATTCCTCACGTTTCCTTGCAATGTCTTCATCATATTCTTCTTCTAACCCTATCTTGAAATATTTTAATTTAATACCTTTAGATTCCAAATAGGCATTAGTTCTTTCAAGGATGGGTTGAAATCTCTCTCTGATAGATGTGCATTCTTTTATAGACCATTGGATTAAAGGAATAAGAGTAGAATCAACTTGATTTCCTTCATATGAAGGATCCAATATATTCTCATCATCAAAGAGGTCAACTGGAATGTTGGCTAATTACAAATCTTGAATTTGATCAATAGTAAGATGACTATAATCAAGTCTCCTTAAATCTTCTTCAATTTTGCATTTTGCCCAAATATCCTCAATCTTGTGCATATGAACATAATTACCTTTCATCTTTTCCTTCATCATTTTATAATCAAAATATTTTTTACTTTTATACCTTTTAAGGGTGATCCATTGCATCTCAGTTTCCATTATCTTAGCCTTGGGAGTAGTTGAAATGGTGTACCAGCCAATGCTTATAGGAAACTTGAATCTTCTTTTATGTGCATCTGAATGCTTCTTATGTGCAGTCATCATTTTTCTTCACATCTCCATTAAAATCAATTTATCACCTGGGTATTTAGGTAGCATGTAAGGTTGTTCATTAAATCCACCTACCTTGATGTAGGTGAAAGTTGGGAACTGAAGAAAAATACAACCAATCCTATTCACTATTGCCCATGCCTGATCTTAAACCCTTTTTTTCTCCAATTCTTGTTCAAAAATACAAATGAATTGGTAGAAGAAAGTATCGTTAACTCTTCTAAAATGTTGAATATCTTCTTTGAGGGTTAACTATGGATAATACTCATAAATAGGAACTTTTTTATTTTCCAACATTGGTCAGTCCTAGAAAATTCCTCGTGTAGGCTGTGGCATATACCATATAAGAAGTCATATAGAACTTGAGAGAAGAACTTAATTCAAAACTTTGGTGGCATATGACATCACTAATCTGACTTCCCCAATAGATTCTTTGCTTATTTTTCTTAATGATAAAAATGTAGTGATACATCCATTCTTGAATTATATTTGATGTGGGAAGACCTTTGACCCTACTTAGGAGAGTGATTAAATCTCCTATTTACTCCATAAATTCACTTCGGTAAAAACTTTTTGGCCATCTTGTAATTGTATGCCTTGGTGTCCTCAACCAATTTACATTAATGTGTCTCTTGCATTTCTCAGGATTCCTATCATAATATTATTGGGTTGTTGCCACACTTATATATAATATTTCCTCAATGTCCAAAATATGAAAAACTTTATCAAAGTATTCAGCATCTAGTTGAATTACTACTTTTCTACTGGTATCCTTGACTGACCTAATTTATTTATCAAAGTGAGTAGCAACTGTTAAGATGAACTCCAGATATTGAGTTGACACAAGAAATGTAGTTGCTAGGTGTATCTCATTGTTAAGAATAGGTTGCATATGTGGAGTAATAGGATCTCTACCTAACCTTTGTAAGAATTTGACCATGCCAACATGACCAATCTCTATATCTCCAATTTTATCTACATTAGAATCTACTGCAGATGCTAGAAATACACCTTGAAATTTATACTTCATTATTCTCTTGGATAGAGAATCTTCTGATATTGATTAAGTATCTACAAAAAATAATTTTTATTCTCTAGATTTAGCATTTTTCCTCATTTTTTGAAAAGGTGTAGTTCAGAAAAAATTCTCTGAACTGCATCATGTGATGGTTTTGGTGTAGTTCGAAGAAATTTCTTTGAACTACACCAAAAATGGGTATAATGTGTACTTCAAATAAAATTCTCTAAATTACACCAAATGGCATGTACTTCAGATAAAATTATTTGAAGTGCACGAGAAGGTATGCAATGTGCATTTCAGATAATTTTCTCCAAAGTACACCAAACTACATGCACTTCAGATAAAATTCTCTGAAGTGCATCAAGAAGGTGAAAAATGTATACTTCAGAGAAAATTCTCCAAAGTAAAATAAAATGATGGTACATGCACTTTAGATAATTTTCTCTAAAGTATAACAAAATGAGTTTTGGTGAATGAGACCCCTTGGTGCATCTCAGATAAAAACTCCAAATTTGCATCAAGAGAAATTTAAACCTAGGACTGAGGGAAAAACCAAAATAAAAAATAAAAAACCTAAGAATAAGAAGAAGAAATGAATGAAAAATAAGAAAGAGAAGAAAATGATAATCAAAATCAAATATTTCCCTGAGATATGATGAACATGAATGATGATGAAGAACCCTAGGGCTTGAAAAATTGATGAAAATAACAAATCGAGGATGATGACGAAGGGTGCAATCAAGCTCAAAAATAGTGACAGAGGGCATAATCATGCTTGAAAATAGTGAAAACAAATGGTAAAAATGAATTTACATGGGTTAAAATATATATAAGATGGTAATTAATGCAAAATTAATTATCGATGTAGTGGTGGGCTCAGGTGTAGGAGTAGATAAAAACTCTAAATTTGCATGTGCAAAGTTGGATAAAAATAGCACTCCTACACATGAAAATTATATTAAGTACAATATCAAATAATATTTTTTCTAGTGCACACAATGTTACAGTTCAAAAAAAATTCTTTGATTTGCACCAAACTGGAAAAGGTGTAGTTTGGAGAAAATTCTCCAAACTGCACCAAAAGAGAAACTTCCCTCAAAAACTTTCTTTTTAAAGAAAAAAAAATGCAAGAAGGCAATAATTGGCCTCATTTTTCATGCTTAGAGCTCATAGGATATGAAATATTCAAGTTTCATAGGGGTTATCCCATGAATTGAGCCTACTCAATTCAAGGATAATAGTTGGCTCTGACTGGGGAATTTCCTTCAAGCATTCTTTGAAATACTTGAAGGAAAGAGAATCCCAAAACTATAAGTGCCTTTCTCCATTGGGAAATGGATTCAAGTGACAGACTAGACTAAAAAATGAATAAATAATAATATACATATATTTATAAAATGTACAAACTTGTTTAGAACTTCATTGAGTGAAAAGTTTTAGATGTTGCAAATTGTAGGGTAGTGGTAATGGTGTCCCATCCAGATATGCCAAGAATAAACTATGTTCTCCAATGAGTTTTTAAATGAGAAAAAGACCTTTCCATAGAGAATCAAATTTTCCATGCATTCCTTTTGGCTCTCTTCTTTTGTCCCACAAAAGAACTAGATCCCCAACTCAGAATACTCATGATTTAGCTTTCTTATTGAAAAGTTCCTTGACATGACTTTGATGTTACGTAATACAATCCAATACCTTTGTATGTTGCTCCTATATCTCATTAAGGTACATAATACACTTGTCTAAGGATTTTTCAAATGTTTCATCTTCAATTGCCTTAGCTGATTTGAAAGCTGGTAGTTCTAATGTCATTGGTATTTATGTCTTTAATCCATACAAAATTTGAAAAGGAGACATACCAATCGCTCATTTCGAAATAATATGATCAGCCCACAATGCATCATATAATGATTTATGCCAAGTCCTCTGATTATCTTCTACCACCTTCCTGATGATAGTTACCAAATTCTTATTACTTGACTCAGCTTGACCATTCCCTTGAGGAAAATAGTCAAAAGTATGAGACAAAATAATTCCATATTCAAATCAAAACTGAGTCATCTCATGGGATATGAAAAAATCAACATTATCTATTACAACTTTATTTGGCACACCAAACCTTGTAATGATATTCTCTTTGAGGAAATTACAAAGAACATCTAAAGTGGCGTGTTTGGTTGGAATTGCTCCACCCACTTGGTGATGTAATCTGTAGCTGTGAGAACATAACTATGAACAATACTTGAAAATGGGTTCACTTCACCAATGAAATCAATACCCCATTGCTAAAAAATTTCTTCAATGACTACTGGCTTGAGAGGAAAGGCTACTAACTTAGGTTTCCCCACAAACTGCTGGCACTTCTCGCATTTATGCACCCATGTGTATGCATCCTAAAAATATTTTGGCCAATAATATCTATCCCACAAGACATTATGAGTAGTGATAGGGGATGAAAAATTTCCTCCACATGTTAAATCATGGAAATATTCCAATAACTTTCCTTGTTGTGCCTTTTCTACACATCTTAAAAAGATTCCATCAATGTTGTGCTTGTACAAACCGTTATCTCAAAGGATGAAATTTTTAGCCTTGAGCTTGATTATCCTCTTCTCTTTGCAAGAAAAATGTTATGGACACTCTCCATATGTGAGGAGGTAATCTATATCAGAATACCATTCATCCATAGTACTTACAAGCAAGACCATGGGTAGTTTTTTTGTATCTCTTTCCTTGTCGGGTGTTTCTTCTGAATTGGTCTCTGCCATGAGTTGACATAAACCTTTTCCATTCACAAGTTTGGTAGGATTAATATCCATATCATATTCTTGTATTTTATAAATCCAATTACCTCTTTTACCTCCAAACTCTTATTGAGTCAAAATAGATTTAACAGTAGAATCTAGTACTAATGTAATGGTATGAGAATTGAGGATGTAGTACCTGAAATGCTTGACTACTTTCACCACTAAATATGCATGTTTTTCCATGGATGAGTACTTAAGCTCATGAGACTTTAAATGGAATATCATGAATGCTATAGGAGATTAAATCCCCTCTTCATTTGGTTGTACCAAGATTGTGTATAAGGTATGCTCAAAAGCATAACTATACATAATGAAGTTCTTGGTACAATCAAGGCAAACTAGGACAAGAGAAAGTGCAATGGCTTCCTTTATCTCATGAAAATCATTTATTCCTTCCACATTAAAATGAAAAATTGATTTCCCTTTCATCATATCAACAATGTGGTGAGTCTTTTGAACAAAATCAAGAATAAATCTTTGCAAAAAATTAATCTTCCCAAAGAAAGAATGCACTCCTTTCTTACTTGATGGCAAATTAAGATTTTGAATTGACTTAACCCAATATAGATTAATTTTAATTCCTTATTTGGATACAATATGTCTAAGGAGCTTTCAATTTGTAACCCCAAATATGGACTTCTTAGGATTAATAGATATCCCGTGTTCACAGTATCTTTCAAGTACTCATTGCAAATGGTCGCAATGATCTTGATGCTTTTTTGAGAAAATGGTTAGATCATCAAGGTAGACTACAATGAACTTATTGATTATATCTCAAAAATTCAAATCCATAGCCCTCTAAAAAGTAGCACCAACATTGATTAATCCAAAATGCATTCTGAAATACATAAAAGTACCCCATGGAGTAGTGAAGGTTGTCTTATGTTGATCTTCATCATGAACATCCACTTGATTATATCTTGAGAAACTGTCAATCATAGACAACATCTCAAAACCAATCATAGTTTGTAATACTTGATCCATTACTAGTAATGGTTAAATATCCTTGAAAGATAATTGGTTCAAATTCTAAAAGTTGACACAAATATGGATCTCTCCATTCTTTTAGCTCACAGGAACAATATTGTTTATCCATGTGGAGTGATGTATGGGAAAGATAATGTGATCATTCAACATCTTTTGAATGAGTGAGGATAGTACCTGATATTTTTGGATTATACTGCCACTATTTTTTCTTGTGAGGCTGAGATCCTAGCTTGAGAATAATACCATGTTGCACTTCTTTAGGTTAAAAAGATTTCAGATTAGCATATGAATATGCTAATACATCAATGTATTGATGTAGAAGAGTCACCAACTTTTCTCTTTCCTCTAATGAGCAACATTTCCTAATATTTATCATTTTGGGGTCACTTTTTATTCCTATATTAACTTGCTCAATTTCTATAGATGAATCAAATTATGATTATTGACGTTTGATGAATTTATCATGCTTATCAAAAAGTCTTTCCAAAGATACCAACCCTTTGGGAATCTTATTCCCTTTTAGCTACAATATTTCTTTGCCAGTTTCCTCATTAACTTTAGAAATTGATTCTTGAGGAGTGGAATCACTTCCTTTAAAATAAAAATCACTAAAATTTTCCATTTTTTCTAAAAATGAGATGATTTTCTCATCATTATTGAAGACCTACTAGTGATTAGCATTGTCAGGAACATTAGGTCAAAAAACCAACTCAATGGTATACTTGTTTCCTTAAAAATATTTGTGAGGAATCAGGTGAGTGGTTGAAATAGCTAATAAATCAACTTTATCATTGTATTCTCTTAGAACTGATGATATATTGAATACATCAAAACTTTCCATGCAATCCCAAACTTGATTATGGTAATGCCTTAGTCTTTCATTCTTTGTTTGATATAAGTTCTTGACTTGACAAATGATTAGTTCAGCATCACCTTGGGCATGAATATTTTTTATTCCTTTCTTTCGTGCAACTTCCATTCCTAATAGCAAGGCCTCATACATAGTAATATTATTAGTATTATCAAACTACAATTTGAAAGAGAAAGGAAAAAATTTTCCTTTTGGGGATATGAGAAGTACTCTAACTCCAAATCCAGTTGATGAACAACTATCATCAAATTCCAAAGTCTAAACATCATTTAAACTCTCAACATTAATAGTGTCAAAATTCAAAATCTCCTCATCTGAAGAGGGAAACTATTCTATTTTTTTATCTTTTTCTAAAATATCATTTGAAGATATTGGATTTTCATATGTAGTAAAGAAATATGTGCCCATTCCATAGGTTTCAAAGAGGATCTAATCTTTTGGGTCTTCTATCTTTGTTATAGTGTACTTCACTTGCTTTTCTTGGTGAAGTTTCTACATAACACCCTTAATAGTTATCCTAGCCTCAGACCAATCCATATTTATTTCTCCTCCAACATCTTTACAAAAGTTACATCCCAACAGAACTCCATATGAGGTCAGAACATTAGCCACTAGAACTATCATTTTGATCTCTTTCTCTGGAAACACAAGAAATGCAAATTATGCATCCTTGATTTGGCATATAAGAGGTACTTGTTTGGTTTCCATTGAGAAGTAATGAACAAAAATTTTCATCAAGGTTAACCCTAGGGTAGTAGCCACCTTGGCAGGCATCACATTATCGAAAGCCCCAAAATCAATAACATAATTACTAAGCTTATAACCATTGACAAACAAGGAAATATAGAAAGGTTCTATTTTCTATAATTAGGTGCAAGATGTTAGGTTGTGGAGCTAAAAGCTTCACTGATGCAGATATGGAGGAGGTTGTTGAGGTTGCTGAGTTGCAAAGCAACTGAGGTCGATCTGATCAACCGACATTAGTCATGGATCGGCTGACATTGGTCATCTCCAGCCAGACAGGGACCAACATTGATCGCCTGTGTGGTTCAGAACTATGAGTTTTACGGATAGTTTGTTAACAAACTAGTTGTTTGCATGTAAAAGGCTAATTTTAGTCTTGGAGCTGTAGATCTAATTATTGTAATTAGATGTCTAATTATTGTTTGCATGAGATCTATATAATAGACTCATGGGTTGTATTGTAAAGTGTGCTAGTTGAGTAAGAGCAAGGTTAGCTCCTTCAGAGTGAAGAGAGCAAGGTGTGTTCCTCCTAGTGCCACAGTGCCAAATGTGTATGATCAGGTAGAGCTGCAAGTTGTGCAAGTTTTGGTAGAAGATCCATAGGGGTGCTAGTTTGGAGAATCAGAAGGGTTCTTCATGTGTGTAGGATCTTGGTCGGCAAGTGTGCAAGGCCAAGTTTGGAGATCTACACGTGTAAGTAAGATCATTGATTTGCAGGTGTTTATGTGTGCAAGGTCTAAGGTGGATCTGCAGGATAGCAAGGTTAAAGGTGATGGGAAACATAGAAAGGTGCAAGATCAGGGAGATCTACTTGAAGTATGATTGTGTACTTAGAGTACGGTGTGTACTCAGTCATGGAGTACGTGGAGTACTTGTGTACTGGTAGTAGTGATACTGACTGGTTGGAGGTGAACACCAACTCTATGTTTGAGTTGTGTGTTGGGACTGTAAGAGAGAGAATGAGCTCTTGAAGAGATTTACTATTTATGCCCTAGAGGTGTGGGAGCCCTAGAGTTGTGTAAGGAAGAAGACTATGGCATCTTCTTTGGTGTATTTCCTTCTGGAAGAGTATTAATACAATTGGGTATTGTCTCTCATATTCTGTGTTATTTCTAAATTCTAGTTACTTGTTACTTTTGGTTAAATTCCACATTTAGCTGCTTTTACATGGTAATCAATTGTGCTTCCTAGATCCTAACAGTGGAATCAGAGCATGTTTGTTGTTCTAGATTCCTAAAAAGTGGTATCAGAGCTAAGGTTGCAGGGAGCAGGTTTGTGTTTGATTATAGGTCACTCTCAGGGGTTTCTAATTGAGTGGGAGTATAACAATGGCAGAAGAAAATACACTAAGAATGGAGGAATTAAAAAGCATGAATGGTCAATTACGGTGTTATGGGAAGAAAGAGTAGGTAAAGAAAGATTGTTGGTTGGTAGAAGATCAACATGAAGGAACTAAAGAAGCAGATGTTGCAGGTGTTGTTGCACAGGATGCTCTGGGATGTTCCTTAGATCCTAAAAATGGAATCAAAGCATGTTTGTTGTTCTAGATTCCTAACACAAGAGTTACACCCAAATTATTTTGCTTTGATTTTTATTTAGGGTCAATTGGTACACTCTTAGTTGAAGTCTGATCAGGGCTGATCCCTTTGCTTTTTACAAAATTTTCCAATCTTTCAAATTGATCAGGGTTTGATTGGAGGTAATCTACCTTTGACATTTGGATTTTAGTCTTCTTGAGATGATTAATGATATCAAAATTTGGATATTGGGTAGTCGAGGAAGATAAAACATTTTCATTTTTAGGTTTCAGGTTTTGGGCACCAAGTCTAGACATTGAAGCAAAAGAGGTAGAATTATGAGTACTTACTTGTTTATCCATCATCCTATCCTTTGGTTGAACTAGCAAAGGAGTTCCTCTTTTGTCAATTTTAACCTCCTTTCGTGGTTCATCCTTGGATTTTTTTTAATCAACATTTTGTTATTGATTCAACTAACTTTGAGAATGAGTGAAAAGGGCATAAGACTCACCATGTGTATCTTCCTCTTGTTCAACTTCCTCTTCTTCAAAGTTTAGAAACTTGATATCAAAGTCACCAAATTCTCCTTCATTTCTAATGAAATGAGTATCATCTTCTTCTAGAACATACTCTAATTTTGGAACATCATCATTTTTGATTTCTAGCCAATTGACTGCTACATTATCCATAGGTGCCTCTAATACAAGCCTTTCTTGTGTTAGAGGAAGCTTATTCAGATTTTGATTCCTAGAAGAATTGTTAGAATAGTTTGGATATGTTCTCCTAGGAACATCTTTGTATGAAGGAAAAGACATGCTTTGAGACATTTGTTTTTTAAGTACAAGCAATTCATTTTCTAACTTTTGAATCATGGGATCCATGGTGTTAGTAGAAGATAAAGTGGGGGAAGATTGCCCTCTAAGCTTGATTGAATTGTTTCTCACCTTTCCTATTAGGATTAAATCATCTTCTACTTCGGTGGCTAAACTTTGAGAAGCATCAAGATTAGATGGATTTTCTCTTTGTAAAATAAAACTCACTTCTGGAAATTGAGAATTGATGAAGAAGCACTTCAAATTCTCAAGTGTAGGTTGAGCAACCACCAAAATCCTATTCCTCAAATTATTAAACTTTGCCATGAAATCATGCATAGGCTCATGTGTTTCCTTCTTTATTTGTGTAAGTTGAGGTAACAAAGCATGAGCATCTTTTATGGGCTTGAATCTTGCTTTAAATTTTGTCTCAAGTGTAGCCCAATTTGTGAAAGTACTAGTTGTAAGATGATAGAACCAATCAATAGCAATGCCTTGGAGTGTTTCTACAAATAATATTATAGAAACATCTTCATGTTCCACTCCTAAAACTCCACATGCAATGTATAATGCATCAATATGTTCATCTAGATGTTGCTTACCATCACCATAAAACTTAGGAAAAAAATTTCATGAGCCACGAGGTAGTTCATGAGATGGTGGTGCCAAATTCAATGGACCAAATGCTTACCCCATGGACCTTGAGCTGCCATCCTTTGTGGATCATATGGAGATATTACAAAACTTTACAAAGGCAAAATAGGCAAAAATCTATGAACATTGGAAGCTTCTCCTGGTATAGGAGATCTTGTATTTGTAGGTGGAAAATTTCTTGTATGTTAAAGAGGTGATCTTGCATGTGCTGATAAGAAATCAAAGTTATGTTCTTGCAATAGCTTGAATGTTGGATCAATGAGTCCTACTGCCCTTCTACCATGAGTGTATCTTTATTCAGCTAGAATGTGAAAGTACTCAGAAATAAAAGAGATTAACTATAGTAAAATAGTAACAAATAATAAGGTGTTGGTCTATTTCAATCAAATGAGCATAGAGCTCAGTTGCTTGTTTGAAATCCCCAGCGGATTCACCAAAAACTATTGAGTGAATATCTTGTTAACAAGAAAATGATAACAAAATGGTGATCTCAGCCATAGTATGATGAGATAAATCTCTCCTCTAAGCAAGGGGAGGCTCCCTTTTATTGTTAACTAACACAACACTTAAGTATTTACACTTATTTACAATAATTTTATCATAGTGGGTGTTGTCATGTCATCCAATTCTCTTTTTTCATAAGTGATGTTTAATCACAAACTTTCTTCCATTTTTTTTTGATATACTTTGAAAATCTAAGATCACTTGATGAACCAAATATAACCGATATTCAGATTTGTTAGCCAAAGGAGTAACAAGAATAATACTAGTGGAGTAAACTTAAAAGATAAAATAAAGTGCAGCCCAAATTATTCACCTTATTTATAAAAAATATTAAAATTATCAATGAAGAATAATTGGCAGCCCAAATTCTCCTTAGTAATTCACTTTCAATGATGAACACAAATCCAGTAACGATATTGTAGCTCAAAGACTTCAAAATCAGCTTTCTAGCACCTTTCAATTTATAAAAATTCACACTATGTTTCAATTAATTACACAATAAAATGTAATGGAAAATACATAATAACATCTCTAATACAACACAAATTTATTTCAACTCAAATATTGAAGGTTCACTTGCTTTCTCATATATTGATTAACAAAAGATTTACAATTTGAATTCAAAGTTTCAATATTACCTATCAATTTTGGTAGCACTTCACTTCTATAGAAATTGGTGATCCTTTTTAAAAATATCATCCTCCTATTTATAGAGAGGATCCATGAAAAAAAATAGGAAAACATAAATACATTGACTTATTCATTGACATAGTCCAATTTGACTTAGGACTGTGCACTTTTCCTATGTGCAAAATGCACCACACAAAATTACACATGAAAAATTACAAAAACAAACTAAGTGTCTTTAGACACTAGAATTTATTCCTTTTTATTATTCTCTAAAAACTCCTCATATTTTTTCAAGATAACTTGGACTTCATTGTTATTTAGGCTGAATTTACTCTTGCAATTGTATGCCTTGGTGTCCTTAGCCAATTTGCATTAATGTGCCTCTTGCATTTCTTGAGATTCCTATCATAATATTCCTAGGTTATTGCCACACTTATATCTAAGAATTCCTCAATGTTATAAAGATGAAAAATTTTATCAAAGTATTTAGCATCCAGTCATATTACCACTTTTCCACTAGTATCCTTGACTGACCTAGTTTCTTTATCAAAGTGAGTAGTAGTTGTTAAGATGAACTCTGGATCTTGAGCTAAAACAAGAAATTCATTTGTTAGGTGTATCTCACTATTAATAATAGGTTGCATATGTGGATCAATAGGACCTCTGCCTAACCTTTGTAAGAACTCAACCATGTCAACATGACCAATCTATGTATCTCTAATTTGATCTACATTAGAATCTGCTATAGATGTTGGAAATACACTTTGAAATTTATACTTCATTATTCTCTTGGCTGGGAAATCTTATGATATTGATTAAATATCTACAAAAAATAATTTTGATTCTCTAGAGTTAGCATTTTTCCTCATTTTTGGAAAAGGTTTAGTTCAGAAAAAATTCTTCGAACTACACTAGGTGATGGTTTTGGTGTAGTTCGAAGAAAATTATTTGAACTGAACAAAAAATGGGTACAACATGTACTTTGAATAAAATTCTCCAAATTACACCAAATGGCATGCACTTCATATAAAATTCTCCAAAGTGCACCAAAACGTATGCAATGTGCATTTCAGAGAATTTTCTTTGAAGTACACTAGACTACGTGCACTTTAGAGAAAATTCTCTGAAGTGCACCAAGAAGTGAGTAATGTGTAATTCAGAGAAAATTATTTTAATTACACTAAAATTATGGTATGTGTACTTCAGATAATTTTCTATGAAGTACACCAAAATGAGTTTTGGTGAATGAGACCCCTTGGTGCGTCTCGGAGAAAAAAATTGAATTTGCATCAAGAGAAATTTAAACTTGGGACTGAGGGAAAAACCAAAATCAAAAATAAAAACCCTAAAAAGAAGAATAAATGAATTAAAAATAAGAAAGAGCAAAAAATGATAAGCAAAATCAAAGATTTACCTAAGATACGATGAACACAAATGATGACGAGGAAGGGTGCAATCAAGCTCAAAAATGGCAACAGAGGGTGTAATCATGCTTGAAAATGGTGAAGACAAATGGTAAAAATGAATTTTCATGGGTTAAATTATATATAAGAGTGTAATTAATGCAAAACTAATTACCAATGCAGTGGTGGGCCTGGGTGCAGGAGCGGAGAAAAACTTTGAATTTACATGTGTAAAGTCAGAGAAAAATAGCACTCCTGCACATGAAAATTAGACTAAGTGCAATATCAGAGAATTTTTTTACTAGTGCACATAATGGTGCAGTTTGGAAAAAAATTATTCGATTTGCACCAAACTGAAAAAGGTGTAGTTTGGAGAAAATTCTTTGAATTGTACCGAAAGAAAAACTTCCCTCAAAAACTTTCTTTTTAGAGAAAAAAAATGCAATAAGGCAATAATTGGTCTCATTTTGCATGATTATAGCTCATGGGATATGAAATAGACAAGTTTCATAGGGGTTATCCCATGAATTTATCCTACTCAATTCAAGGATAACATAACTAGTAATAGCAACAAGTAGACATATAACAAGCAAAGCTAGTCTACACTATCAACATATGTAATCATTGCACATGGTAAACCATAATATCCATATAGAAATATAAGTAGTAGAATCAAGGGTAAGACATGTGTAATAAATATAAAGAGATATATATTATCATTGGAATAATGATATAAATATAAAATTAGGATAGATGTACCAAAGAGATTCCCTCAATGTAGTCATGGGTGGCTCAATGGGTGTAAGAATATCTCACATCTGAATGTCCATGTCATATAAAAAATGTATGTCCTACACTCACTCATTATACTATGAAATTTGTGTGCGTATGAAAATGGATATTTAATATACAAAAAATTGATAAATAACATAAATGATAATGATAGATACATGTCATACACAGGTCTAGATTTTTTATTTTTTGCATTTTTTTATTTTTTTGTATTTTTGGAATATTTTGTTTTGTTTTTCATTTTTTTTAATATTTGTACACATATATAGATCCAAGTAAGGCCATATCATATGATATTTTCCACCTATTTTCCTTAATGCATTGGCCATACCCTATGATATCTACCATATTTAGATATTTAACTACATCATCCAGGTGCTCAATGTTATTGACCATGTTAATATTATGAATTATATAGGCTAAACTACATGGTACCAACCAGATATCCAATTTTTATTTTGCCTTCTATACCATACAATATAAATCAACAATTCATCTAACTACATTAGCCACACCCTACAATATCAGTTAGGAGTTTATTGTTCCTCTTAAAAACTATATTGGCATGTCCAATACATTTGTCTAAGGGTGGAGATTTATTTTCATGGCCTTAATAAATGTAATTAGACCTATTTTCAATTTTTTTAACTACCCTTTCCATATCCTAATTTTAACACTTGTTGGGGAAAACTTCATTACATAGATTTTCCCCAATGCCTAGATTTCATAATCTAGTTATTTTTATTCCAAAATTATAAACTAGACTATAAATGCACCACCTACCTATAGGGATATATGTTCCACTAGAATATGTCCTCTGGAACAACTCCTTCCTTTTCTACAAGCCATCGTATCTCAAAGAACTAAATTTGGACACATAAAGCTTTGGATTTTACAAAATTAGTGAATGCACAAATGAATAGTTTGTACATTTTTATAGTAAAAGATTCAAATTTAAAATATTTTAGTTATTTACCATGAAATTCCATATTTTACCCATATCTTTGTTTCGATAGGTCCTTTTCATAAACTAAAAGAATCCTTAGAATCTCAGTGAGAGATAATTTTTAGGTACTAACTTAGTTTTTCTACATTGAAAGGATTTTGAATATATAATGATGGAAGGGATCAAAAAAATCTATAACACATGTTAAGTCATAGTTTGCACCAAGTTCAATAACATGAAAATTTGGAGGAAGTTAAGTCAAACAATATTACCCCACTATATATTTGAATCATAACATTGTAGTTCAAGAGAGCATGTAGAGAAAAAAGTAGGTATGCCCCCAATGGTCAAAAACCAATGTATGTGCTCATGTCATGATATAAAAGCACAATTGTATGTGATCATGTAAGCTAAATGTAGCCCATAATGAGTATAAACAATCATTATTCAAGGATTATCAAGTATTATTCCACAAATAATGTGTATGATGTTACTATGAAGAATACATCTTCATAAGATAGATGTCATGAACTTTCAAATCAGCATAAACATTCAAAAGGCAATGTCCATGTGAAAATAAATAAAAGGGATTAGAATAATGATCAATATAAGAGAATATGTACACATGTAGTCAAAATAGAAGAGTAAAGGGAATAAACAATCAAGCAAACATAAAGAAGCTATGTATAATAGATTATGGTTTGGATAACAAAGGATCCAATCAATGGGATATTCCATTTTTAGATCTTGTATCTCTTAACCATTATTCATTTTCATCACTTTTCAAGTCTTTTACTATATCATTATTTATAATACAAATCTCTTGACTTATATCATTAATTTGATCATTTTTGTCTTTGCTTTTGTACCAACCTTTCATATCAATACCATAATCATAAATGTAATCATTATCTTTGGATGGAGCTAATTGATTGGGTTATTTTATCTTTAATGTATCCCTTATTATCAGGTTCTTACATCTTATTTTTAACTAAAAATCAATATGATATCATTCCTTAAGTAGTAGTTGAATAAAATGTTTGCATTGTATTTTATTTCTCTAAAGATGTTTCATCCCTTGAGATAGACATAAACTCATTTCCTTGGTAAAATGTAGTACAATAATAATTATTAATGTGTGTCACACACATTAATTGCATCCATGATCTACCTAGGGTAGAATTATATTGAGTCAAATTAGGGTCAATGTAGAAAATATAAGATAATAATTTGAAACTAAGAGATATATCCCACATTAAAAAAATTATGAAATGTTCAAATGCCCTAGTTTGATTGAAGTGTTCAATGTCATATCTAAGAGACTCAAGCAGTGGCATGCTACATGTTAAGTTCAAAAAAAAATTCAACCATGAAATTATGAAATTTCTTTCCATCTATGTGAGGACTAATTATCAAAGGCTATATATATGAGGAAGACTTTATAGTTTCCCCCTTGGAAATCATGCTTGTGAAATCAATCTTTTTAAGTACATCTTAATTTTTGAAGTTATTTATTAGGAACCTATTTCTTAGTCAAATATTATTTCTTAGTTTCATATTTCTTAGTCAAATCTTATTTATTAAGGGACTCTTCGTAAGTACACATTCTTCTTTTACTTGTGCTTCATTTCACAATTTTTATTTTTGTAACTTTTTTATGTAACTTTTACTTTATTAATTGTTATTTTTATACCTACTCTTTTAATAACTTTTATTTATGTAATTGTTCCTTAGAAGGTGTAACCTCACCTTGAAGAGGTTTCTTAATTTTTTAAAGTGCATTTCACCCTGGTGGTTCTCTATTACATGTTTCCAATGTGAGGTCACTGCTACCACTAAGATCTTGTATTTTTATTTTTAAATCCAAATACTTATTTGTATTATGTCCATGCATTCTATGATAGGCACAATAGTATTTGGATATATATATATATATATATATATATATATATATATATATATATATATATATATATATATATATATATATATATATATATATAT